>CM017764.1:10515218-11115218 GCA_008009225.1 Acer yangbiense
TCATATGGTTGCCTAATTGAGACAAATCATGCTTCATGAGGCCTATACGATAGAAATCGCATATCTGATTTATCTTCATACAATTGCAACGCTCATTTGTGATAGGTTTTCGGCTTGATGCTCAAGAGTTTCAATGGTAGGTGATCGGCTAAATAGTGTGAGGTAATCAATTAAAAACCAACAAAACAGCTTCTTCTTCTAAAAGAAACAATCCCCATTTTCCGATCCCATTCTTCTGCCCTCTCTTAAAAGAAAAAATCAAAGAAAACTTAGAAAATCGGAAAAAGCGAGGAACCAATTCTTCTTCTGTCTTTCCCACTCCAACATTTCACGCCCAGACCCCCAAATCGTCATCTTCAACCTCTTGCTTGGCAGCCCTTGTCGAGACCAGATCCTACCATTCACGCTCGACCAACGAAGTGCCTGTCCGCCGGGGGGCAACCATCATCCGTCTTAGTCATCCACCACCGTCTTCCAGTAATCCGTGTATTCCTCTCGTCTCACGCCGACGTCACCAAACCTATCTCCTCCAAACATCCTTCCAACGCCCTCCTCTCCATACTCGTTTTTTGCTTGGTTTCCAGAATTATTTGATCATGTAATTTGGTTTGATGATGATGAATCCGAATGATGATGATGATTTGGGTTACGATGATGAATCCCGATTTAAGAATGAATGGAAGATTGTTGGAGGTTTGATTTTGTTATTTTGTAAATTTCATGAAAGGCAAGGATAAATAGGAAGTTGGTAAATTTTCATTAACAATCACTGTAGCCGCGTTTTTGAGAAGCAGAAGCGGAAATCCAAAAGCTACAAATTGTAGCTTCTCAAAAACTCAGTTGGAGAAGCTACAAGTGGCCAAAGCACTTCTACACAATTTTACCAAACACTTTGTCATTGGTTCGGAATCACTTTTGGCGCCAAAAGCAGCTGGGGAAGCAATGCCAAACTGGCCTAATTGCACAAACACATACCCTATTCAAACACCAACATCCCAATTGAATGTGATTGGGTTATGAAAAGTCCTATAGTGCCTTTGGATAAAGGAGAGGTTTTTTGGTGGGTAAATTTCACAAATAACCCTGAATTTAGGTGTAATTGTGTAAATATTTTTTTCTTCTAATAATTACATAAATTACTCTATCGTCAGTTTACTTTTATTAACTTTAACCTTTAACACACTTTTTATCCCGAAATGACTAAACTACCCTTGAAAACTTATTTATCTTTTTTTTATTATTTAATATATTAAAAAATATTTCCTTAAAATATTGAAAAAACTGGTACAATTTTTTTGTTACTTTCTTTCTATTCATTTATTTATACAATTAGAACCCGCAAAACTGGAAAAATGGCTGTGTTTAATGGTTTTGATTGTGTTTAATGAGTTTTGTGGTTTTTAATTCTGTTGATTAAATGTAATTGTTGGGTTTTTGATTTGTTGTTGATAAAATGAATATTGTTTGTGGTTGATGAGTATGAAATTAGATGTTTTGGTGATAAAGTTGGTTATTGAAATCTGAAAATTTGGTGTTTGGAGACATGGAAAATGTAAAAAAAAAAAAAAAAAAATGATAGAAAGAAAAAGAAAATAAAAGCAACAAAAAAAAAATTTGTATCGATTTTTTCAAATTTTTAAGTAAATATTTTTTAATATTTTTAAATAATAAAAGAAAAAAATAAATAAGTTTTTAAGGGTAGTTTAGTCATTTTGAGATATAAATATGGTTAAAAGTTAAAGTTAATAAAAGTCAAATGACGATAGGGTATATTTATATAATTATAATTAAAAAATGAATATTTATACAATTACACCTAAATTCAGGGTTGTTTGTAAAATTTACTTACCAAAATAACCTCTCCCTTCTATCAAAAGGGCACTATTGACTTTCTATACCTCAAGCACATTCCAATTAAGATGTTTGTGTTTGAATAGGGCATTTGTTTGAAAATTTACTTTATTAGATAAATAGAGGGTATGTTTGTGCAATTAATCCCTAAAACAAAGACAAATTTCTTCTTTTCCTTAGAACTGTTGACGAAAACATGAAAGGGACCTGTCACGAAACCAAAACGTACAAGAAAAAAGAAAAAGAAAAAGTGGGACACCTAAAAACCCTAACAACATCTCATTATGCTACAACAGCTTCTCCATTGGTGGAAGAACAGGGGACCCACTTGCACCTCATCAAACACTTTAGCGATCCTCTCGATTGGAATCAACGTAGATACTCTGCCACCACATACCCCCTCTCGTTCGTATAACAACCGCCTGATTGTATTTCTCGGCCCAGTAACCTGCCGTGGGGACCGCGATCAGAGCCACTTTGTGGGAAGATCGGCAGCCGGTTTAGCGATTGCCAAGCCGAAACTGCGTACTGCTCCGCCACCGGCTCGTACCTCCAATACAGCTCCTTGGCCGTCGGCTCGTACTTGCTATACAAACTGCTCGTAATGCTCTTCGCCGTGTCCACCACGCCGGCTCGCTGAACTTCAGAAGCCACGGCTCGTGCTTGGCTCGACGCCAGCTTCACCAGCGACGGCAGTGACTCGTCCACCTGCATTTCACATTCTCACATTCTCGCTAGAGTTAAATTCTCCAATCCTGTATATGTCAAACTATAAACGTGAAAAAATAGGAGAGTGTAAAGAAAACAGACCTTTCGATCGACGAACTTGAGGGTTCGAAAGGAACGTCGTGGAACTTGTCGTAGACAGGACCTATGACGGTTTTGACGGTGGCTTCGACGGTTTCGACGCCAGGTTTGAGTGGACCGGAGTTCTGTTTGGCGTACTCGTAGATGGTTTGAAAAGCACACCATAGCGTAGATCGCCGCCACTTGCACAAAATCTAGATATTTGAGCATTTTGCCATTTTCTTGAATCTGATGTCAAATATCATGAAACGAACATTAAATTTATATGCAAAATGAGAAGTGTCGATATCAGATCGACAAGGAAGATGAAGCCTACCGTCTCTGTTTTCTGTCTGGCTTCTGAGTCCGACATTTTCGTCTGCTGCTCAAGATCTCACTCTGCGAACTTGTATGAAAATAAATAACAATTTAATGGAGATTCTTCGAATATACGAAGAGGATGAAAGAGAGCGTTGCAACGACTCCCTTTTATAGCGATCACGATTCTGTATAGACCATCTCCACGGGAAAATCTAGGGCTACGCTCGTGACTATACTGCCATGTGGCTACACTCGAGACGGTCGATCAGGTCAAATGAGTCACGTAATCATTTGCGAGGTTAACTTTGACGGCTATAATGAAGCGTTAGATCAACGGGTGTCCTGATGCTGACACGTGGATAAGTGAGCCTTTACACGTGTGCCAATGAAGTGGCGCAGGTATTGGTACGTGTCGAGATTGAAAGATAAATATTCTCTGCTTGGCACGAGAGTCGAGGCCTAATCTTGACGTCATTCTCAAGGGACCATCACCATGCTATTATTATTCTGCAAGTACAGCTCCGCAAAAAGTTATGTTTCTCTGCACTCTACATCAGAGTATTTAATTGTTCTTTAATTGATGATCATAATTCTGTTGACATTCTAGAATCTTGATCATTTATTTACCAAGTCTAATTGATATAGACAAGTATGGTGTGATTGATCAAGATTAATCGACAATATCAATTAACGACAAGTTGGGGTTGGTCATTAGTGTGATAGTAAACCTATCACATATATATATATATATATATATATATATATATATATGAGGTTGTGATTCAAGTCGTTTTCTTTAAATTAAAAAAAAAAAAAAAAAAGACTAACAATTAATGCGGTTTGTTGGTTGTGGGCCCTGTGGTGAGATAGTAAATAATAATCGATAATAATAATGTGATAGCGAGATAGCCAACGATAATGAGAGTGTTGTAAATCGATTAAAGAACAAAGAATAATAAATAAAAGAGATGAGAGATAGACTAGAGAGAGAAGAGATTAACTATTACAATTTCATATTGAACTTTAACTGATACTTATAAATAAGGAAGAATAAAATAAGAGAGTGATCATAGAAGAGAGAACACGGAAGAGAGAGAGAGAGAAAGAGCTTTTCTTTTTTTATTGATATCAGCTCATTAACCTCAAACAATTATAATAGAAGCCATATATATAGGCAATCAATTGCTTAGTGATGAAGCTTTCAATAAAGGCTTGGTGGGGAAGCCATAAAATTACAACACTCCCTCTTGAATTTCCCACCACTCGTATTTTTAAT
Source organism: Acer yangbiense (assembly GCA_008009225.1). Classification (NCBI taxonomy): domain Eukaryota; kingdom Viridiplantae; phylum Streptophyta; class Magnoliopsida; order Sapindales; family Sapindaceae; genus Acer; species Acer yangbiense. Next base: position 10,519,453 of record CM017764.1, read on the forward strand.
TTTATAAGAAAAACCCGGTGGGACAAAAATCTCAGAAAGATATATATAAAGATCTTCTAGATTTTGTGGTGTTGGACATCCTCATAACTGTCTCGTTAAAAACCTTGTCAGGAAAACCCAGTGGGACAAAACCTGATCGAAGGGAAAAAGAGTACAGTGCATATAACTCCAAAATTAATGTTTTCTTCAGAGCTTTGCTCATATTTATACTTGGATTTCCACCACTTGTATTTGAATTTACAAGGAAAAACCCAGTGGGATAAAAACCTTAGCAAAAATATATACAATGATCTTCTGGATCAAGTGGTGTGGATGTGTTCAGAACTGCCTCATTAAAACCTTTTCGGTAAAACCCAATGGGACAAAATCCGGTATAAGGAAAAATAGTACAGTACACATATGTCCATTCAAAAATTTGCTCCCCCTGATTGAACGCTCCCCTTGAATGAAACTTCAATATCAATCATGTAATTTACAAAGCCGATGCATGCCAATTCCATACACCAGTTTCTCAAAAGTTGATGTAGGCAATGCTTTGGTAAACAGGTCTGCCAGATTATCTGTAGACCGTATTTGTTTAACATCAATTTGTCGGTTCTGTTGAAGTTCATGAGTATAGAAGAATTTAGGAGAAATATGTTTGGTTCTATCTCCTTTGATATAGCATCCTCTAATTTGAGCAATACAAGCCACATTATCTTTAGATATTGGTGTCGGCATTCCTGTAAATAATCAAAATCCACATGTATTTTGAATATGATAAATAACTGACCTTAGCCACACACATTCTCGGCTTGTTTCATGAAGTGCAAGGATCTCAGAACGATTAGAGGATGTAGCAACAAGAGTTTGCTTTGTGGAGCGCCAGGAGATTGTTGTGCCATTATAGGTAAAAACATATCCCGTTTGTGAACGAGCTTTATGGGGATCAGATAGATACCCGGCATCAGCATAACCAAGTAAACCTGAAAAATTGTTAGATTTTGAATAATATAACCTTAAATCTTTCGTTCCACGAAGATAACGAAAAATATGTTTAATCCCATTCCAATGCCTTCGAGTTGGTGCTGAATTGAATCTAGCAAGCAAATTTACTGAAAATGCAATATCTGGTCTAGTACATTGAGCCAAATATATAATAAAGTACCAATTGCGTTAAGATATGGTACTTCAGGACCAAGTATCTTTTCACCATCTTTAATTTGGTCGGAATGGATCTTTCTTAGGATCAAGGGTTCTAACAATCATAGGGGTACTTAATGGGCGAGCATTGTCCATATGGAATCTTTTCAAAATCTTTTCAACAGTTTTCAGGAGCTCTCCAGGAGTTCCAATCAAATTCATATTATCAATGTAAACTGCTATAATAGACAATCCAGATTCTGATTTCTTTATGAAGACACATGGGCATATAATATAATTATTATACCCTTATTTTATGAGATAATTACTGAGACGGTTACACCACATCCATTCAGATTGTTTGTAATCCATATAAGGATTTTTGTAAGTTCATCAAATACAGATCACGAGATCTCGGTTTACATGCTTTTGGCATTTTAAATCCTTCCGGGATTATAAATATCTGCATTGAGTGAATCATATAGATAAATGATTACTACATTTAAAAGATGTATTTCAAGCCTTTTAAAGGCAGCCAAATTTATCAAAAATTCATGACGTAATCGTATTTATCACTATTGAATACCAAGTTTCTGTGAGAAACCTTGTACTACGAGTCGTGCCTCATATCTTACGATCTCGTTTTTCTCATTACGTTTCCGTATAAAGACCTTTTAGTATTCAACTAGTTTGACATCTTCAGGTGTCTGAAGAACTATTGGTCTAAATACTTTATGTTTGGCTTATAAAGTCAATTCTTCTTGAATTGCTTATTTTCATTTAGGCCAATCATGCATTTTATATACAATCATTGATTTATGAATGTTATAATTATCATTTATAATTTCAGTAGCGCTACTGTGTATAAAAATATATCATCAATGATTGTTTCTTTATGATTCCACATTTCTCTCATATGATTTATAGAAATTTTCTCAATTTCAATATACTTGAATCTCTATTGAGATTTCTTCCATTTCAATGGATTTAGTCACTTCATAGACCAGTGTCTCTTTAGATATATTTAACTCTTATAGAGTTGATTTAGAGAAAGTGAATTTATTCATAACTCAAGTCTTGTTTACATTAGGATCATGATAATTTATTTTCCTCTTCTGGGAACAATACATTTCGAAATAAAAGGTTTACAAACTTATGATATGCATCATATGATTTATTTGTTACATTTTACTCAGATCGTTTTTCAGGAACAATCACCCGGCCGGGGTTTATGAGATAGCAACTTATAAAATTGTCACTTTGAATATATCAAGTAACTGATTAATAATTATCTGATGATCAATTATCTTTCGTATTTGAGTGATACGAAGACTGAAATGAGACACTTTTATTACATATATAGAGAATTGAATTGGTATCTCTATTTTGTATAAGAGTAACTTTTCATTTACTCCATTCTTCTGGAGAAAATTCTCTTTCTTATAATGATATGAAAATTAATCAATATAATAATACGCAGGTCGTGCGCAAAAAGATAAACTATCAGAAGCATAGATGATCTGATAATAGATTAATCAAAATCATCATAAATCTTAGAATGGTAGAGAAATCTTATCTTAGATCATGTCAGATATGCAATAACGGCATACACAATATAATCAAATATCTTAAAAATGAGCATGTCTATGACCAATTACAAGTTGTAATGGTAAACAATGATGATAAGCATTGGGTCAGTGATGAATAGAATGTCTCCATATAGAAATTGGTAATTGTATTGAAATAATAAAGTTCTTACAATTACCTGGAGATACTTGATAAGTGACTCAGATACATAATTGTGTGGTCAGGATGTAATCTCAAATCATCAATAACAAAGGCAATAACAATTCTACTCCCCTTTCACTTTATCTCATACTGTTATTCGTAGAAACACGAAAATAAACCCTAAACTCCCAGAAGACCCATGGCAACGAGGAGTCGTAGAAAAGGAAAGGGTCGAAAACACATATCCGTATCTGTTACAACATGGGAATCCTAGTACGAATCAAAAAGGAAATCCTATCTCCAACACGACAGGATCATGTAGTAACCCTAAATTATCATGTATAAATAGAATCACCTATTCCACAAGGAAGGGGTTCGAAAACCTAAAGAGAGAAAAGTAAGAACTTGAGAGACTTAAGTGTGTAACCGAAACAAGTGAATTTTAGTGATATTTTCCTATCCTCTGGGACGCCGTGGTTTTTTTTCCCATTCAAGGGTTTTTCCACGTAAATCTGTCTCTTGCATGTGCTGATTTTCTTTCTTGTTTAACGTTCGTTTTGATTTAATTGTTGGTTGTGTGGTAATCTAAATTTCACCGTCAACAATTGGCGCTAGAAGGAGGGGGGCTTTTTGAACAGAAACTTCGAGGAACCCTTGCGAATCGAGAGGTATGAACAACGATAGCTACAAGGATGGTAACTCCAGCAGAGATCAAATTGTTGAACCAACCGCGCCGATAGGAGATGGGGTGATAACTATCGGGGAGCAATTGGCAGCAACGCCAGGAATTAGGGCAGCCGATCCAGGAATTCTGCAGCACTTCCAAACTGCATTGGTAAACTTAATTAGCGAAGCTAGCAAAATAGGGCTTTCGCTTCCCATAGGCCTGGAAGTTTCTTCTCCATACGAGCTAACCCCTCATGGGATCCAGCCACCTGGGAGGATGCGATCGGAAGTTCACATTGTAACCCCTGACGCTCAAGCAAGACAATCCACAGAAGAGACTCCCCATGACCACCTTGAAAATTTCGAAGGAAGAAGACAAAAGAAGGGAAAAGGTGTGTTGAATGGGGAATCTACGGAGGGGCGAGACCAGGTGCGAGTACATGGGGTAAATTCTAGTGACACATACCAAAAGAGCCGGCGGAGACACCGTTCTATCTCGTCCGAAGACAAAGGTCCCAGCCACGAAAGGAATTACGATCAAAAAGAGCACGACGGAGGAGATCTGAGAGCACAGAAGATCGAAGAACTGGTAGGAGCCCGGGTGATAGAGGCAATTATGGTAGAATGACAATCAAAAGCAGACTCGATCCAGCAGGAGAGCCAACTGGTCAGTGCGATGTCACCCTACAAGAACTATCAAAGAAGGTCTCAGCGATGGCACGAAGATATGGTCGCAACGTATCTTCGGATGATGAGTCAGATAGCCCATTCATTGAAAGTATTGCTCACCCAATTTCCAGACAGATTCAGAATGCCAACCATCGAGCAGTATAAGGAGAGTAGAGATCCGAAAGAGCATATTCACCGATTTCGCAATATTATGGCCCAATCTTCATCCAATGACGGGCTACTATGCCTTACCTTCCCGTAAACATTCGGCGATCTCGCATCCAGGTGGTTTGGGCGACTTCCACCCGGAAGTATTAGCAGTTTCTCAAACCTTAGCAAGGCGTTCATAAGACAGTTCATGAGGAGTGTGCAGAGAAGAAAGTCACTCGTTCATCTATCAAACCTGAAGCAGGAACGCAATGAGTCGATCAAGAAGTATCTAGCAAGATTCGGAAATGAGGTCGCTCAAATTGAAGACGCCAGTGATGTAGCTGTCATCGCCGCTTTCACCAATGGGTTGCAAAGTGGGCGATTATCCTTTGACCTGCGAAGAGAGAGGCCAAAAACTTATGAAGAGATGATGGAAATAGCTGGCGATTATGCACTGGCAGAAGAAGAAGAAGTAGCGCAGGGGGGTAGCTATGTTCATGGCCACAAACCTGACTCAAAATCAGAGCACAAGGATGACAAGAAGGTGCAGTCGCGCAATCGCCAGAAAGACGAGAAGGGCTAAAAGGGGCATCCAAGGGAAAGCAGGGGAAACGCCCGAGCCAGTAGGTTTCGAGGAAGGTACAACCATTACACTCCTCTAACTGGCGATCAGGAGGAAATACTTTCCGTGGTAGAAGACAAATGACTTGCCAAGTACCCTCGACAATAGTCAAATAATGCCAGAAGGGATACGACCAAATACTGCCGATTTCACAAAGATCATGGGCATGACACTTCGAAATGTTTTCAGCTGTGAGACCATATTGAGAGTCTAATCAGAGAAGGCCACCTGAAAGATTTTATACTAAAAGGAGACAAGCATGGTGGTCGTCAAGATAGCCGCTAAGGAAGTGGGTAGGAAAGAAAAAGCCCAAGGAGAGGCAGCCTCGGTGCTACAATAAACACTATTTTTGGGGGACCACATACATGCAGAAGCAATCGGGAGAGAATGTCAGAAGTCAGAAGTCAAAGAAGTAATGTACGAGGGCAGAAATATGGAGACAAATTCTGTGCAGAGAAACCCAAAGAAGGGAAGAGAAGGACATGACCCCATAACATTTATGACGGAAGATTCAGATGGGATTGATGTCAAGCCCAACGATGCAATTGTAGTGGGAGTTCAAATAGCGCACAGGGATGTACTTCGAGTAATGATAAACAATGTAAGTTCAGCCGACATTTTGAGCGCTAGAGTATACGATGAGCTGCGACTGGACCGAAAATATCTGGAGCCTTTCCATGTACCATTGAAAGGTTTTGGGGGTGCAGAAGTAAGATCGTTGGGGACCGTGAAGCTGCCGGTAAGGTTCGAGACAGTACCATACCGGCGAACAATCCTGTTGGATTTCATTGTGGTCAACATTCACAACTGGCTGTATAATGCTTTACTCGGCCGACCATTCCTGAACAAAGCCCGTGCAGTCACTTCAACCCACGCACTGAAAGTAAAATTTCCTACAGAGTTTGGAGTTGGGGAATTAAAAGGATCACAGGAGATGGCCCGCCGCACTAACCTTTCAATTTTCAAAAGCACGACAGGAGTGGAAACCTTGAGCATATTTGAGGTAAATAAGGAAATGCAAGAAGAAAATCCCAGAGCTTTTGAATTGGATCCAAGGGACAAGGCGAGCAGGGAAAAATAAGAACCCACTGAGTCTATTATTCTGGACGAGACGGAACCTGGTAAAACAGTCAAAATTGGTGCAAGATTGGCCGAACAAGTCAAGAAAGATGTATCGAACTTACTGATAGAGTACAAGGAGATCTTTGCTTGGAGCCATAAAGACATGCCAGGGATTAGTAGAAGCGTGATCTCGTACAACCTGGCCGTGGACGAAAAAAACAAACCGGTGGTGTAGAAAAGGAGGAGCTTTAACCTGGAGAGGAGCGCAGCAATAAAAGAAGAAATTTCTAAATTACTCACCGCAGGATCAATCAGAGAGGTTAAGTATCCAGAATGGGTGGCGAACGTGGTCCTTGTAAAAAAGAAGAACAATCAGTGGAAGATGTGTGTAGACTTCACCGATCTAAACAAGGCTTACCCCAAGGATAGCTTCCCACTACCAAGAATCGACCAGCTGGTCGACGCAACGGCAGGACACGAGACGTTGAGCTTCATGGATGCGTACTCAGGATATAACCAAATCAAGATGCACAAGCTAGACGAAGAGAAAACATCATTCACCACGGATCAAGGGTTATACTGCTATACAGTCATGCCATTCGGCCTGAAGAACGCAGGAGCAACCTACCAGCGTTTAGTCAACAAGATGTTCGCCAGACAAATAGGGAAGAATATGGAAGTATATATTGACGACATGCTAACAAAGAGCGTCACGTCTGACAAGCATATAGATGACCTGAGAGAAACATTCGATGTGCTAACTAGATACGGAATGAAGCTGAACCCTGCGAAATGTGTATTTGGCGTACCGTCTGGAAGGTTCTTGGGATACCAAGTGCATCAGAGAGGGATAGAAGTGAACCCTGACAAGATCCAGGCATTAGCAGAAATGGTTTCCCCAAAGACCCTGAAGGATGTCCAGAAACTCACAGGTTGCTTAGCATCATTAAACAGGTTTATAGCAAAATCAACGGACCGATGCCTACCATTCTTTAAAGCTCTCAAGAAAGGCAAAGGAGTTGAGTGGAACGAAGATTGTGAGAAGGCTTTTCAAGCCTTGAAAGAGTACCTCGGGCGAGCACCGCTGCTGTCAAAACCAGTAGCCAGAGAAACACTTTACATGTACCTATCTGTCTCCGAAGCAGCCACCAGTTATGTACTGGTGAAACAGGAAGAGGGGGTTCAGAAACCTGTATATTACACAAGCAAAGCACTGTTACTAGTTGAGACAAGATACTCGCCAGCCGAGAAGATGGCACTTGCCCTAATTACAGCGGCGAGGAAGTTAAGACCGTATTTCCAGGCTCATAAAATTGGAGTATATACCAATTGCCCACTGAAACTGATTTTGCAGAAGCCAGAGGTATCCGGTAGACTAACAAAGTGAACGATCGAATTAAGTGAATTTGATATAGAATATCTCTTAAGGACAACGATCAAGGGCCAAGCAGTGGCGGATTTTGTGGCAGAGTTCACCGAACCAAATATGGAAGTAGCAAGGATGATGGTGGAGCAAACTAAGAAAACATTCAGGTGGCAACTCCATGTTGATGGGTTGTCAAACACGCATGGCAGCGGGGCAGGGGTAGTGGTATCAACCGGAAGGAGATTCAGTAGAGTGTGCCTTGCGTTTTGACTTCAAAGCTACCAACAACCAAGCTGAGTATGAAGCACTCATAGCAGGACTAAGAGTTTGCACAGTCTTAGGAGCCGATAAGGTGGAAATTTTCAGCGACTCCCAAGTCATTGTTAATCAAGTGTTAGATGAATACCAAGCAAGAGATGAAAACATGATCGCCTACCTACAATTAGCAAAGGAGCTACTGGGGAGATTTAAAGAGTACATGATTACCTAGATTCCCAGAGAAGAAAACAAACAGGCTAACGCCTTGGCAAAACTGGCGTCCGCCACAATCAACATCTGGCCCAGGACTATTCCCATGATTCACATACTACACCCAAGCATAGTCAAACAAATGGAAGTTGGGGCAGTCTTTAACGAAGCAAATAGATGGATAACACCAATCAAAGAATACCTTGTCAATGACGTGCTCCCAAGCGATCCATTGGAGGCAAAGCGACTGAAGTACAGAGCTACAAGATATTCAGTACTCAATGGAGAACTGTACAAAAAGGGGTACTCAAGGGCACTGCAGAGATGTGTCGGGCCTGAAGAAGCAGAAGGGATCTTGAGAAACATACATAGTGGAAATTGTGGGAATCATGCTGGAGGTGTTAGCTTAGCCCACACAACATTACGACAGGGTTTTTACTGGCCAACATTGTTCACCGATGCTAAAAGGGTAGCAACAAGGTGTGAAGCATGTCAGAAAATTGCAAACAACATTCGCCAACCACCTGAACTCTTGCAAAGTATCACCTCGCCTTGGCCATTCGCCATGTGGGGAATTGACTTGATCGATCCAATGCCAACAGCACCCGGAGGAGCGAAACATGCTATCGTGGCTGTGGATTATTTCACAAAGTGGGTAAAGGCTGAGTCATTAGTGCACATAACAGAGGAAAACACAACAAGCTTTGTGAAGAAAAATATCCTGTACAGATTCGGGATACCAAACACCATCATCACCGATAATGGAACCCAATTCGATGGCAAGAAATTCAGGGAGCTATGTGACAAATATAGAATCAACAACTACTACGCAACTCCAGCACATCTACAGACAAATGGTCAAACTGAAGCAGTCAACAAGATCATAAAGCACAACCTAAAAGCTAAACTAGCTGCGAAGAAGGGTAACTGGGCAGAGAAGCTACCACAAGTACTGTGGGCGTATCGAACTACGGAAAGAAGCTCAACGGGCGAAACCCCATACTCCATGGCTTTCGAAACTGAAGCTGTCATTCCCGTGGAAACATCCTTCTCTTCACCAATGGTACAACTATTCCAGTCAGAACTAAACGTCGATATGCTAAAATGTGGCCTGGACGAGCTAGAAGAAAGGAGAGAACGTGCACAAATAAGAAACGCTGCATATCAACGAAGGGCGGCCAGGAATTACAACTCGCATGTGCGTGAAAGGAAATTTGTACTCGGCGACTTAGTTCTGAAAAGAGTGAATCCGGGAACCAGAGACAAAGCTGCGGGATCACTCGCAGACAAATGGGAAGGGCCTTATCAAATTACAGACATAGCTGGTCACGGGGCATATCGCATTACTCGATAGGGTTTTGGCGAATTACCTCGGCCATGCAATGCGCAATACCTGAAGATATACTACCCTTAACTTTCTCATTTGCTTCTAGAATTTATTTCAATGTTTTTTCTTCTTAGGTAGTTTTCGCTTTAGCATTCTTTCTCTGTTTTATTTTAACAAAAGTTGCATGAAGTATTTAATAAAGAGTAATTTATTACTAAGAACCCGTGACTTAGCTCGCCACAAAAGTAACCAGGCACAAAGAATATTCGCCATCATACACCATAGGTCACTCGCCGTTGCGTAAAGACGAGTTTTATACTCGCAGCAATGGAAACGAGCGAGATGACGCACGAAATTAAGGCGTGGCAACTATGCCTAAAGCTATCATAAAAATCAGTGGTTGCCGCTAAGGGAAAAATGAGATCTCAAGAAAAACACAAGGAACGCCCAATTAAAAGCGCACAGGAGGAATCTCAAGCGCTGGGGATTGAGAAAGCTAGCCGAGCACAAAAGTGACTAAAACACAAAGCAAAAGCAAAAGCAAAAGCAAAAGCAAAAGCAAAATCAAAAGCAAAAGAGGGAGACGTCCCAACAATATGCTAAAAACTTGGTGTATAGTCGGATACGTCTTGACAAACACTGAGTACGTTAAAACTCAGCAATGGCAGCTGAATAAACAATCAACAATACGCTAAAAACTTGGTGTATAGTCGGATACGTCTCGACAAACACTGAGTACGCTAAAACTCAGCAATGGCAGCTGAATAAATAATAAATAATATGCTAAAAACTTGGTGTATAATCGGATACGTCCGGACAAACACTGAGTACGCTAAAACTCAGCAATGACAGCTGAATAAAGAACAAAGCCAAGAATTCATCAAGGGCAGCTGAACCAAAAGTGAAGTCAAAAGGAGTTATAAATTTTGTATAAGTTATTTACAAGTGAAACTACAAGGAGAGTTATTTACAACTAAAGTAATACATAAAGTCAACCAGTTGCAGGAGGATCCTCGCTGTCTTCCTCATCTTCAATCTCATCTTCAGAAGGCCAAGTAATTTCTTCATCCCCCTCTGGCATGAAGGCCCATAATCCCTACCAGTAACAGAGCCTAAATCGGGTTCAGCATCAGAACCAGAAAAACTGCCCTTCTGACCAGAATAGTATGTATTAAAAGCGCGTTTGCTGGGAACTTCTAAGTGCATTGGATGAGGCTCAGTCCTCGTATAGCGACAATGGGCTTTCCACCATTTTCTCTATTCCTTTATCAAACCCACTGCGCTGTCCACATGCAGCTCATGGGATTTGTCAAAACGCCTTAGAGCCTTTTCATTTGAATGATCTTTCATGGCGAAAAACTTTTTCGACTGCCTTATACCTCGTTCGAATTCACGCAACAAAAGCGCATCATAGGCAGGGGACCTCTTAAAACGATCAACTGCTTTAACCTCTAAAACAGCCTTCAAATCGTTGAAGATAACGTCACGCGAAGACAATTGATTGCGCAGGTCCAACATCTCACACTCAGCTTTCTCTCTAGCCTCCTCAGCTAATCGCTCAGCCTCTAAGCGTGTTGCGAGTGAGTCTTGACTCGCAGACAGCTGCTCCTTTAGCAAGCAAATCTCCTCCGCAGCAGCAGATAGTTTTTCTTCGGTAGACAGCTGAGCAGAAAGGTAACCATCGGCGGACTCCCTTAACTGAGTAATTTGCTGAGCATGAAGTTCCTCAGCAGAAAGCTTCTCAGCTGCCAAAGTGGAAGCTCGCTCTCGCAGGCGTTTCACATCCCTAGAAAGGAAATTCCCACGCCTGTAGTTGTCAGCCAACTCAGACATTATCTGAAAAGAAAAATAGACAAGTCAGGAAACACAAACCAGAGTACAACACGAATACTGCAAGAGACTCACCAAAGAGTGGAAGTTGAAGAAAAATTCCATTTTTCTATTACAAGACCTACTCTTCACATGCTCCCAACCTTCACCGACATAAACATCGTTGTTCATCAGGTATGAGCAAATCTCAGCAGCTGTGAAGTCTGAAAGGGAAACAGACTCAACTCCCTTACCAGCTTCAGTTGGATCCACGAGAGGAACTTCATGAGCAGCGCCCGAACCCGATGTAGAAGCCCCAAGTTGCTTTGATGGCTCCAGCTTATCAGCTGGCCCTGGCTGACCAGATGGCCCAAGTTGACTAGCAGAAGACACACTCGGCCCACCCACAGCCGCCGAAGGAGAAGCTGCATCGGTCGGGGAGGAGGCAGGAGCATTCAACTTATTAACTCCCTCAGAAGGTGGAGACACCACCGCACTCATCCCACCAGCAGGAGCCTCATGAACAGTTGTTTGAGTAGAGGGAATCTCGGCGAGTACAGGTCTGTCAGCACCCTCCTCGTCCGAAGAAACAACATACTGCACAACTCTTGACGCCCGCTTTAGAGGTCGAGTAGTATGATCAAGGGTGCCCTCAGCCGGGCGTTTGCCTCTACCGGTCCTGGGGGTTAGGTCACTCACAGGATCAAGGGGAGTTTCAGGGACATCCGCATCAAAAATAGGAATGTCACCGACTGACCCTGAAACTCCAACTTTCTCTTTTCCCTTACGGCTGGAGGTAGCCGCAGGAGTAGTTGCAGCAGCAGTAGTCACAGCAGGCATACTCGCAGCAGTTTCTGGATGCACAGGAGGCTGCCCCGACTCAACACCTCCCCCAGCAACATTACCCACTTCCTCACCGTCTGAGGGATCATCAACATCCGGGCTAGCAATTCCTTCCTTAGCCAAACCAGCGGCATGTCTTTTACTGGACGCCTCACAGTTCTTTACTGCCCGGGCTTGCAAGTCACAGACAGTATCGAAGTCGCACACTGCAAGAAAAATCACCAAGTATTAGCAATGGAAAAAGTGAAACTATAAAACCAAAAGAAAGTAGGTAAAACTTACGGCGAGAAAGTCTGGCGGGTAAGCGCGAAAAAAGTCGCTGAGCAATCATTTTATCCTCGTTCAAAAGAAATGGACGGCCCCTTTCATCTAGAGGGAGGACGACCGCAGCAGCGAGATGAGATATCTCTTTGTCCAACAAAACATAGATGGCCTTCGACCAAGTGTCGGGAGAAGTGAAGTACATAGGAACTTTCTTCGCCACGAGATCTAGGCGACAACGGGCGGACACGTCTCTACCCCACTCGCCGCCAACAAAGAACCAGCTGTTCTTCCATCTCTTATTTGAGGTAGGAAAACCCCAAATAAATCCTTTCTTCTTCTCATCACCAGAAATCTCTATTTGTCTAGGGTTTGCCACTCCCTCTGGGATCCAGTTTTCCACGGGCGAAGAAAGAAGAAAGTAAGTTCCACTGTTGCTCGCCTGCCTTAAGGTGTAGAAATGGCGAATCTCACAAGGCGTAGGGGGTTCATAACCTTTCAACTTCCACATTAATCCCAAACACATGAGAATCCTATAGCTATTTGGGGCAAGTTGAGCGGGTGCAATTCGAGCCTCCGCAAGAAACCTGGCGATGAAAGGCTGAAAAGGAAGGGTTACCCCACAGCTGAGCATGACACCATAAATGGCGACCGCATTTTTGGGAGGATTCCATGCTGCTCGATTACCAGATAGCATCAAAGTCACTGAGTCTGGAATTTCAAAGCGACTCCTATACTTGCGGAGTTCATCCTCGCCAACCACATTAACTTCGGTGTCAAAGGAACACGGATAATCAAACGAGAAATACAGCCTATCCCATTGATGGTCTTCAACGTCAGAGTCAACAGTTGTCTGCGCACCCAGTAGGGACCCACGAGGAACCCTAGAGGCGCGTCGTTTGCTGCCACCTGGTTTAGAAGATCTCGGCATCACTGAAGAATCACTATTGGAAGACGAAGGAGAAATGTTAGGGATAGAATCATCTTCAGAAGATGGAACGTAAACAGAAAGTGGGACCGGAGAATCCGGGTGAAAATTACGAATCAAAGATTCGATTTTGTCCGCAGTACGTTTGTCACCAAGCTCTATAGCTTGCATCATTTGATTAAAAAGAGAAGAACGTAAGGAGGGATCCATGAAAACTCACCAGAAAAACCCTAGGTTCGGAGAATGAGCAGGAGATTTGGGGACGCCAAGAAATAAGCACGATCGAGTTCAAGATGAGCCGTCCGACAATGAAATAAAATAGAAGAAATTTATGGCAGAAATTTCTAACGGAGAAGAATAAGAGACAATGAAGGAACTTTGTTTTGAGAGAAAGAAGAGATTAATGGAGATGTGAGAGGATAGAGGAGAATGAGAAACGATCGGGCATTAAAAGAGGAAGTCTTGAAATTCAAAAAGAAAAAATCAGATAAAAAGATATTTGGTTAAAGTGAGTGACGGTCACAATAACTGGCCGCAACAGTCACCACCAAATAACGGACATGTGGCACCTCGGGGATCACCAATCAATCAAAATGTATCTTCACTTGTCAAATGAGTGGAAGCGCCAGAAATTGTGTGGCCAAGAATGAAGGCTTGCACCGGAAGAATCAACTAACAAGTTCAACACGTGGTGAAAATGAAAAAGGGGGGAGTTATTTGCAAAACACGCCAAAATTTTATAAGCATGGATATAAATACTGCTCGCGGAGGCAAACGAATTAGAAACCTAAATCATTCGCTTAGCTGGAAATATTTATGGGGGTATTGTTGTATATATAATTTCGCCAAGCAGCCACGTCATCAAAGGAGTCAATAAATGCTAAGGAACAGGTTGCCACGTCACTCATCGACCAGGTCAAAGAAGAAAACGTGGACCGGTTAGTATATCAACATCAAGTCAAATACATCAAAGGTGTGTTCGCCAGAGTTAGATATGTACTCGCCAAAGATAGAAGCATAGTCGCCAAAGGGTAATACCCAGGAGGGGAGATGTTCGCCGCATTTACGTACTGGGCACAAACCGACTCGGCAGAAACACGAAAATAAACCCTAAACTCCCAGAAGACCCATGGCAACGAGGAGTCGTAGAAAAGGAAAGGGCCGAAAACATATATCCGTATCTGTTACAACATGGGAATCCTAGTACGAATCAAAAAGGAAATCCTACTTCCAACACGACAGGATCACGTAGTAACCCTAAATTATCATGTATAAATAGAACTACCTATCCCACGAGGAAGGGGTTCGAAAACCTAAAGAGAGAAAAGTAAGAACTTGAGAGACTTAAGTGTGTAACTGAAACAAGTGAATTTTAATGATATTTTCCTGTCCTCCAGGACACCGTGGTTTTTTTCCTATTCAAGGGTTTTTCCACGTAAATCTGTCTCTTGCATGTGCTGATTTTCTTTCTCGTTTAACGTTCGTTTTGATTTAATTGTTGGTTGTGTGGTAATCCAAATTTTACCGTCAACACTTACAATAAAGGCTTGGTGGGGAAGCCATAAAATTACAACAGAGAGATAAATAAAACTTAATTCTTTGTTTATGATCACATTCCCAAACATAAATTAGATGGGGAATTAAATTCCCTTAACAATGAAGAGTTTTACTACCTTGATGTTAACAGCTTTTTTACTGAGTAGTTATGTGACAGAGAGTTGGTTACTTACTAATTAATTTTTATTTTTTAATTTTAAAATTCTTAATTTTTATACACATTTTGATTGAAATCTAAAAACTGAAATTGATCGAATAACCTTACCGTTAACAACAACTTAGCCAAACCTTGCAAGTTGCAATGAAAGTTGATTCTTTTGGATTTTCATTCTTCTTCGGTGAATGCGCCCTCAATGTCATTAATAACTGATTAGTGGTTGTTAAAAGTTAAAACTTTCTTTTCTTTCCATTTAAATAGCAATTTCCAATGAAGTATTAAGAATACAGACCAAAATGTGATGGTTAACGCTTGCTACTCTCCATTGCAGAGCTTTCTTAAGGTTATGGAGATTCTCCTTTCCTGATTTAGCTCCTTCCCTTCCCACATCTGAAACCCTGGCTTGCGATTAATCTCATGCTTCCAGAGGTATCGAGCTTCTCCAGACATTAGAACCAAAGATCCTGGAGTTAAGTAAACTGGAATCTTTGCGGCAGGTGGATCCCTTATTTTTCCCTTTTCGATTGCACAATCTTCTTCAACGCTGGTGAAATGCATCACGCATGAAGACTCCAAGGAGACTATGGCGATTCCATCTTCAAAACGCATTAGGTCAACATGCGAACAGATGCCCTATGTATATGATAAGCTCAGCATCAAAGAGCAATATAGATTAAGAACTATCTTCACATGCTACAACACAAAACAAGTGGTATTACTTACAAAGGTTGGAAATGCTTTAAAGAAATGCAAGGCGTGCTAATTGCCCAAATTGAAAAGTTGCAGATAGATATAAAACAAATGAAATAAATTATGCCTTGATTTGAAGAATCAAAATGTGCCCAATATGCAGAAAATGCAATACAGAAAAGAGCACCCGGATGACATTATGATTTTAGACAAGATTACACACAGACCGATTGCATCAATTTGCTAATTGCTACCCTAGCTGCACTATTTGTACACTGCTTGTGCAGGGTAAGGTAGCACATATCAAACGATACACGGATGAGATTTTACTAAACAACAGTTGATGGCAAAGTTTTTTTTTTTTTTGGTCAACAAAAAACTCAACATGCTTGTGCCTCTTTTTTTTTTATTATTTTTTATTTTTTTATTTTTATTCATCATCAAAACTCAGACAACCGAATTAACAAGTCAGTCAGCAGAAACTCTGAAACAAAATTTGATGGGTTTGTTAAAATGTTCTTTTTATTCATCTATACATTGAATTAATACTACAATGATATTCATGTCAAAAAAAAGAAAAGAAAAAAGGGGTCTACAATGATATTATATGCATCTTGACATTGAACAAGATTATCAAATCAGAAGTCATATCGCACCTCACCTGGTTGATAAACGTTTACAATTAGTTGGTCAAATAGTGGCTCTCTCCATAGTAAATCTGATGGCAATAGACAGGCTTCCTTGTCCCCTTCATTTGTAGCCAAGTCATGATCACCCAAAAGCACCATCTCACGAACAGAACTAGAAAGCTTAGTTGCCCATGTTGGAAGATCTCCAAACCTCATAGCCTGCACAGAACAGATTGAACTTTACTAACAAATCTCACGGAACAATCCCATTATGAATTCATGTCAGATATCTTTGAAAAATGATGATCCTCTATATGACAATTAACCTCCAAATTGACACAAGGAAACCATGCCTAATTGCACTTGAATATGTAGATAGGTCAAATCAAATCTCAGAAAGACTGAAATATATCTAAGACCAACTGGGCTGGTACCCTGCCACCTCAACATATTTGTTGAGTCCTACCCCGTTGACCCAAAGAGGCGACAGAGATTAATTTTATTTGTGAAGAAAATCTAAAAGGTAATCTTCTAACACTTGAAATTGGGCAATGTTATTGACGGATCAACAACTGACAGCCATATAATAAAACCAAACTCAGTAAGCCTTATGATCATCAGCTAAATCTTTCAAATTAGACTTATGGAACATCAATGGAACCACTTTGTACCAAAATAGTGTCACATGCTTAACAAAGGCACCTTATTTGACTTCATCAACTTCACTAGCAGCAGCTGAAATATGATGCTTACAAGCTGATAATTTCTACCAGTTCATGATGTTCTGTAATTCATTAGTCCAGGTGATATGGGTGATCCTTCATCATGGACCAACAGAATATTGAAAAAATTTACAAGAATTCTTACATAACTAACCCTTGTAGTATAATTCTTTTATCTTCATTAGAATTTCTCTCCCTTTCTATTTTCTTTTTAAAAAAAGTTTCAGCTAATCATCCATATAAACAGTAAAAGACGTTTCCCTATCCATCAGCAAACATAGCCTGAAAAACTGATAGTTTCCCTTCTCTTAGAACACGCCTATGTCTTAATTATAAACTTACCAGAAGTACAAGTATGCAGAATTAATTTGGAATTTTATTGTTACTAATTAATGGTTGGTCGAGCTTCAAAAAACGAGTTCTTAGCAGATTAGTGCGTTGTTAAAACAATCCCCACCCCAAATCTCCCCCTTCCCATTTGCAAAAAGCTATAACCAAAGGTTCAATAAGCATATTTTGTGTACTGTATTAGTTAGTTAACCAAATGTCTTCAATCTGAATAGGGCTCTAGAACATGATGTCAAAAAAGTCATTGCTCTTAAAGGAAGTATCCAAGCATCTCAGTTACTATCCAACAACTAGTTCTTTAAGGCAGAATTATAAACTTGCCGCTCGGAAGGAATAACAGGCAAAACACAACCCCTTTCAACAAAGCATGTACGACCATTTAAGATTGTGCGTACTCAGAAATGGAAGATCATCTAGAAAGATGGTTCCAACTTAGACATTTTCTACTAAATATTATCCCAGGTTTGGATATCCCTTTCATTTCCTATTCTATCACAATCTCCCAACAAACTTAAAATTTATTAAATTCTACTGCTATTGTGGATCTGCTGTTTCGTTAATGCACTATAAATTTCCAGGCTCTCTAGCAATCTAGTTCCACAAATACTAAAATCAAGTGACTCAGTGGCTGATTTCATGATATCAACAACACAAATTGTAGATTACAACATTATGTTTCGAAATTTAACAAATTCTGTAACTAACATATTTAAAACAAACGAAGTAGCATAAATTCTGATAGTATGCACCTGATTGTGAGACGCATCTGTGAACCATCCTTCTGCAATCACAAATCACACAAAAACACAGCTAATGAGCATAATCAAAACAAAATTAAAGAAATTACAACTTCACCAATGATGGTGATTGAATCGTACGCAGCAAAAAACACATAATAAAAACGAAGGAGAGAAAAAAAAAAAAAAAAAGGCACCGCTGTGGATAGCAGAGAGCAGAGAAGCCTGTTGTTGAGAAGAGAGAAAGTCTCTGCAAAAACATAATCCCTTGATTTCCTGAATTCGTTGCCAGGCAGGATTTTGATCGACATTTAGCGAAGATCCATCTTCATACGTCGATTCTTCTTCGGCATCTGAATCAGATGATTCTCCAAAGACTTGTTTGAGAAACGTCTTCTGATCATTCATTTATTTCGGCGAAACGAAAGATAAAACCTCCGCAAACGATTTTGCTCAGGTTAAGTTCGTTACTTCCCCGTTAAATATCATCTCATTCATTTATTATTATTATTATTATTATTTTATAATTTAAGCATATTTTCTCACTTTCTAAACTTGCAAAAATACAATCCTTTACTGTGTCTCAAGATGACAATTTTTTTTTAATTATAAAAAAACTCATATATCAATAAGTAAATTATATTAATCAAACAAAACAATTTATACATGCCAAATTTTGTTTTACAAGTTCACAGCTGCTTTTACAATAACCCGGAAGGGCCAAAAGAACGAGCAAGCGAGAAGTAGAAATCCGAAGTGGACAGAGGAGCCCGTTTACATTGTGTCACCTGATTTGAAAATGGGGACTGTAGATATATTAGCTTCACCGTGATACTAAATTATACATGAAGATTTGATAAACATACGCTCATGATCAAGCTCACGCTCTTGTCATCTAGAGGCTAACTCTTTCCGAATCCTAAAAGTTGATAATTACAAAACATCGTCTCTAAATCAATTTCTATCCATAGCTGAAACGCATGTTGGAACCCATTCCGTGCTCTGTAGAAAACAAATATGTACATATATTTAAGTATTTAACCAATGACTATTGTAAAACTGAAACACAAATCTGAAGAGAAATGACAAAGCTAAGAGCTCTAAACTACGAGCATAAGAAACAAAAGCATACCGTATGTGATAGGTATCCACTACAGCATTCATACATACATGATATCAAGCATCTTACTTAAATATATAAAAGCAAGACATTCAAAAGGGCAGCACTGTGTTAGTTGTGAGAACTTAAAACACGAACGAAACAATCCAAGTTCATAGTTAGCCTCAAGCGGATTGCTTATTGCAAATAGATTTCATCTTTCTGATGGTCTGTAACTTCTGAATGAATATGCGTGTAATGCATTTTTTTCATCTCTGAACCAAGCATTTGGTTCAGGTGGTAAATGTCAAGTAGAATATGGTACAAAAGGGTAGAACTAAGAAAATGTATATAACCTCAAGTGTCTCAAGATAGGGTCATCCCCAAATACTTGTAACCAATCAAGTGAATCACCAATGGTTGCCTACACTCAACAGAGCCATCCATTCTTTAATTACCAACAGATTAAACCACTAACCACAAATAACAGAAAGTGATCAATTCTTTTTGCATAGTGATATGGACAGGACATAACTGCAAAGCAACCGCTTCGTCAAGCCTCCAACTCAACTAGGAAAGTTTCAAGAGGATTTATGCAACTAAGTATCGATATAGCTTGGTTCATAATGATCTGGTGCATTTATAATCATTACTCTAACATTGATGCTTCAATAGATAAGTTTCAAGATAATGAACTCAATGAACTCAATGAAATACATAACAGTATTTCTTTTCACACAATCACACCATATAACAGAAAGCTTGCAAACAAGGATTGCATCATATAAATATTGATCTACATTTTGGCGCCTCAATTAATAGTTCTAATTAATAGAAACCACCATGGCTATAAATATATAAAGGACAAATTGATCCTGCTATAGACAAATAATAACCATCCTTTGTACCAGTTAATCATGCATGATATTGCCTAACTAATTAGTGTTGCCGTCTCTTGGCTAATAAATATAGGAAGATACCTGTTCACTGCTTACCATACTAGGGCTAATTGCTAAGAAGGTACAAAACAGAGAACTGCAAGCATTACATTTTCATAAATAGACCACTCACCATGAAACAAAATTGCACAGATAGCAATTGTATAATGAACAAGAGACATGCTAGCTTACCATAGAATAGAATTAAGAGCACAATCAAGAAGAGGCCTTGACTCATTTAAGTGTAGGGTGAAGCTATCCAAGCTGCGGATTACTCGTCTCATTCCTAATTCTCTTAACTCGTGTACTAGCCAGTGACATATGAGTGAAGCCATACATCTTAAGTATCTGATTATCACCAAAATTAAAGGCTCGGTCCATCTGCCTCAAGCACCTCTCAACTGGGTAATCCCCTAACTTTGCACAAGGCTTGCAACCCACAAAATGCGTCACTAGAGGCCACCTAAGATCACCTAAACCAGGATGGTAATTCTTAATCATCTCTTCAAACCTATCAACCAAAATCCCCCAATACCCATGCAAATAATATTCACTCTCAAGATATACCTTATCACCCCACTTATTCCTCTGTGTAGCCAGCAAGTAAACCATTGCCGATTGATCATCTGCTTCAAAAGCCGGCCTATCCTTAAGTTCCCTTGTCAGTATCTTCCCAGCCTCATCCCGAATTTTCCCTTCCGGACCCATAAATGCCCACGCATCAAGTATATCCAACGACCATTGACAATTCCTCAACAGTAAGCTCCCGGTATTCAACCCAATCCAACTCTTTCGATCGTAAACCATCTTATCCCATCCATGCATCACTAAATTGTAATCTTTGTACCTCTCCCAGGGCACCTCAAACGCCATATCAGTAAATAACGCATCACTATCCATCCACCACAACAGTTCCACCTCCGGATGAGACAACAATAGTTTCCTTATCAAAGGAAGCTTTGCCCAAAACCCTGCCATTGCAGCATCTAGAAGCGCCATATTGTAAAATATCTCTATACCATGTATTCTACAATAATCAATCTTGTTCTTTATCGACTTCAATAAATAATGATCACCTACCGGATTCTCACACGCTTTGGGTGACGATCCCGTAACGAGTAGAACACGTGGCTTGCTGGCTCCGACAAAATTAGGGAAATTTGGGTGGTCTTTTAGCCATTTCGATCTTTGCATATCCCAGTCAGAGATTTTGGGTCCCAGAGAGTAATGCTTGTTCGGGTCCGGTTTATTGAAGTCATTGTAATTGTTGTTATCGTTGGTGGCGGTGGTGGAACTGAAAGAAATGGAAGACGACGTCGTTTGGCGGTGTTCTTCGAGGACTCGATGCAACTCCCCGCGCTTTCTGG
Organism: Acer yangbiense; assembly: GCA_008009225.1. Taxonomy (NCBI): domain Eukaryota; kingdom Viridiplantae; phylum Streptophyta; class Magnoliopsida; order Sapindales; family Sapindaceae; genus Acer; species Acer yangbiense. The sequence continues at coordinate 10,540,718 of CM017764.1, forward strand.
AGTGAAGTAAGATGTGATCACGAAATTCGACGAAGTCTTGCTCTGGTGTGCCGAACTTACCAGCTCCGATGATTCCACGTAGGACGACGACTGTGAGGAGGAAGCTGGGGATGGTGACCCTGCAGTGGCGCAAAGCTCTGCGAAACTTTCTTGATCTTTGGGCGCCTAAACACCTCTCTATCATTTTTTTGTTTTTTTGTTTTTTTGTTTTATGGGTTTCTAGTTATAGACTCGGTGACATTTACATGCAAAATTGGAATGTAAAGACCCTAGAATTTGATTCTTGCCTGGAAATTGGAATCCGATAAAGCGCGCCGAGTTTCGATGACAAACACTCAAACGGCAACCGTCGTTGATCGTTTACGACAAACACTCCTATGCTTGCGGGACCCACATAGACAAGGTAAAGTTGGGCGGTGTAATTAGTTGTAGCCAAGGAATAAAATATCGGTATCGATATCCATATCGGGCTTCTAAATTTATGGATATATCGGGGATATTATTGATATCGGTGGATATTCGGTAAAAAATTAAAAAAAAGGATGGATATTTACATCTAAAGTTTAGATTTTTTTTGTGAAACTTTAGGACAAGCTTAAACAAATAATTATACATCAAATAAATCATATTTCAACAATAAATTATCATAGTTATGAGTTTATTATAAATTATAACATAGATAGAGTCTGTATATAATTTTTAAAATTGAGTATTTAATAGAATAATATTTTGTTTCACTTTTACAATATTATATACAATATAAAGAGATTAAATATTTAATAAACAAAATTATCATTAAAATAGATATATATATATATATATAGTTCCATACTTCCAAGATTTTATCATAAATCATAATTCATACATAATACTACATTGTATGTCTGAAATTTAAAACCAAAATGAATTCCTTGCTGGTTCAAATACATAAGATACATTTCTATCTTGATTCAAACAATAATTTTCCCAGGAAAACGTGCTAGCATAGTTTTCAAGGTAGTTATTAATATGCCGCACGTATGTTGCTTGATTCTTCCAATTGATCCATGAATTGGGTAGTTTGGATTTACCCAACTTGGTGGATATTGTTGATCTACATGCATAAGTATTGCATATGGCATTTGTGGATAAGGATAATCAAATATACTGCAGCCACCATAACTACCATAATATGGTACATGAGAACCTGCCCTTGTCTACGAATCACTCAAATAATTATTTTTTGTGTCCATACTTATTGAGGAGAGAGACATATTCAAAGAATCTTCATCAATTTGACTTGTTCTTCCATGTTGTCTACCATGATTTTGATTAAAATTACCTGCATGAGCATCCCAACCTGTTGCACTAGCATTCTAACCTCTTGCACCATCATCCCAACCTCTTGCACTAGAATCCCAACCTCCTCCATCATCTTTTCCTCCATTATTTTCATCAAAGGTATGTTGGTTATCGGAAGAGCTGCTAACAGTAACTCCACGATCTACACCAACTTCTTCTCTAATCACTTGTTCAACATTTATTCCCATGTCTTGAGCATGAGAAGCAATTTGTGAATCAGGATTTCCCTCATCATCATCAAAATAGGCAAGTCTAACCCAGTCAAAAAAAGGATTCTCATTGTCGTCCCCTGCTTCAGCAGCTACTTGAAGTAGATCCATAAAATTAGTTTCATCTACTTTATCTTTTTCAGCTGTCATATCCCTAATTTTCAACTTCATATTATAATAACAATAAACAAGTTATTCAAGCTTAGAATAGGCAAAACGGTTTCTTTGTTTTGTTTGGATTAAAGTAAATGTAGACCAATTTCTTTTGCGTGGAAATGGTGAGAACCGTCACCCTTTTAAACTGAGTTGGAGAGAATGTCAGTGGGTTAATAAGTTAAGTTTAAAAGGCACCTATTATGGTGAACTACCAAAATTGCCGTTAGTTAATGATTTATGTTATTCTGTTTGGTCTTTTCTCTCTCCACACTTGCAACAAAAACCAGAGTAGGATTTAACTCAGTTACTCTCTCTCTCTAAAAATAAAAGTTCAAGGTCTTGCCCCGACTTTCTTCTTCAGCAAAATAAGGTAATATTTCTTAATCCTGCTTGTTTGAATTTTGTCACATTTTAGTATTTTGTTAACCTGAAGCCATTTTGATGCCATTGTGATAATTTAAGAACTTTTCATTTTTTTTTTCGAGCCTTTTTGAAACAATTCATGCCTTTTTGGTCCTCAATCGTGCCTTTTTGAAAAACATTTCGTGCCTTTTTGGTAATGAATCGAGCTTTTTTGAAACAAAATCGTGCCTTTTTGGTTCTCAATCGTGCCTTTTTGAAAAATATTTCGTGTTGGTCATGAATCGAGCTTTTTTGCTACAAATTCATGCCTTTTTGGACTGATAGTATTTTGTTAACCTGAAGCCATTTTGATGCCATTGTGATAATTAAAGAACTTTTCATTTTTTTTCGAGCCTTTTTGGTCATGAATCGTGCCTTTTTGGTTCTCAATCGTGCCTTTTTGAAAAAAAATTCGTGCCTTTTTGGTCATGAATCGAGCATTTTTGCTACAAATTCGTGCCTTTCTGAACTGATAGTATTTTGTTAACCTGAAGCCATTTTGATGCCATTGTGATAATTAAAGAACTTTTCATATTTTTTTTCGAGCCTTTTTGGTCATGAATCGAGCCTTTTTGAAACAAATTCGTGCTTTTTTGGTCATGAATCGAGCCTTTTTAAAACAATTCGTGCCATTTTAGTCATGAATCGAGCCTTTTTGAAACAAAATCGTGTCTTTTTGAAAAACATTTCGTGCCTTTTTGGTCATGAATCGAGCCTTTTTGTTACAAATTCGTGCCTTTTTGAACTGAAATCGTAACTTTTTGAAATCGAGCCTTTTTGAACTGAAATCGTGCCTTTTTGAACTGAAATCGTGACTTTTTGAAATCGTAACTTTTTGAATTGAAATCGTGTCTTTTTGAATTGAAATCGTGTCTTTTTTAATGGTTTGTGATTATTAATTTGACAGCCTCATGAATCGAGTTAGAATAGTAATATCTTACAACGGTCGATGGGAGTAGTTACCCGACGGAAGTCAGAGGTTCGTTGGATCTAATAACTGAGGAATGTATGTGTCAAAGAATTTGACTTACGATGAATTGGTGGCGATCGTGCATACTATTGTGAACTATGATATAAACAAATACAACGTTGATTTGTCATCAATATCAATGGTTCCTGGCAGTATGTGTCGCACATTTATAAGGAATGATGATGATGTCTAGTTTATGTTAGGGGAAGATCGAGTAATCCCTCAAGTATGTGTCAGTTTTATTGAGCGGACAGCTGGAGATATGTTAGGGAATGATATTCCTCCTCCTGAAAACACCCAACAATTAGGATCCTTTAGTGGTAGAAACCAAGTGTTCACCCAAAGGAGTGGCAGCGAAGGTGGGAGAAACATGTTTGGTGTCCCACAAGTTGTGGTCGACCATGCAGATGCCGCTGAGACTCAATTTGGTGATGTGTTTGGTTGTCGAATTGAGCAGTATGATGCGCAGTACAATGAGCAGAACAATGACAATTACCCGAACCATGAGGTGGATAATGAGGCAAATAATGAACATGTTGATGATTTGCAAAATGCGGATGAAGAGCATGCGCATATACAAACACATGGTAGACGTGTAGAAAGAGTTAGTGGCACTGCACCAGATATGCCTGGGACTTCCGAGGTCTGTTATAATGTGACAACATCTGATTCTATTAATGCGACAACTTGGGTTATTCCGGGAACAAATTCATACTCGTTTGGTACTGGTAGAAGCAGCACCTTGGAAGCGCAAGAACTGAGAACCATGATTTATAAGGGTCAATTTTTCCCGAGTAAAAAGGATTTGAAGAGGCTAGTTGGCCATTTTGCGATGCGTCAGAACTTTGAATGGAAGGTGAAAAGGTCTAATAAGACAACTTTACATTTGGTTTGCATCATTGACGACTGTACGTGGAAATTAAGAGCGGTGAGAAGATAAGAAGGCACTTACTTTTAAGTCAGAAGTTTTGTCAACGAACACACCTGTCCCTTGGAGGAGATTCACCGTCGCCATCGACAAGCTAGTGCAGTCACAATCGGAGAAGTTGTTACACCTAGACTTCAATAAGCCGATGGTCGTCTCATGCGTCCGAAGGACATAATCGCCAATATGAAAACAATGTATGGCATCCAAATCATGTACAGTAAGGCACATGATGCCCTGTAATATGCATTGTCATTGACCTATGGAACGCATGAAGAAAGTTTCCAACTGCTGCCATCTTTTACATACGTTCTGGAACAGTAAAATCCAGGCACAATCACATACTTACAATGCGCAGACGATGGTAAATTCCTGTACTTTTCTATGTCGTTAGGGTCCTCAATTAGAGGTTTTCGGAGGTGTATGCATCATGTGATTGCAGTTGATGGTACCCATTTGAAGGGAAGATTCGGGGGTACAATGTTTGTGGCAACTGCACAAGATGGAAACGAACATGTGTATCCAATTGCCTTTGGGTACGGTGACTCAGAAAACAACCTTTCATGGGAGTAGTTTTTGGAATGCTTGAGAGGTGCCCTTGGTCATATAAATGATCTGGTTTTCATTTCCGATCGTCATGCAAGCATTGAAGCAGGGATTTTTAAAGTGTTCCCTTATGCAACCCATACCATATGTTGCTGGCATTTTGGTGAAAATATGAAGAAGCGATTCTACAGAAAAGATGTTGCCGACATAATGGATAACGCTGCTAGGTCGTACAGTGAAATCCACTACGATCGCCACATGGAGGAGTTACGTAAGCTGCACAAGGGTGCATACGATTATGCCATTGATGCTGGTCCCCACAAGTGGTCCCGTGTTCATTTCCCCCAAAGAAGGTACAGGTTGATGACCACAAATGTTGCAGAGTGCATAAACTCATGCCTAAAATTTGCACGGCAACTGCCACTGATGACACTAGCAGAGTTCATTCGGAATATGCTACAAAAGTGGTTCCACGATCGTCATACAAATGCACGGTCAATACGTCATCGATTGACCGACGCAGCACATCTTGTGATCCTCAAACGTGTCGAGAAATGCGGTTATATGACCGTAAATGCAGTTGATTGGAACATATTTTCCTTCAGACACAAGGGAAAATAGTGGACGGTTGACTTAGCCCGGAAGACATGCACATGCAACAAATTCCAAATGGACTTTTTACCATGTTCACACGCACTCGCAGCGGCAAGGTACATGACTTTGTCCATTTATCGCTTTATAGTACCTAAATGTGAATCTCACTATTTTCATTGTTGCAGGGAGCGGAACTTGGATTTCACATCTCTTTGTGCGGACTACTACAAGAGGGAGACACTTATTGATGCATACTCGGTTCCTATAATGCCTGTTGGCCATCCTTCTTCATGGGTTGTGCCATTCGACATCGCAGTGTGGGTTGTTTTAAATCCAAAGACGAAGAGACAATCAGGTCGCCCGATGGAGGGTCGACATGCCTCATCTTCGGAGAGAACAACCACACAGTCGTGTAGAAGATGTGGACAACCAGGACATAATAGCAGGAGGTGTTCGAACCTGCCTATAGTTAATAAAGGTGCCAGTAGAATTGTTTCCGAAGAATACCGTCGTAGATGTAGCATTTGTCATTCAACTGGACACAACAAACAAACGTGCCCTGAGAAAGACTCTACCGCGGAATGAATGGAGCCTATGCTTTTATGTAGAACTAATCTGAATGATTTTATGTTTGAAAAAACATTTGAATTAAGTTATTCGTTTACTGGCATACTGGATCCTTTGTTCGAAAATATTTTTATGTTCAAAAATATTTTTGAATTTAGTTGAACTTTGAACTGCAAACACTTGAAAAAAAAAATGAATAATTTCATTAACAACAGCAATGTTATGTACAACAACTACAAGGTCCTGGAGTTACAATAAACCTCCACGACCATCTTTTGCCGGATGATGGGCATATCGGCTTCCGTCCAATCGAACGTATCCCTGTTCGCCGTCAGGTACTCAATCATTCTCAACGTATGGGCACCACAGTTTCCCCTACAATTATAAACATGAACAACCATTATCATTGATTCATTTCAAAACCGATTGGGATAGAATAACAACTTGAAATAGTCATACCCCTCTTCCTGTTGGGGCACCCGGTTAGCTGACACGAATAACATCCGAAACGGCCCATCCTTCTTTTTGTAAGTCTTGTCACCCGGTTGTCTGTTCCTGTGAAAGTGCATCGCATAGAGCTGAGAGGGTAGCAAATAGCACAAGCTTGCAAACTGGGCATTCCTGTGCCTAAATGGGACCCCCCATCTGAACGAGTCAAACACGAGAACGTGCCCATACTGCCAATCGATGCATGCCATAACCCAATGCATACGTCCAAGGCTGTAAGGAATCAGAACCTGTAGGTGTTTCTCCAAAGTGTTATCAAATTTTGTTATTATACACATGGACGCAAAACTCGAATAAACACTCACACTGTCAACATCGTGCCATGGCCGGTTCCCTAACGGAAGGTCCCCACGGACCAACATAAGCTCATCACGGGACCACTGGTGGTTGAACACAGACCAACCTAATGGGGGTTTCCTCTTCTCACCAGTGTCGATTCTGCCCCATTGGTGATCTAACAATGACTGAAAGAAAATTAACCGAAACGTTAGGCAGAAGATGTATGAACACATCAATGTAGAAGCAATAACCGTATAATATTAACACTTACAAAGAATTGTGAATCCAGTATGTTGATCCTCGAACCGTAGACAGTGGGGTGCAATCGCTGACGCCTCCGGACAATGTTCAAGTATGCGTCAATGTGCTAAAAATTTGAACAGTTTGTATTGTTAGGATTCAACCATTTGTGACTGAGTTTTATAAAGACAGTTCAAGGAAGGAACATATCGTATCCTCCAACTCCATGAAGTTGGTTTGCAACCGGTGGAACCAAGTGACAGGAACGCCAACTGGGTCGTGCAGATCCACATCACGTCTGCATAAGTAGGGAAAAAGTTACATAATACTGACTTGCATATTTGTCGAAAAAACTATAAACAGAATGTAATTTATTAGATTATACTTACAATTCCCCCGTCATGCTCCTTTTGTAGTCTTCGTACGCCGCAAGCTGTTCAGGATCTACCAGTCCATATGGATTCCATTCATGTGTCGACGGCGGCATCACCCGTGCCCTCTTCGGTAGACAGGGGTCTGTTTATGGGCTCTGTTCCATCCAACCTCGACGTCGAATCCGGTCTCCACGCCTTAGGGGTGGGGGAGTCTGTTCCGGACCATGGGGATCGGTGCGGTTTGAGAAGGAACTCGGTCCCCGTTGATCTCCCTGCGACCGTTGTGGTGGAATTCGAAGAACCAAATCTCTCCTCGAGGATTGCCTGGAGGGGTCGGCTATGCCCGGGTCGACCGAAGGTCTACGGTCGCTGCGATTGACTAGATGGGTACGCTGCGACTTGCGGTCAGTAGAGAGCTCCTGGATATGAACAGGATCATGCAGCAGCTGTGATGAGTGGTATGCGGTAAGGGCCTGCGGCAGTACTGCTGTCTCTGTAACACCGGGGACCTTCGGTTGTCCTGGCGCATCATGAGCCTGCTGCTCGGATACTGTGTCTGTAGTATATGCCTCTCCATGTCTGGTCCCTGGGCCTGTCTCATCATGATCAGTACATGTCCTGCCTGTACTGAATGCTCCATCATAGTCATGAAATGGTAGGTCATCGAACGGTGGATCCTCCTCTATACGCCCATGCGACGTCGGACCCTGTAGCGTTCGAATCATAGCCAGCAACTCCAGATGCTGTGCATTTCTTTTCTCTTCATTCTTTTCGATAGCATCCATGACATCCGTGCGTAATGTTCGGACATCATCTATCACTTCTGCTAATATATTGTCCTAGCCTTGAAAGGATTGCAGACTCTGTCAGTACTAAAACTATTAAGTCAATGGAAAGTAAATCATGCCGTTAAAAAAAATGCTTATGTACTTATGGATGCTCTTCAACGCCTTCAGGTTGATGACCTTCAGGTCCAGGCCGTCTGGGCAAAGTGAATCGTACCCGCCTACGCCTCACGGGAATAGGACTGTCACCCTCCGGGTCTGAATCACTAGGTCGTGGTCGTGGTCGTCTGGGTAGAGTGAATCGTATCCGCCTAGACCTCTTGGGACTCCCACTACCAATGCCGATCTCCGGCTCTCAGCCCTCCATATCAGTAGGTGCAGAATACTGAGGATCCATATCACTAGGTCCGTAATACGATTCCTCCGCATCACTGGGTCCAGCAGTCCTATATCGTTCGGGATCTAGGAGGTCATGAGGTAAATCTACGGCATCATCATCATATAGACTGCCTCCCAGGTCTATGCCTTCGTAGTACTGTTGCCGCTTCTCAGCATCCGTCGGCAACAATTCAGCCCTCGCAAACATCTGCAATCGGAGTGACATCATTGTAATTGCAAACATACTCAAAATAATAAACATTAACAACAACAATACTTACCCTTTTAGTGAAAATCTTATCCAGCGTTTTCCCCCACGGTCGCTGAGTCAACTCCCATTTCAGAATACGTGGAGGGGGTAGCTCGATTACCCTGCGGGTCCCACATTTGTGCTTATTATTGCTAAGCTCCGGGATAACCTCAAAAGCAAATATCTGCGTAATAGATAACACATTAGTGATATAAAATTTTTTCAATTAAAGTACGGTTGGAAATTATAAATTCTCACCAATAATGCATGCGCTAGACCGTATATGTTATATGTCTCAGTGGTGTCATCCGTGGCCTGTTGTTACTGTCGTTGTTCGGACCGCTGCCGTGGACCATCAAAAGCATGCTTCAAACCAGATATAGTCCGCCTATACACGTATGCGCCCCACGGGAACGCATCAAAAGCGTCCAAGTCCTCAACTAGCTGAAACTGCCAGAATGGAATTTTATATCTCTCGTCCACCCCCATCAGTATCCAATTCAACAAAAACAATAATGACAGCTTCACCGCATCGTACTGCTCATAAAAAATACCACTCCGCAGCACCGCTTTCAGCTCTTCATTCTCTATGACTCGACCCTGAAAGTATCGGTCGTGTATGCCATTTTGTACCATCTCATAACTTGCTGGGTCGGGAATGATTCCGAACTTCAATCCGGTGATTAGATAAAACTCAACCTTCGAGAACCGGACCGTATGCTTACCCAACAAAAATCTCATCTCATCTCATCTCATCTCATCTCATCTTCCGGCCCATCGTGATGCAACTCGAAGATGCCCGTCATGATGCAACTCGCGCAAAAGCATCCGATGGACAATTCCAGCCGAAAAATGCATCTCTCGATGCATGTGAAGGAAATGACCGAAGCAGGACTCAGTAAACCGACAACGGTCTTCCATCTTCAGAAGTTCAGGTACACTTTCAAGTGCGTTGTGGATATCTGTAATGTCATTCAAATGGTCATGCCGAATAATTTTTCCGTGGAACCATTCTCCCACAAGGATTTTCAGGAAATCCTTCAGATTCACCCTCTGCATATTCACAGAAAAAAAAGCATATAAGTTCATGAAAACTCCTAAAAATCAAGGTTAAAAAAGGCTCGAATGCAGTACAAAAAGGCTCGAATACAGTACAAAAAGGCACGATCACAGTACAAAAAGGCTCGATCACTATACAAAAAGGCACGATCACAGTACAAAAAGGCACGATCACTGTACAAAAAGGCACGATCACTATACAAAAAGGCTCAATCACAGTACAAAAAGGCTCGATCACAATACAAAGTTCAAAAAGGCTCGAAAACAGTTCAAAAAGGCTCGAATACAGTACAAAAGGCTCGATTTCAGTACAAAAAGGCTTGACATAAATGTACAAAAAGGCTCGATCACAGTACAAAAAGGCACGATTACAATACAAAAAAGCACGATCACAGCACAAAAAGGCACGATTACAATACAAAAAGGCTCGATTACAACACAAAAAGGCACAATCACAATACAAAAAGGCTCGATTACTATACCAAAAGGCTCGATTACAATACACAGTTCAAAAAGGCACGATTACAACACAAAAAGGCTCGATTACAATACCAAAAGACTTGATTACAAAACACAGTTCAAAAAGGCACGATTACATCACAAAAAGGCTCGATTACAATACCAAAAGGCTTGATTACAAAACACAGTTCAAAAAGGCACGATTACAACACAAAAAGGCTCGATTACAACATAAAAAGACTCGATTACAATATCAAAAGGCTCGATTACAAAAAACAATTCAAAAAGGCACGATTGCAACACCAAAATGCTCGATTACAATACACAGTTCAAAAAGGCTCGATTCAAGTTCAAAAAGGCTCGATTCAATTTCAAAAAGGCTCGATTCAACTACAAAAAGGCTCGATACAACTAATAAAACCCAGATCTTTATCGTTTTCAAAGGAATTTTTTTCCTAAAATAAAACCCTAACCTAACCTGATCAATAAAAACACAATCTTATTCGAAAACGAGTATAAAAATGCTTACCTCACTCCTTCTGCTTCGCCGTTCAACTCTGCTCGACATCACTACTGTTCTGGTGGTTCAACATCGGAATTTGGTTTTGTTGTCTGTCCATTTCTCAGTCAAAATTTTTTCTTTCAACGTTTGAAAATTCTCACAAAGCGACAAATGAAGGGTTATTTTTGTCTGGTCACCATAAATGGTGCATTTTAAACTTAAGTTAATAAGTTGGTGCCTTTTCTCCAAAATGCAACCCATAAAGTGCTATTTAAATTTCGAACCCTTTCTTTTGCATGCAGAAGATGATGCTGTTTGTAACAATACGCGAACTGCTATTGCACGCAATGATGGAACACAATCTCCATACATTACCCACCAATCAGTTGCAATAAAAATTATTAAGTATTATAAGTATGAATACCATTTCAATGATATTATTATTTATTATTATTACATAGATTTTTGTAATAAAACTTATACACCTGGTTGCATTTTGCTTCTAGCTGCTATGGCTGCTTGCTCACTAAAACTTTTCTTTCCATCCTTAAAGTATATGAGCTACATTCATGACTCATGAGATCAATATGTAAATAATATATATAAATATGAGTATATGACACAATACTCTCATGCAAAGAGGTTATAATATTGGAATTATAAAATTGATTGTAAGTTGTAACTTTTTACCTCATTTCCAAAATTAGCAACCCTGCAGCTTCAGGGTCTAATTGCGAATAAACAATATGTACGGCTTTCAAAAGATCTAAATTATCCCCAATATTGTCTCTATATTGGTACTTTGGGTTCAAATCAGATTGCTTTCACAATCTTTGCCAAATTCTACTTCAGTAATTATACTATTGACTATTGTGTTTGAAAATTTTATAAATTTGTTATTGCTTCTTTTAAAATAATTTTTAATATAGATTATTTGAATAATAATTTAAGTGTTTAAGATTATTTTTTTAAAAAAAAAAAAATTGCAAAATATCCCTGGATTTCGAGATGAAATTCACAATATTTCGGGAATATCGAGAGATTTTTATAGATATTTCAAAATCGACCAGATATTTGCTAGACATTGGATATTACCCCTGTTTCGATATCGGTCCCTCCAAAATATGGATATATCAGTGGATATGTCGATTTTACAAACCCTGGTTGTAACTGAGTGCAATATAGTAATCTTAGACTATCCAATGATTTTGACACGTGGTTTGTACTAGTAACTTCGGTGTAACTAGCTGTACCTGAGTGCAATATAGTAATCTTATGCCCTGTTTGATTTTTCCACTTAACACTGAATGGTACTTAATGTGTTCCATTCAGTTATTTTGTTTGATTTTTTAGGTGTTAAAATCACTTAATGAACCCCTAAAATCACTTGTTTTGAAAAGTGAAAAATTTTCACTTTTCACTTAACACCAATCTAGTAGAATTTAATGCAAAGTTTTACTTTCAAAACTATCCTCACTAATTTAATCTATTTCCAAAACTAACTACTTGTTCTATAATGTTTTTTTTTTTTTTTTTTTTTTTTTACATGAAATCTATAAATTATATAATTATCCAAGTTTATTCCAAATAATTACAAATTAATAAAGGTCCAATTTTTAAAATTAAATGCTTTTTGTTACTGTCCCAGTTTATTCCAAATTAATAAAGGTCCAGTTTTTTGTTTTTGCTGGTTTGCCTGTTTTCGTGTTTGGCCTAGCATTGGCTCTTGTTGTTTTTTCTTTGTTGTTGGGTGCTTTTGCTCTCTGTGCTCTGTTTTTGGCTTTTGACCTTTAATAATAAAGTCTCTCTTTGTTGTTAAAAAAATAAAAAAATAAATAAATGAATAAATTATACACATCAAGTAGATTGCTAATAAGAACATATTGATGAACTTCATTTTGTCAGTAATATACACATGAAGTAGCTCATTAGTTTTATAATGTCACTAGCTAAGAGCTTAGTAATAATTAGATTCTATACAATAATATAAATTTGAAATATTATTAATAACTAAATAAATTTATTTTAGAATTAATTTATATGTTAGAGTTGTCCGTAATATATTAAAATGTAAATATATAACAAATAATAGTTAGAAGGGCATATATGTAAAAGTATTTATTTTCAGATATTTATAACTTAAAAAAACAAACAATTTATCACTTATATTCAGTTTTCAGTGAAAAAAAAACAAACATGTTTTTCAGTTTTCAGTTTTCAGTTTTCAGTCACTATTCAGTCTTCAGTAACATTCAGCACTGTTCAGTCTTCAGACAAAAAATCAAACGGGACCGTAGACTATCCAATGATTTTGACACGCGGTTTGTCTAGGTTAACCTTACACTAGTAACTTCTAGATTTTTTTCAACTATATGAGGCTCGACACTGGTTGATCATTTCGAACATGCACGAAGTTAATACATCTGTAGAGATTTTATTTTTGACTTAATAGCACCAGACCCCCCTGAATTATACGCGAATTTGCAAACTACCCCTAAATGTTTTTTTTTCGATGGTAAACCGCTCAAACTGTTGGAAATTGGCAATAATGGACGGAATGGGGACGGAACCCTTATTCCGTCCATCTTTTTGTCACGTGCGCTTCACGTGCAAGGGCAAAATTGGAATATATATATTTTTAAATTAAATTTAAATGTGGAGATTCAGATGCGATCTCTACCATCCATCTTATTCAAATGGACGGTGATCTGGATCTCCACCTAATTAGAAAAAAATAAATAAATAAAGCAAAAAGCAAAAATCAAAAATCAAAATCAAAATCTTCCAGAATTAAAAAGAAATTGAAATCAAAATCAAAATCAGTTATGATATTTTTTTTTTCTATTCATGGATCTCCACCTAATAAAAAAAAATTAAAATTTTAAAAATTGACATCAATCAAACCCAAATATGCATTTGAAGATCCAAAGATTTGAAATCAAGCAAACCCATCTGGGTTTGCTTGATTTCAAATCTTTGGATCTTCAAATGCATATTTGGAGATTTGCAAATTTGGGTTTGATTGTACAAATCTGGAGATCTTCAAAATTTTCTATGAATTGTACAAAGTATTCAAATTAGAAGATTATGTTCAAATTAGAATTGGGATGCACTGATTATATTATTGAATCTCTAAAACAACAACTCTTCTTGCGTCCTTCACGAATTCAGGTATGTTGATAATGTACTCTGATGATCTTGATAAGAAAACATATGTGACTTATCCTTTGAGTTCAACTATAAACGAATCCGTTTGCATTATTATTGTTCAAACATCTGCTCCTATTTGTCTCTGGTTAACTTAACAGAGGCTTGCATTTTATTTTCGTTTAATGTCCTGCATTTTACTTTCGCTTCATACTGCATATTATTGTATTTTTATTATTATTTAAAAAAACAAAGAAAAAAATGAACCCAGAAACATCTAGAAACCCAGAAACATCCCCATCCAAAATGAACCTAGAAACCTAGAAACCCAGAAACCTAGAAACATCCCCATCCAAGATAATGTTATTTATCTTTTTCAAGATAAACCCAGAAACATCCCCATCCAAAATGAACACAGAAACCCCTCTTACCACCCCTGAAATCCAGCCACCGCCACCACCACCACCGCCACCGCCACCACTACCACTACCACTACCACTACCACTACCCCTACCCCTACCCCAAAAATCAAGCCATGATAGTGCCCATTTGTACACTCGGTATAGCCCCATTTCTTATCAATTGTACTCGTTTTCAAGCGTATTTGTATATTTAATGTGTTTGGTGAGCATTTTGTAGGTTATTTACCATAAATAAGGCATTTGAGCTTAATTGATGAGTTTTGGAAGTTAAAAGGGCTGAAATGGGAAAGACTTGTGCAGTACACCCATGTTTCGGGGGTCATATCTCTCACCTAAGATTGAACTAGGTTTTGTGCTACCTATTTTCAGAAAGCCTCGGCTGTCTACTTTCCAATGGTTTTTATGGATCACGATTCCGATATTTCTAGAGAAAATTATGCTCGTTTCTGTAACGGTGCGCGATGTTGGAAGCTACTGAAGAACAAAAGCGCTGTTCGTAAAGTGCTTTTGTACATCGCCCAACGGCTGCCCAGCCTGAAAAAACCATTCCAGAGATGGGGCGCTGTACGTACAGCGCCCATCGCTTCCACATCATGAATTTTAGGTTTTCGTGCCCTAACTCCCACACCTTATATATATATTTCATTTCCTCTCTTTTCAAACACCTATTGCACGACCATTGAGCTCCAAGACACCTCCACTTCACTCCCAAACATCCAAGAACACTTCTTTCACCAAATTCCTTCACTAAATCACTCATATCCTTCATCAAATCATCATCTAAACTCATTTCTCACCTCACCACCTCATTTCCTCACCAAAACCCACCATAAAAACCACACATTGGAGCAAGAGAAGTCAAGAAGAGAAGAAGTCAAGCACAACCAAGCAAGAGAGGAGGAGTTCTTCACATTAGTTTACTCTAATCCTTTCTCTCTTTACATTTATTCATCTTTGATTATGGCTTGTACTTATTACTCATATTTTGTAGTCATTTATTGTACTATGAACTAAACTTCCTTGGCTAAGGCTAAGATGAAGCCTTTTCCATGAATTATTAATCAAGGCCATCACTTTATCATCATTGCTTGTGTTGTGTATGCTTATTTCATGTTCTTAATCATTATTGAATGTCTAGCTAGCATTTAGTAATTGTTTGGTTGTTGTGTGAAGCACCGAGAGGAGAAGCACACAACGTGCTCGATGAAATGAGTGATAGAGGTTGGTAAGATAGAGATATGCGATACTAGCCTCTAGGATTCATTTGTGTGCCATGAAACTTAATGAATTTATATGTAGCTCGGATAACCATTGAGAAATAGGTTTTTGGTGCATATAAATATTGTCTTTATCACTTGAGAGAGGTTAGAGACTAATTGAGGGTATCACGAATCTACACACACACTTGCATATTTTACTTCAAATGATGTGCCTAAAATTGATAAGAATTGGACAGGTGGATTCAAGGTCTTAGCCTAATTTCCTATACGAAATACAATCACTTGCTTGTGTTTGCCTTTGCTCAAGTCTGTTTACTTGTTTAATTTCAATTATTGCATTAGTGTAGTTTAAGTTATAATTGAGTAGTATAATCCATCATTGAATATTGCTTGTTTGAATAGCTTTGGAACTAATCAATTTCGGTAATCGGTCACTCAATCCTTGAGGAACGAATCATTTCTATCATTGTGCTACTCTTCGACCTTGTACTATTGCGAGAGTCTTAAAGAGGCTAGTCAAGCCACCACCCACCAAACCAGAAAGACCCACCACCACACAACAACCCAAACTAATCCAGCCACCGCTCTCAATCCAAAACCCTAATCGAAATCAACCACCCATCAACACCAACACCCACACCTAGTGGTGACACGGTTCCGGTTCCGCGGTTTGATGGAACCGGAACCGGAACCGGAACCGGAACCGCTATATGCCGGTTCCGGTTCCGGTTCCATTGGAACCGGCAGTTTTGAACCTTTTTTTTTTTTTTTTTTTTTTTCATTTTTTTTTTTTGTACAAAAAAAAAAAAAAGACTTCTCTAATAAAATAAAATATATAAATGACAAATTACAAAATTAAATTAAATTACAAAATTAAATTAAATTATAAAATAAAATTACAAATGACAATTTATGGGTTCTTATGGATGCTTGAATCATGGTTGCAAAAGAAAAACACAAACTAAACTAGCCACTAAAGCCACATTCAATACTTGTATAATATTTCAAACAAAAACTATAAGTAGTATAAAGGATTTTTTTAAAACGTGTCCATTTACACAAGGCCTGATGTTAAAGTAATTCTCCAGACCAAGACGGGCATGGATGTGGTGTGGGATCAGGAGGAAAAGGTTTCTTACTAGGTTTAAACGAGGTTCGAAATAGACACAACACTTAAAAACACTTTTTTTTTGATGAAAAAGGGGTTTTTAGGGCTCGAAAAGTGGCCACAAGCCCTCTGGATGCTCCCATCGCATTCCTTGCATCGTTCTATGTGATTTCAAAAAAAAAATTACCTGATTCGGACATCCGAGCACAAAGTTATGGCCTTTCAAAGTTTAAGGCATATATAAAAAAAAATTTACCGCAAATTTTTTTTTTAAGGCAAATTTTTTCTATTCTCTCATTGGAGAGAAATTAGAATTAGAGAATTAAGAAGAAATTGGTGTGAGGAAAAATGAAAGGGGGGTGGTATTTATAGAAAAAAAAAAAAAAAAAAATTATTGTGCGAACCGGCGGTTCGAACCGGAACCGGAACCGCCGGTTCGACCAAACTCTTGAACCGGAACCGAAAAACCGGTTCCGGTTCCGGTTTTTCGGGTTCTGGTTTTTCCGGTTCCGATTTTTCCTTTTCCGGTTCCGGTTCCGGCCGGTTCCGGCGGTTCCAACCGGAACCGTGCCAGGTCTACCCACACCGACACACCCATAACTACTACCACTTCTTCATTCACCAACACCCACACACCCACACGACGACAACAACCAACATCGTCGATTTGGGTTCAATTCGGTTGATTTGTAGCGGTTGAAGAGCTTCGATTAATTGGCACTGAAAGAAAGAGAGAGTGTTTGATCTTCTCATCTAGATTTAGAGAGAGAAAAAACTGATGAATATGGTGGTGGTGGATGGTTGACGGTGGGTTTGATCTAGGTTTGGTTTTGAGAAGAAGAGTTAGGGAGAGAGAAGAGAGGAGATTAGGGTTTGATGAGTTGTGGCTGATGGATGATGATGTTGAAACCCAGGCAGCTAAGCATTTTAATCAGGTGGAGACATTTAAATTTTGATTTTTGATTTTTTTAATTAAAAAAAATTATTCCTTATTTTTTAAAGGATAAAAAGGCAAAAATGCCCTTGTAATTATGTATGTGAAGCGCACGTGCAAGAAATATCAAACGGAATAAGGGTTCCGTCCATTATTGCCAATTTCCAACAGTTCGAGGGGTTTACCACCGAAAAAAAAACATTTAAGGGAGAGTTTATAAATTCACGTATAATTCAGGGGGTCTGGTGCTATTAAGTCTTTATTTTTTTTCGAGATTATTCGAAGAACTTTCATCTTGCTTCCAATTAACTCCTAGGATTTAACTAGGTGAAAAGTAACAAAGATGAAAAATAACAAAAGAAAGTAAAACATAGAAATTTAACTCAAAACAAAACAAAAACCTAGGAAATTAACAAAAGAAATAATTCACAACTCACAAAATAAAAGAAAGAACCCAAGAAATTAACACAAGAAACGCATACATTTAAACTAGGAGATTTTTATAAATCACTAACTAAAAAGATTCGCAAAAGCAAACACTACATTTAATCTTTCTGTTGTTCAATCTTGCATATTTTGTAAGTACTTGTGAGAAATTCTCTCACATTAATAAATAAACAGCATATAAACTGTTTTACCGAAATAGATATCAATAGACTCTAGACCGTTTTGTGTCAAATTTATTGTTCATAATCCAATGGGTTGTGTTCATGGTTCTGGTAAATTGAAATCCAACAAAAAGAAAATTGTAAATTAAACTGGATTATTGAGTATGTATATCCGATAAACGTACAGTACTCACACACTAAAACCATTACCATGTAACTGTATTTGGAGAGTTGTTTACAAGAAAATTACATAAATAAACTGGAAACACTTGATCAGATACAGTAGATCAAATTAAAGAAACAAAAGTTCAAGATTTACAATAGACAGAAACGCAGCCCCTGCCAAACAAGGCTTCACCAGATCACCAGCGATCGGATTCACTTCCTTGAACACCCGAGAACATCCTACCAAACTCCCAAACATGCCCAAACACAAAACCAGCCCGACCCAATTAGCTCCCATCCGAATCGTTATCGGTTCCCAAACCAAACCCAACCCGAGAACCGCCAAATAGAGAGACAAAGCGGTGGGTTTCTTGTGGAAGCCACCTTCAGCCCAGACAAGCCAAGCAGAGACACCCATCAAGAAACTTGAAACCAAACAGGTCGTGTGTAGCAGCCACAAAGGAGGCAACCAGAAGGGTTTGTTTA
The DNA here is from genome assembly GCA_008009225.1 of Acer yangbiense. NCBI lineage: Eukaryota > Viridiplantae > Streptophyta > Magnoliopsida > Sapindales > Sapindaceae > Acer > Acer yangbiense. The sequence continues at coordinate 10,559,351 of CM017764.1, forward strand.
GTTTGTTGTAGCTGTGATTCGAACCGAATACGTAGATGTTGAAGAGGGTTAGAGAGACAGGGAAAGCAACCGCTGTGATTAATGATCTAAGACCACGTTTGGCCATGCTCATTCTCTTGTTGTCTCGTTTGCTTCCATTTTTGTTGTTGTAGTCGTCGCTGTTCTTCGTTTCCGTTTCCGTTTCCGTTTCGGTCTTCGTGTCATCTCTGATGCGCTGCTTCAGGTTCTCGGTAGCCATGAATGAATTTTTTTTTTTTGGTATGTCTTTTTGCTAATACAGGTTACACAATACAATTACAAAAGAGAGAACGAGATAGATTTGTGGTTTGAGAGTAATTTTAGGTGAGGTTTATATAGAGAATGGATTAGCGTGTTTAATTTCACTGGCTGATTAATAGGGAGGTAGAAGAGTGGTGACACGTGGCCGAAGGAGGTGGCAGAGAGTGGACGGGATAAGCGACACGTGGATGAGAGGGAGAGTGGCAGACAAGGAATTTGATATATCGGATTTTTGCTCTGGAGTTTTGAAAGGCAAAAGCGATGATGACGTTGACTTTGGAGCTGTGGAAGGCACTGGAAGCTGCGTTTTGATTAGTTTTAGAGGATAAGAATTAAGACGAAGTGACGAACGTTCTTGATTTTGCGGTGGTCGGTATTTGATCCGTTTCATGAACAAGATATGTGCACAGCTGTCCACTCCCACTGCAGTGTGTGGGTCCAGCAGCTTTTGTGTAACTACACGTCTACACGCGTCTCGTCTAGTTGCTCCGGGAAGAGTTCCAAAACAAGGCAACTATTTACTTGACAACTTTGAATTTTTTTGTTGGATACGTTTTTTTTTTTTTTTTTTTTTTTGATGGAAGGGCACCAGGAAACCAGGGCAAAACATGACTAGCATGTTTACATACACAATTGGGACTTCACAAATAGGACACGCGAGCACTACCTAGGTGATAGTCCCACAAACGGGAGAAAAACCCACACACAAAGGTGGAAATACAACCAGGAAACCAAACGGTTTCGCCAAACTACACTATACAAAACAAACCCAACATCCGGACGAAAGCCGAGCTGGAGGAGCGACTTCTAGGCCGTCGAAGCAGACTCACCAGGACGCCGCCGTCAAGAGCGATGACGCCGGAGATGTCGATCAAGACCCCACGCCCCTAGCCAAGCAAACCCCCACCGGAATGCCGAAAAGCAGAAAAGCCGACCAAGCCCAGCACCGAACAAAGGAGGAAGGAACCCTCGGCTGCCGGCGGTGTCCGGTGGAGAGGACGGGGCCGGACGAACTACATGGCCGCCGATCAACTGCTCGCACCGATTTACACCAGATCTGGCCGGATCCGAGAGGATCGGCCGATCTAACAGCTGCCGGCTGCGACTGGAGAAACAGGACCCCCCGGTGGCGCGAGAAGTCGGCCAGCCGGCCGTCGGGGCTGTCGTAGCAGCTCCGGGTCACAACCTCCTAAGCGGGAAGGCTTAGCTTGAGGGAGAAGGAGAAAACGCCCTCAGGGGCGCCATCGCCGCCGGCTGCCGCTGCCACAGCAAGAACCGGCGACGGGCGAAGGTGGGTAATTGTAGAGAGAAGGCAGAGAGTTTAGAAGAGAGAGAAAGTGACCGCCTTAATTTTCCTCTCACTTTTTGAATCTTTTTGTTGGATACTTTTTTTTTTTTTTTTTTTTTTGATGGAAAGGGCACCTGAAAATCTGGACAACCAGATCCAGGGCAAGGTTACAACCATAATTGGGACTCCACAAATAAAGCTACTCGAGCACAAGCCCAAAACAAAGTCCCACAACCGGGAGAAAAAAATCCCAAACACAAGATGGGATCACAACAAACAAACCAACCAACGATACTTGGATCCAAGACAATTCACTTGTTAATTGTTTATGGTCCTCGCGAACAAAACAAAAGGTAATGTTTAACAATTTTAACATTTACTTTTATAATTTTATTGTTTAATTCTATATCATCTTATCATTTGGTTTTATAAGTGTGGTGTTAATGATAAATTGAGGTGCATTTAGTAATTGTAAATTAAAATTTAAAAGAATCAAGTTTTATTGGAAAAGTGAATAAGCGTTAATTAAGTTTATTTTAATTTTATGATTTTTTTTTTTTATGTGTTAAGTCTACATAATTTGACACACTTGGGCCTCTTGCCAATATGGTTAGACCCTCCCCTGGGAGCCTCCACCACCACAGTTCAACCCCCGGTGTATGCATGTATATATATATTATTTGTCCCCCTTGGCCATTAATCCCAAGGGTGGGTGTTGTCCCACCTATTGTGGGTGCTCTCTCCTCGCTTGTGGGAGCTGTAGTCCGGGCTGCTCTAATAGAGCCTAATCTCGCCGGTCCCAGCAGTCGTTGTATATTCAAAAAAAAAAAAAAAAATCTACACAATTTGATTATCAAAAGTATTAGTAAACTGTAAACATCGTATTCACGACTCATGAATTAAATTAATTTTCTTTTTTCTTATTAGAAAACTAAGGAGGTGTAATTTTATATATACTAATTGAGTATTCAAATTCTATAAATTTTAGGGATATTATTATTTTCCCCCCTAAGGTATACCATATTGTTAAGACGAGGACAGGGTTTGAGCTTATTGGCCGGTCTCCCCCTTAAAATCAAATTTTTGGTAACTGTCCCCCTTCTGCCACCTTTTCCGTTCAAATTGAATGTTGACTGTTAACTGGTGAGGGTATTAATGTCATTTAACTTGTGAGGTGTGAACATGAAGGCTAATAATAATAATAAAATATTTACTTAAATTTATATATTCCCAAATCTGGAAAATCATTCAAAACCCAGAAAATCATTCCCAAATATGGAAAATCATTCCCAAATCTCTTCAACCTAAATTCATCTCTTCAACCTAAAAATTAAAAATTTTAAAAACTCCAAACCCAGCATCTTCAACATCGATCGATCAAGCAACATCATCGATCGATCAAGCAACATCATCAATCGATCGATCCACATCTTCAAGCAACATCATCTAACAACATTTGTAACATCATTAATCGATCCATCCACATCTTCAAGCAACATCATCAAGCAACATCATCAATCGATCAACATCATCAAGCAATATCATCAATCGATCAACATCTTCAACCCATAACCATCAACATCGATCGATCCAAACCCAACCCACCATCGATCGATCGATCAAGCAAACAAAAATTTATCATCATCAAGCAAATAAAAAAACTGAGAATGAGAGAGAGATCGAGAACGATAACGGAGAGAGAGAGAGAGAGAGGGAGAGAGAGAGAGAGAGAGAGAGAGAGAGAGAGAGAGAGAAGGCGTGGGTGGTTGTCGTCCGGCTTCCGGTCGTCGTCGCGCTTCCGGACATCGTCGTCGTCGTCGTCGTCGTCGTCGTCTCCCGCCGCTTGATCTCTTACCGCCGATCGATTGTGGTCTGGGTTCTGGGTTTCGTGATCTGGTCTTGATGAGAGAGAATGAAGATGATGATCCAAGATGATCGATTGGTGTGTTGATGAAATTGTAATTTTTTATATTTTTTATTCATTAATTTCTTTTTTTAATAAATCTCTTTTTGTGAGGTAATAAATATATATTGAAGTAAAGATTATTATTATTATTATTATTATTATTATTAAATAAAAATAAAAAGATATATCTCCACCATCCATCTTAGAGATGGACGGTGGATATCTACTTTTTTATTGTTTTTTATTTTATTTTATTGTTTTCTGTTTTTTTAAATATATTTTTTATTTAATTAATATTTTAAGGGTTAAATGGTAATTATATGGAGTTAACTGAAGGGTAAATCGGTCATTTCCTTCCCATTAGACGGTCAAAGGGGGCATAAAATACATTGACCGGATGAAAAGTGTAACAGAAGGGGGATAGTTACCATAAGTTTGATTTTAGGGGGGAGACCGGCTAATAAGCCCAAACCATGTCCTCGTCTTAACAATAGGGTATACCTCAGGGGGGAAAATAATAATATCCCTAAATTTTACATGCAATTATACAAATTTAATTCAACTATAAATTAATCAATAATGTTGCACATCCCATCTAAAATCCTACATTTTTCATTCCAATACATGTGGTACTTGAAAATTGAAATGTTAAATGGTTAATGGATACATGTGGTATGTGAGATAAAGTATTATTAATGTGTATCCACCCACAATTTGATACCTCACATGCCACATGTGTTGGGATGGAAAATGTGAGATTTTAGTTGGAATGTTTAGCATTATTCTAAATTAATAACAAATGTCATCTTATTTATTTAACTTTTTTTTTATACACTAATTTAAAAGTTGAACAACATAATATTTGAAAGATTTTTCAATGATATGGTTCAAGATTTATCCCTTATCTATTAGCTCTATATAAAAAAAGGCTTCATATTCCTAATTATAACCTTTTTTTCTATTTTTTTGAATTTGTTGTAACTTTCTATTCCATTAATATCCCAAATGTAATTTAAAATTACTTCGGATACTTGATATATTTGTAGACAATTTATAGAAAATAAAGGGTATATATGGTATTTTATTATTTTATTTTATTTAGAAAGAGAGCTTCTTTTGATAATCCAAATTTTTTCTTTTTACACTTCTTTTCTAAACACACTCCATTCTCAAAATTTAAATTTTAAAAAATTCTAAAGACACTTCATTTTGTTACAAGATTATCCTTTTTATCTTTTTTGAGTTAAATTATTAAAAAAAGAAATTATCTCTCCTAAATCATTAGATTAATTATTACATATTAAATACTTTCTTCTAAATTTTTAATTACCATATTAAACTCTCTCTCCTCCAATACATATCTCTAATTTTCTATCTCCATTTTTTTTCAAGCAAGACTAACAGTTAAGAAAAAAAAAAAAAAAAAAAAAAACTTACTTATAAGCTTGACTTTTAGGAACCATGTATATATGTACTAAAAAAATAAAAAAACTCAAAAAAGAAGTACCTTGTTTTTTTTTTTAAAAAGAAAATCGAAATATGAAAATATTTTTTGTTACTCTTGTAGGTATGTGATTGCCTAGAGAACTTTAATTCTTTTATTAGTATTAGAAATTCTAAGTTTAAATCGAATCTAGTTGAAACAATTCAAGCTTTCATATATCTTTTTTTTTTTTTGAAAATTGACTTATTAATATATATATATATATACAGTCCCGATCTGGTCAGTGCATCCTGATATAATTTTATCAAGATATTGAATATGAGCCACTAGTTTTGACAAGTGCATACACACTTGAGTCAAAGTATGTAAAACGAATAGCTCACATTCAATATCCTCACGAAGTTATATCAGGATGCATTGACTTGAAATTATATATATATATATTATGTTAGTAAAAAATTAAAATATTAATAAGTTTTTTTATCTTTAACTATTAATTAGAGATTGATTGAGAAAGTATGGAAATATGGATTTATTTATTTATTTTGAAAAATGGAGACATATTAATTAGGAGAGAGGGTTTAATATGGTAATAACATATTTAGGAGAGAGAGTTTAATACATAATATTTAATCTAATGATTTAGGAGAGAGAATTTTTTTTTTTTTAATAATTTAATTAGTTTGTAGTCTTTAATTTTTTTTTTTTTTTTTTTTTTTTTTGTCTTGTTTAGTAATTTTAATTTAGGTTAAAATTGTCATTAATAAAAAAAATTAAATTGGAGTGTGAATAAATAATGAGAGTTTCTTTTGACAATCCAATTTTTTCTTTTTACATTTCTTTTCTAAAAACACTCCATTCTCAAAATTTAAATTTAAAATTTTTTTTAAAGACACTTTATTTTGTTACAAGATTATCTTTTTTATCTTTTTTGAATTAAATTATTAAAAAAAAAAATTATCTTTCCTAAATCATCAAATTAATTATTACATATTAAATACTATCTCCTAAATTTTTAATTACCATATTAAACTCTCTCATTCAATACATATCTTTAATTTTCTATCTCCATTCTTTCTCAAGAAAGATTAACAGTTAAGAAAAAAAAAAAAAAAAACTTACTAATAAGCTTGATTTTTAGGAACTATATGTACGTATATATTAAAAAAAAAAAAACAAGTACGTTGTTTTTTTTTTTTTTTTTTTTAAAATCAAAATATGAAAATGATTTTTGTTACTCTTGTAGGTATGTGATTGTCTAGATAACTTTAATTCTTTCATTAGTCTTAGAAATTTTGAGTTTAATCGAATCTAGTTGAAACAATTCAAGCTTTCATATATATATATATATATATATATATATATATATATATATATATATATATATATATATATTTTGAAAATTGACTTTTTAATATATATATATATATATACAGTCCCGATCTGGTCAGTGCATCCTGATATAATTTTATCAAGATATTGAATATGAGCCACTAGTTTTGACAAGTGCATACACACTTGAGTCAAAGTATGTAAAACGAATAGTTCACATTCAATATCCTCACGAAGTTATATCAGGATGCATTGACTTGAAATTATATATATATATATATATATTATGTTAGTAAAAAACTAAAATATTCATAATTTTTTTTTCTTTAACTGTTAATTAGAGATCGATCGAGAAAGTATGAAAATAAGATTTTTTTATTTATTTTTAAAATGGAGAGAGATTAATTGGGAGAGAGTGTTTAAAATGTTAATAACGATTTATGAGGGAGAGTTTAATACGTAATATTTAATCTAATGATTTAGGAGAGAGATTTTTTTTTTTTTTTTTTTTTTTTGTAATAATTTAATTAGTTTGGAATGTCTTTAAATTTTTTTGTCTTGTTTATTAATTTTAATTTAGGTTAAAATGTCATTAATAAAAAAAATTAAATTGGAGTGTGAATAGATAATTTATGGATTGTAAGGAGAATCTCTCATAGATAATTTGTGGATTGTAAGGAGAAGCTCTCTTACACCTATTAGCACATAGCACAGTAAACTGACATTTATATTGAAATGACATATATTTTTTTTTGAACAAACATTATAAGTAAGGATATATATGGTTAGAAACCGTTTTGAAACCCTACTTGTAATTTACCATCTGATTTTTTATCGGTCTCTCTTATCTACCGTTCAAAGACAACACATGTCTTTGTTCTGTCATCTCTCTCGATGATTCTTCAATTTGCTTTCTTTCATCTATGACTTCTTTGTTTCCTGTCTTTGTGTGTGTGATTGGCAGAACAGAGCAGGATAGATTTTGTGTGGATATTTGCCTAGAAAACGAAAAGGTTAGTTGAATTTGATTTCGATTTTCTAGCTTCAAAGGTCATTGATATTGGAAACCCATTTAATAAATCGTAAATCAACAGCAAGTGAAAACCCAACCACAGATAATAGCTAAAACAGATAATCAAATGGTATCCATAAAGATGCATCAAGAGTTCTCAACTACTAAAAATAATCATGCATGACATAAAAGAAACAGAAATAAAAGTCAAGTTTCATTTTTTTTTTTTTGCCAAATATTATTAAAAAATAAATAAATTAGGAAGCAAATCAAGGACTTACTTCGTTTATGGATTGCCTCATGCAGTTTAGCCACTGTAGCCTGCAAAATTAGAACAATAAACAAACAAAAGTTGAATCTTCATTTAGTTCAAGACCTCCTTTGATAACTTCTCTACCACTGCGAGAAACCATAGCCACCTTCATTTTAATAAGCAAAAGAGAGAAAGAAGAAGAGGGAGAGGCCAAAGAAAACTAAGATAGAAATCTGAGTAGTTTTATTTGTTAAAGAAAGTTAGCTGTACATTATCTAAAGTAAGCAAAATTATAAAACCAGTGACTAAAGGCAAAGTTGTGTAAAACCATAAAATTGCAAAAGATATGTATATCAAAATTAGTTTGGGTTTTAGATAACCTAATATCGCTATATGTGCATATATAGTAAAAGGTGCTCTGCCTACAAATTTTTTTTAAAAAAAAAAAAATAAAGAGAAAAGAAAAAGTGCACTGGTTCTTCTTTGCTCTCGTTGTCAAAACGACTATTGTGATATTTCATGAACTGCAACAATACTGAATTTATTTTTTGTATATCCTTGACTTTCTTATGTAGTTGTTTTGATATGAACGAGGAAATTATTTGGATTAAAAAGTGTGGCAATACTTTCAATGCCAGTGATTTCATCCTATTATATAAAAATATATATTTCAAACACGCCATAATATTAATCGCTTGTTTTTTACTTTAAATCTTAAAACCTATCTTTTTCACAATTTAAATCTAAAGCTGTCCATTATTGCAATGTACAGTTGGAGATAGGGTCGGCTCAACCCTTAGGCAACTAAAGTAGTATTCTAATAGTGTATTTTTTTTTTTTTTTTTTTTTTGGGATGATGAATACATCTTATATTTTTGTAACCACTCAGGTGTTGTGTTGAAGTTGAATTAGAAGATGCATCTGGATCGGTTTTTGTCACTTTATTTGGAAAGAATGTTGAAAATTTTCTATCATGCTTAGTGCTGGCAAAACGGGGTCGGGCCTTGGCAGGCCGCTTGGCCTGGCCTGTTTAGGTCGTGTGCCTGGGCCAGCTTAACAAGCCAGGTCTAAGCCTGTTAAGTCGACGTGCTGTGCTGTGCTGGGCCCAGGTGGCGCGGCCTGTAGGTCAGCCCGCTAGGCCTGTGGGCCTAATTTTTTTTTGAAAAAATGAATTCTGGCGGGCCTGGCCTGTTAGGGCCTACCAGGATTCAAAATTTCATATATATATATTATTTTTAAATTTGAATTGAGGGGTGACTTTTATAATTAACCAGGTGACCGTTTAGGGTTTAAAAATTAAAAAAAATAAAAAAAATTCGAAGCCTGTTGGGCCTTAACGGGCCGGCCTGCCACAGGCCCCCCCTGGGCACGACCTGTCACGCCCCGGCACAGGCCACGTGCCCATGCTAGGCCCATCCTCTCCCCAAGTAGGCCGACCTGTCTCCTTAATAGGCCGTGCCTGGCACGACCCATTACGTTAACGGGCCTAATGGGCTCGGCCGACCTGTTTTGACACCATTAATCATGCTCAGCAAAACAAATTATGGAACAAACAGATGTGGTATATTAGTAATCTAGCTATTTTTTATTTGCGAAAGCATTTACGGTCAAACAATATAAATATTTTATTTTTATAAAATGAATTCACTGTTACCAAATTATAATTACTTGTTCCTAAAATATTATTCTAAAATAATACATTAATTTAAATTTATATTTTTATGTAACAGGATGGAATCACTGACATTAAAAGTGTTGACACACTTTCTAATCCAAATAATTTTCTCGTTCATATCAAAGCAACTAATGAAAGTCAAGGATATACAAAAAATAAATTCAGTATTGTTGCAGTTCATGAAATACCACAATAGTCGTTTTGACAACGAGAGCAAAGAGGAACCAGTGCACTTTTTTTTTTTGTAGGCAGAGCACCTTTTACTATATATGCACATATAATGTTATAATATATAGCGATATTAGGTTATCTAAAACCCAAAGTAATTTTGATGTACATATCTTTTGCAATTTGATGGTTTTACACAACCATAAGCCTTTAGTCATTGGTTTTAGAATTTTGCTTAATTTAGATAATGTACAGCTAACTTTATTTAACAAATAAAACTGTCCTGTAGATTGTTCATTTATATGTCTAACCCAAATCATCGTCTCAATTTCAATCCCATTAATAACAATTTTGATTGACAGAAGTTGCCAAAGTTCCAGGTATGTTTTTCTCCTTTTCATCATAACTTATGTTAATCACAATATTTGGTTCAATATTAATTCAGTATTTCTTATCTAAATTCTTTTGTATGCTTTATCTTAAGTTTACTAATAAAGTGTTTATATTTGGTGCTATTTGTTTAATTATGTTTTGATAAAAGCTATTAGAAGCTATCAGAAGCTTACACGTTATGCACATTTCAAAAGTGTATTAAAATTTATTAACGACCATATGAAGTCTTAAGAATAAAAATAAATCTAGCCAACTGTAACTCTTTTGAGCTTTTATTCATCAATTGTGATTTGTGTTTTCAAGTTGTTGTTGGAATTTATAGTGAATTATGAGTTGTCTTTTGTAACATTATAGTGAATTCTGAGTTGTCTTTGTGTAATATATTGTCACAAACTGTGCATTTAGGAGGCACATGAATGTGCATTTAGGAGACACATGAATGTGCCTCCAAACCTAGTGAACAAAAAAAAAACCTTGATATATATATATACACACACCTGCAAGTATGACAACCTGAAATTAGAATATTATCAGACTGAATGAATTCTTTTTACCGCTGAGCTAGGTGGGCGAAAATCTAATGTTAATTGTTAAATATATTTATTATTGATTATTTAGAGCTATTATAATAAAATAAATATTTTAGGGATTGATATTCTCTTCCAATTTTTTTTGGATAAAAAGTAAGATATTTAATATTAAATTCGATCGATAAAAATACTTTATCTAAATTTGGTGTCCAAATAATATGGTAGCATTATAATTCATTCATTTAAAAATTCGTTGTATTTAATATTTGAACGTGAACTTCAACAGTCACACAACAGGCTTCAACAGGAATTCACTATAGTCGGGCTATAGCTGGGCTTAGAAACCTAAAAGAATCACGGAGTTGGGCCTGTTAGTATTTACAACCGTAACCGGAGTACCGGACCAAGCTGTTCGGGTCTAGGCACAGACACCGGCAAATCAATTCAACTGATCCAAATTCCGAAACCTAAACTCACCGTTTTCACCATGCCCCTTTCAACACTAAATTTATCCAAGTAATTAGCATAACCAGTCAAATCAAAATCAACAACCAAAATGGCGCGCCGATCAGCCACTCAGACGCCAACCAATGCTTCCTTCTTCAATTTTTTTAAGAATCCTAAACTCGCCTTCCCTTGTGGTTTAATTTTCATGGATGCTTTTCTCGTCGCTCTTATAATAGCTTACGTCCCCTGTAAGATCCTTTTTTCTCTTTTTTATTTTTTGTTTTTCTAATGAATGTCTGTTTTAATGGTTTCATTTGTATAATTTCAGATACCAAGATTGATTGGGACGCTTACATGTCACAGGTTTAGCAGCATCATTTTTTATTTTTTTTTATTTTTATAAGTTTAAGTTGATACTGCCAAGGTTTTAGTTAAGTGATTTAAGACTAGATAGAAATGAAAAGAATTTACTTCAGTTCTTAGTTTGGACGATTGTTTTGATATTATTTGGTGTGATTAATGAGCAGATTAGTGGGTTTCTTGAAGGAGAAAGAGATTACAGTAACTTGAAAGGGGACACCGGTCCTCTGGTATATCCGGCCGGCTTTCTGTATGTTTATTCAGCTGTTCAGTATATTACAGGAGGAGAGGTCTATCCAGCTCAGGTATTCTTACTTCTCCTTGCATTTTGTTGCTCTAGATTTTGATATTTAGTGACATACTATTGTTTAATGCATGGCCGAAACACTATTTTGATCCTGTCATTGTAGTGTCAGTGTCTGATGGGAAGTTTCTGTAGAAAACTATACTTGACTGACTCCGAAGTTTTGCTTGTCCGTAATATGGAAATAACAAATAATATAATAGGTAATTTGGGAGGATCCTTACTAAAAAAAATGAAACATTAGTTGCAGGGTAGCTACTGTTTTGCTGTAAAAGTATATTTCAAGAGGTGCAACATTGTGTTAGTTGGAAATTGTGTTAGTTTGCATAATAAAATCCTAGGCAATATTTCTAAAGTTATCCACAATTTCTCACATCTCTTTTCTTACTTCTCTGTGATTGCAGATTCTGTTTGGCGTTTTGTACATTATTAATTTGGCAATCGTCTTATTCATATATGTGAAGACTGATGTGGTATGATTATTTGCTCTGTAAAGTGAATTGATTATTTTATTTGCATTCCTAGATGACTGATTGACTGCATGCCATTGATGTGTCTTCAGCAGTGATATACAAACAAAGTCTCCAATTAAAAAATACAGACAAAAGTTGCATTTATTTTAGCAAAATGAAGTTTACTTGAAAAGAAGAGTAGTTATATTTTGTTCATATGCAAACTAGAGCGTGCACTATGTGAGCAAGATACCAGATTTAGGGGTTAATTACCTGCACTAAGAGCATTCGGAGACCTCAGTGTGGATTGACGTTAATCCAATTTCATAAATGCTGATTATTGCAAAGAGTGAAATTGAGCTATGTAGGCATAGCTTATGGTCAGATCTATTGTACATTATTCAGGGCATTACCATTGTCTTGGCATGTACTGCTTTTCCCATTAGGGATGAGTCGATTACTGTCCCCACCATCTTAAAGTCAGGCCAACTGAGAGCCCCTTGACTTCAAGGTTCTATGACACATTGATATGTACCCCCTTTAGTTTTTTCTTTCTTTCTTTTGTTTATCTAGAAGTATTCCCAGTCGTCCGGTTTCAACTGTTTATTTTCTCATCTCTCACACCCATTTCTGTGCACTTTTCTATATCTAGAGGTTTGTATAGTAAGGTGCACCTCACTTCGTTAAAGTGAGGTGCTTCCTATTTTACACTAAAAGATGGAACAGTAACTATATATATACTTCAGTATTAGCTTTCTTTGTTCTTAACATGTATGGCAGCTTCCATGGTGGGCTCTTACCTTGCTTTGTCTTTCAAAAAGAGTGCACTCAATCTTTGTGCTTCGTCTCTTTAATGACTGTTTCGCCATGACACTCCTTCATGCTGCATTGGCCTCACTTCTTTATCAGAGGTGGCATTTGGGTTTGATTGTTTTTAGGTAATGTTGGTGTTCATACTTTGTACTTCACTCATTTTTTATCTTAAGTTAATTTTGCTTAACCTTTTCTCTATACTTGTACAGTGCAGCAGTTTCCATAAAGATGAATGTGCTCTTGTATGCTCCACCTCTATTACTCCTTATGTTAAAGGTACTTAACTTCAGAGTTTGCAATGACTATATGTCTATATTTATTGAAGTTCCTCTTTAAATGACCAATTAAAATTACTCACGTAATTTACTCCTTTTTTTGAACTCTTCTGTTGTAGGCTATGAGTGTTGGTGGTGTGATATCAGCTTTAAGTGGTGCTGCACTAGTACAGGTACCTACCTTATCCCATCTTGGTTCTTTGGAGACTAATCATCTGTTTGCCTATCGATTTTTTCTGAACATTAGGCTTTTTTTTTTGAACTTCTAAAATTACAGCTTATTATACTTTCTTTTTTACAAATGCTTCATGGAGTGGTTTTTATGTGTGAAGCTGGTTATCTGCTTTCTTTAATTTTCTTTCTGACATGGTTAGGTGAGTTAGACTTCTACTGCAACTGGAGTTTTGGCATGCAGCATTGCATGGTCAATATGATCTTCATTTCCACATACTTGGTGAATGGTTCTGCAGATTCTGTTGGGGCTGCCTTTTATAGTATCATATCCAGTTTCATATATATCAAGAGCCTTTAATCTTGGGCGTGTCTTCATCCACTTCTGGTACTTCTTGTTTGGCTTTATGATTTGGAGATTATTATATACCTTTGTGCACATGTTGAATCATTTGGTATTAGGCGTAAAAAGATGAATTAGGGACTTTTTCTTTTTTTGTTCTCTTGATGATGATAAATGGAAATTTGGGTTAGGATTTTGTCGTATGATTTTCTGCTACCACTACCAGAAAAACATAATATATTTGCTTTTAAGAATATTGGGGCCTGATGCAGTCCATAACAATATACTAATTGTGGCTGTTGAGTTCATCTTCACTTGAGGTTCATTTTGCTTCTTTCTATATCATGTATTCTTGAATCATGTTACTTCATGGAAGATTGGCAATATATGGTGTTGCCAGCATAACAATAAATGGAAACATTCACATTAAACTAGAACTTTATTTATTATTCAATTAAATATTGATTTTATTAATAGTATTCTGAAAGTTTAGACAATTTTGTCAAATAAATGAAATTTACTTCCAAGCAGCCATTCTGAGAGGCACGGTTACTGCTTGTCCTCGATCCTTCTTCAAAATGACAGTCAAAGCTTTGGCTGGTGTACATTTATTCTGTTCACAAGATAGTGAATTTTTGGCAGGCTATTATTCATTCTGCCGAAATACTTAGAAAATTGATTGTTTGTAACTTTCTCTCTTATAAAGTGATTATTTGCAATAACTTATGCAATTAATACTTAATCAAATAACATGACATAACTGCACTTTAAATTAGTGATATGCAGCACTGGGGTATCTGATGATGGTGGATTTTGTGCCAACCATTCTATTTTCTGGAGTCCCTTTTAATTGATAAAGGTCAATGGTGATATAGCATAATGTGTAGGTGGCTCAAATGATTGTACGATAGTTCTACAACTTTTGTTGTTAGGGTTTTTGTTCTACATATAGTGTTGCGTGTTTGTGTTGTTGCCCCTATGTCCCCGTTTCTACGCATTGTATAATTTCCCTTTGTGATTGTACTAATGGAATTTGTTCAGATATAACTTTTGAATATATTTTATAGGTCTGTTAACTTCAAGTTCATTCCTGAACCAGTTTTTGTATCGAAGGAGTTTGCAGTCTCTTTGCTGGCTCTGCATCTTGTGTCACTCACAGCTTTTGCTCATTACAGATGGTGCAAGTAAGTAAAAAGGGCTTTTGTTCTCCATTATGAGTGAGAAAGAACATACTGTTATTCCAACAATAAAGAAGATAGTATGTAGTGGTCTAGTGGGAAGTTACAAAAGTGAGGAAACAGCGAGCTGAAGTGGATTATTGTTTAGAAATACTTTTCAATTTCATCTATTATCCATGTATGCAATACTTGTGACTACCACTTCATTCCATTGTTAATTTGTTATATTCTCCTACTGTAAGTTGCCTAATAATAACTTCATGTAAGAGAGCTTTTCTGGACTATGTAGAGTTTTGATGGCATGTCTCTTTGTCCACTCCATTTTCGAACTTTTACATACCCTTTTATAATGTTCTTACACTTTTTCCCTGTGATGTGCGATTCATTTGAGAAAGTGCTAATAGATGGATGGCTGAGTTGGTTGGGGGATGTACTCTAGAGGAAACTGCTTAATATTCATGCCAATAACTTTGTCTGGTCATGTGCAGGCATGAAGGAGGACTCATCGAATTTTTGCACTCTAGATATGTCGATCTAAAGATGAGATTTGTTCATTCAAGTTCTAGCAGTTCATCTTTCAAGATCTTGAAGAAAGAATGTAAGTTTTGTTCTTTTAAAATTATAATGATCAGGATTCCCAGAAATATTTTTATTCTGTTTCCTTTTTCTTGTTTTCCTGGGATACTAAAAATAAGAATATCATTTCAGATATTGTAACGACTATGTTCGTTGGGAACTTTATTGGCATTGTGTTTGCTCGCTCATTGCATTATCAGTTCTACTCATGGTATGTACGGCTGAACATGGTGCTTATATGTCTTAACGGGTTTGGTAGCTCGACTGTGTTCCTTGTAACTGCAAAAGTTGTGTATATATTTGTTTCTACATAGGCTGTGCAATTCGTCTTCTTGATTGGAAGAAAGAAAATATAAATTGTGGATGTTTATTGTATTCTAAACCGCTTTTTGACTCATTTATCGATTTTCCTTGAACGACCATTGCTTATATGTTTGCCACTATTTATCAAGTTTATGTTCCAATGGCTTGGGATATGTGAGTCTCTTTCATTTCAATAGCTATTTCATCCAGCCATTAGCTTTTGACCAGGCACATTTATGTTTACTTATGCATCTGCAAATCTTCATTTAAAAGCTTGACACCTTGAAAGAAAATAAAGTCAAAAAGTAAAAGCTTGGCCATTGTGAGCACCTAGTTCTAATCTCATGCTTTCTCCAATAGTATGTTTTACCGTTGTGGTTCACTTGGTGTGCTTATTATTGTTGATTGTTATTGTTCTGTTACTTCTGTATGTGATTGTTTGTCATGCAAAGCTCGTTTAATCGTAGATGTACATTACTTTTATTTCTCATTTGTTTGTCATGCAAAGTTCCCCAGCATACATGTACATCCACTCTAATGTGATTGCCTCCTTGTGCAGGTATTTCTATAGCTTGCCTTATTTATTGTGGAGAACGTCTTTTCCTACATTGTTACGGTAACTCGCCTATCTTTCTCCATTGTAGATACTGCTACGACTTGTACCAGCTTTATTAACTCAGACATTACCATGTTCTGTTGTGCAGTTTGATTTTGTTTATAGGGGTGGAGTTTTGCTGGAATGTCTACCCTTCAAACATCTATTCATCTTTTCTCCTCACGTGTCTCCACTTAGTTATACTGTGGGGATTATGGTCTGCTCCACTGGAATATCCCTACGTAGACAATAAGCCTTCGAAAAGAAAGGAATGAAGTGCAACGGGGTTGATTATTTTACTGTTCTTCTACATGAATAAGTGAAAATATACAAAAAATTTATTCATGGAAGTAATCAGAGTGAAATTGTAACGGAATTCTTCATTTTTTTCACCTGGGAGATTTTTGTATTACACATGGTTGAATCAAACGATCTACTTGTTAATTGTTGAATCAAACGATCTACTTGTTAATTGTCGAAACATATAATATTTTGCGTTCTTATTACCGCTCCAAAAATTTGTTGGTTATTGAGAACAATGGCGGTTAGTGGTGTATGTTGCGGAGTTTGGTCATTGTTGTCGCATCAGTATGTTTACATGTAATTTGTTTTGTTTTTCTTATAGCATAAATTTAAGATTTGCAAGGAGATATATGACATGAACTGAATGTGTGTGTATGACAGGTTTACCATGTAAGTATGTAACTGTCTCAATTTTTGTAAATACTTTGTATGTAATGGACAGGTTTACCATGTAAGTATGTAACTGTCTCAATTTTTGTAAATACTTTGTATGTAATGGTCGTAGGCATATAACCAAAGATTATTTTTATTTTTATTTTTTAAAATTATTGAGTGCTATGATTTGAATTTCAAACAAAATGGCGCTCCTTCGGCTCTTCATTTAACTTTAGCTTTTGAAATTTAAAAATGACAGAAGAATATAATTCAGTTGGATCTAAATTGACAATGACAAAAATACCCATCTAGGATTAATCTTTAACCATCTCTTTATTCTTTGTCCAACAAGGCATCAATGTCTTAACAGGCTCATTTTTGTAATTTTGACTGAATTGATGAAAATAAAATAAAATAAAATTCTAGTTTTGTAATTTTGATTTTTGACTAAATTTATTAAAAATAAATAAAAATTGTTTGGAGATTGTCTAGACTCTAGAGACTAGAGTGGTATAGTGGTAAATATACCGCAAAACACTCCCATCTTAAAATTGGCGATCGTTTCCCACCACCAGTCATCGGCTTTTAAACGCATCGCACTGTTTTTATTGTACGGCGGAGCAAAGCAGAGATCCAGAGCGAAAAATGGTAAGCTTGGTTCTTGCTAATTCTACTCCTACACTGATCCTCAAAATCGATTATTGTTTGCTTCAATTGTTGTTAATTCTCGTCACTTTTGGTTCGTACTACATGATTAGGGTTTCAACAAGTTTTGGATTTAAAATGTAGTCTTCAAATCCTGTAGATCTGTTTTCAGTCTATAATTAGTGATGATTCTGAATATTAGTGTGGACAATTTTTGCTGATTTTACATATATATATTTCACTAATCACTAGTGTGCGGCATTTAAATTTCCGGAAATGCTATTTTAGTGGAGCCAATAATTGTATTTTTGTGTAAGTTCACGAGATTCGTTCTTCACATTTATATGCTTTTTTAAAAAATAAAATAAAAAAAATCTCATTGATATGTTTCTAATTGTCCCTTTTGGGCATAAAAATTTGCGTGAAAATGATTGAGTTTTGACGCTTGTTCAAGTTTGTTCCGTTAGTTTTGAAGAGGCAGCTTATACTATCTCGTTTGATGTCCCTTGATACGCTTTTAACTGGTGATCCTTTTGGCAGGACGGACATGATTCAGAAGATTCGAAGCAAAGTACTGCTGATATGACAGTTTTTGTGAGTTCCCTTGATACTTTCAAGATATAAGTCATTTGTTAACACTTGAATGTATAGTTGAAACTATTATTCGAACGTTGTGGTATAAATCCTATAACTATTGTAGTCAGGATTATTCTGAAGAGACCAAAATTATTTGTGATTCAGTCTGCAATAGTTCACTTACAGAGTTATGACTGATGATTTTTTTCCTTTTGTTTTTGTTGAAACTGGTTGAGATAATGTTAGGATCCAGGAATCTTACGATTGCTTCTGGGGTTTCTTGGTAGAGCCAGAGACTGACTTGTTTGTTCTTTCTTTCTGTAGGTTCAAAATCTTCTACAGCAGATGCAGAACAGGTTTCAGACAATGTCTGACTCCATTGTTACAAAGAATATCCTTTTTCCATATGTTGAATTTGATGGTAATAGCTTTTTTGGAATATAAACACCAAATGAAGAAAATTGGTTTTACAATGTTAACTAGATTGCTTTTCTGATTGGTTTCTCCAAAAATTATTGATTTAATGCAATGATTCATGTGTGATTCTTACATGAGCTTTCACACTTTTATAACCCAGATTGATCAACACCAAATGGTTGTTGCACACATCATATGGTTTAGATAGGAAAAGGACATCCTCTGCAGTAGTGGCAAATTTTGGATAGAAGCCAACCTATCACCATTCCTGCTTTGGGATGATTTGAAAATAGATAATTAGGTTCATTTTGGAATTATGTTATATATTGTGCCGTTGCATCTGTTTAAATAAGAATATAAATCCCTTGGGATTCTATGAAATAGATCCTTAGGCTTAATTTGGAGTCATTTTATATTTGAATTGCTGTTACATTTATTTACATGAGAACATGAAATACATTTATCATTGTTACTGCTTTGGGGTGCTAGGAAATAGATCATTAAGTTCAAATTGGAATCATGTCATATCTGCTGTGCTGTTGCATCTGTTTAAGTTAAAATTATAAAACACATCACCTTTCCTGCTTTGTGCTGCTAGGATATAGATCATTAGGTTCAATTTTGAATCATGTTATATTTTCTGTGCTGTTGCATCTGGTAAAGTGAAAATAATAAAACACATCACCATTCCCTGCTTTGTGCTGCTAGGAATTAGATTCAATTTTGAATCATGTTATATCTGCTGTGCTGTTGCATCTGTTTAAATGAGATGTACTCACTTTGCTTTAGCAATAAATGTAACTTTAAGCTTGGAATTTTCTGGCTTCCTTAACTTCAATGTACTTGATGAGATGGGAGGTCGCATAAATGAGTTGGAGCAGAGCATAAACGATCTAAGGGCTGAGATGGGAGTTGAGGGTTCTCCATCTCCACTGGCCCCATCTAAGACAAAGTCAGGTGATGTGAAGCAAGAGGAAGGCTCGGCATAGAATCAGTAAAAGTGTGTTTGCAGAGTTGACAAGTTCAATTCTGTGTCATCTTTATTTTGTCTGCAACTGTAGTGATTCCATGAGTTATGAGTTCCCCTGTTGTTTTTGAATTTTATTATCGTTTTTTGTCCTTTTTTATTTATTTATATTTCTTGTTGACAAGTGAGAGTAACTACTGGCTTGTACACAGATTCGATGGTATCATCTATTTACCACCATTACTCTTGATGCAAAAATTTCCCAACTTTTTAACTATTCTTTTCTCCTTTGTATATCTACTTAACATGACATGAAAGCTTTAGGTGTGACTTTAATGAATTTGGTTTGTAACAACAATATGCCCCCTCTCAAGAAACAAATTCATTACTCTCAGGTTCAATTTGTATTTAGATGAAAAATTGACAACTCTCTTGTTATCTTAACCTATTTCAAGGTGTATTTTTTGGCTCACCTTTCCTCTACCTGCCGCCCAAAGTTGTCAAATAAAAAATAAAATGGACGGGAACTCGAATCTCCCAATAAGAAAATAAGAAAAGAGTGGAGTTTATACAACCAATTACCAACTTTATTAAAAATGTCTTTAAAAAAAAAAAAAAAAAAAAAAAAATTACTTAATTTTGAAGACCGAACAAAAAGTAAAGTAATTCTTCAAAAAGAGAAAAGTAAAGTAAAACGTTTGGTTCCAACTTCCAAGACACAGTGGAAATGTGGAATATAGGATAAGAAAGGCTGAAATATTGAAAAATCAAGTAATTAAAGGGTAGGATCAAGGATGGCAGTAGCAAATAAATAAGAAAATGTAGAGATATATCATATATATCACGATGACAAAACTAACGATATCAAAATGTAGTTGGATACAAATCAGGAGTAGTTTGATGGATTGTAAGTAAATCCTGATAATTTATAACACAATAATTCTATGTTACAAATGAAAATATAAGGAAACGATAGACAGATAACAGATGATAATTCATAAATAGCAGCACAAGGCACAAGCACAGCAACCTTAATTAGCTACGGCATTGAGTTATGGCGGTGCAGCCACGATCGTAAGGATTTGCCTGCCCGCCTTGTTGGCAGTTGTAGTAGGAATCGCCCCTCTGAGAGCACGGCACGGTGTTCCGCTGCAGCGCTCCGTAGCTTATGTAATCTGTGGTGGCCAATATGCGGCGGTTGATCTCACTGTCCATCTCAAATTCATCGTCAGTCATGCAGTCAGCTACTGAGCCTTGGCAACGACCTTTCCTCGGATCCAAGGTGAACCGATGATTATCTCCGGTTGTGACCACCACGGATGAGGAAATTGTTAGAGCGGCAAGGAATAGGTAAACGATCAGGAAAAGAACCCAAGGTTTTGCCATTGACATTGTTGTTGCCTTGTTGGTGAATGGTGATGTTTTGTTGTGGCTTTCTTGACTCTTTATTTTATAGTAGTTTGTATCAAAGTATGTACGTATGAATTGATGATTGGGACAAAGACACCGGGCTGCCAATTTGTTTTAAATTAATCCACACTTAACTCTAAGACATTGCTCTTCTTTATATTCACAAAATATGCCATTTTGGCTTCATATTAGTAATTTGGATTCTGATTTTATATTTATTATTATCATTTTGAAATCTGACACCGATCAAATTAGGGGTCTGTTGGAACCTGATGAGATCAACGATACAAGTACGGTCACTACTACGGTCCGTAATGCAAATCCAAATGTCTGGTGTATACTGGGATCTAGCGAGATCAACTGCTATAAGCACGGTTCGAAATGCAATTCGGTGCATAACCACCATTTTTTTTTTTTTTTTTTTTTGGAAGTATTACAATTTACAATTATTACAATAGGACTGTCACATGTCCGGATATCTACTCTCACAAACCAGGAGAAAACTCTCCATACATGCTTCTAAAATATGTATGGTGGGACTCGAGCTTCTGACCACAACCACCTATGCTAAAAGGTGATGTGCTGCATAACCACTCTTCTAAGAGTGGATACGATTATGATTTCTCTATCATTGATGCTAGACAACCAAAACAAAAGTGTCATTTATATATATAATGATAAGTTTATAGTTTTATTTTTTATTATTGGACCATTCCTTTGGATTATACTATATAATTTTGAATTACGCAGGCCCCAACCCAATTGGAACTGTAATTGTTTGAATGTTTGTGCATGATTAAAATGGTAGATCTGTAATTGTTTGGATAATGAAGGCTTGATTTCAGAGGAGAAGCAAGAGGCAGTTAGTTGACTAAAAAGAGAGAGAGAGGAGTCAGGATTGGCTCTGCTTATTTTTTAGTCTCTAGATATTGCCCAACAACCTTCAACAGTTTAGTTGTCCAATTCAGACTTTAATTAACAACCAAAAATATTTTTAAAAGAAAACCTAACCCAACAAATGCAAGAATTAATTAAAAGAAGACATTTAATTAAGTGACAATGTCTTAATAAAACTCATTAACTTAATGACTCTTAACACATATTCAAACGCGTTCTTATTTCTGCGAAGAAAAATGAAGTAAAATCTAGACCTCTTCAAAACCTACTAATAAAGAGAAAGTGATACAAATTATAAAATATTGAAAACAAATGAAACCATGCTCTGGGTATCTATCATAAATCACATCCCTGTAAATTTTATATTGGTCACTAGTTATCAGTCACATTACTCTTTTATCTCTCTTTTGAATTAGAACGCGCTCTTATATCAAATCACATTAGACGGTAATATGATATATAGCTTAATGATAAAACTTATCGTACTAAATTAATTAGTACGCGATACCCCTATTTCAGTTTGAAATAAGTTTCGATAAATATATAAAGGTTGATGTGAATGCATAGTAGAAAAAGGCGTGTTGAGCTTAGGAAAATAATTAACTATTCTAAGGGTGTGTTTGATATGGCTTTTCAAGTAGAGTTTACTGAGTATATTTTTTTTTATAATAGAGCTTTTATTGAGTTGAGTTTTTAACACAAAAAAAAAAATATAAAAAAATTGCTTGTGATTATATAAATTACAAAAAAAGGTGTTGACTATATTGTATTTTTATAAATAGTTTTTGGTTGTATAAATTACAAAAAAGGTGTTGACAATGTATTTAATGAAAGAGTTGTATGGTGGAATATCTAAAATTTATAAAGGATAGTTGAGACAATTCATATATTCAAAAAACTGTTTTGAGTTTTACCAAAAAAAAAAAAAAAAACTTCAAAACAGCTTATAGCATTAAAAAAGCACTTTTGACCATACCAAATACACACTAAAGTTAGTTTGGATATGTAATTGTAGAAGCAAGTGCATCTTTGCATGTGCCTCAAGATCCAATCCTCTTCCCTATATTGGTTTCTTTCAATTCTCAATATTTCACTTCTTTTAAGGTAGGCGTAGGATCCAAAATTATTCTATTTCTACTTTTTTATTTTTATTTTTTATTTTTTATTTTATTCTATTTATGATATGGAGTATTAAAAATAATAATCAGCAAGTAGATGAAAATATTTGGATTATTTGACCCAATAATTAGAACTCGACACAAATAATAATTGAAATGTTAGGACAATTAGTTGGTTATAAGACAACACAAGTTCATTTTCATAGGAAAATTCAAGAGATTACAAAGTTGTCTGTTTAACTACATTATATGTTACGAGAGGAGGTTGTCCCAATAGTATGTTTCTCGCACCTACACCATGAGATTTATGGGTTCGAGTAGTGTTTTCACTCTTCCAAACTTCGAATTTATTATAATAATTAAAAAAAACTACATTATTTGTTTATTTACAAACTCCGAATTTATTGTAATAATTAAAAAAAACCTACATTATTTGTTTATTTACATGAGTTCCGCCTCAAGGAACTACAAGTGAACTGGCCCGTAACCCGATTACCAATATAATCAGAGTAATGCTACTTTATCTAAATTTGGTGTCCAAATCTTGTGCCCAAATGACGTGGCAACACTCTCGTCCATTCATTTAGATTGTATTAGATTTGCTTGATTTAAATGAATGGACGAAAGTGTTGCCACGTCATTTGAACAACAAATTTGGGCACCAGATTTAGGTAAAGTAGCATTACTCATATAATCAAATACCATAATCTTGTGTAAAGAACAAAAAGAAAAAAAAGGGTTAAATTCCCAAAACGGCATAGTCTTCAAGGAACAAAGAAATTGGTAAAGATACATGGCGTGCCGGTTTGGGACATCATGAGGTTAAAGCAACATAAATAAAACCAATAACCCAGAAACTGAAGAGTCTTCAAGAGTTTATAATACCCAAATTTATGCAAAAACTATAGTTGGAACAGGACAATGTATCTCAAATGCCGATATTATTTTACGTTCTTCGTTCGAAATTCAACCCTGTAAAATTTACAAAACAAAGATATATCTTTGAAAATGGATGATGAAGAATTTTCGATGGTGTAAAAGGAATGTGAGAATGCCGTGTCACCTGATAGATATTCAATTACTTATACCAACAAGAATACTACATGTAGTGTGAACAAGGATATATAGTGTTGAGATCATTATAACAATTACAAACGATATTAGAGCTGGCTTACGTTCAAAATTCTGTCACGTAAGAGTTGGCAAGGAAAAGAACTCTTTATCTTTCTAGCTTGCTAAGCAATGCTTCCATTGGTGGCAGCTCCTGCATGATTTGTTGCCAGTCAGGCATGCCCTACAAACATATGAGAGTTATTAGCAAGCAACTCATAACAGAAAAAAATGCATACAATCCATTATCGTTTCTTCAAAATCTCATATAAAGAATGTAGAGCTTGTTATACATCAATTGATCTACAGTTTGTGGATAGGATAGAGGCTTTAAGCATATAGAGTCCGGAGTGCAATAGATACTGATCACTGATGAGTGACAACAATGAAACATAAAAAAAAAAAAGGTTCAATCAACAGCTTCCATACGAAGATCATGTAAAACGGTTAGGTCACCAGCAAAGGAAAAAGGGAAAGGTACCCTAAACTGATCCATCGTTTGGCTAAGTATAAATGAAATCCAAATATTTCAATTTATACTCCCTTTTTCAGCATCCAGATAGAGTAAAAAAGAAGATCAATCGTTCATTATAACTCAGCTAACATATTCCAAATAGTTCAAACTAATCAAACTAGTTAATAGTAAAACCATTTCAATTTAGGAAGCACCGCAAGTTCTCCACATCAACTTACTTTTCCAGATCTCCGAACTCGACCATCTAGGCGCAGTATTATGTAAACATCCTCGCCAGGAGTAACTCCTTCAGACTTCTGCTGATCTCTTATCCACCTAAATAAGTACACACAATCTATATTCAGAAGGTATAAAAGTTCAAACAAGTAAGACTAATTGCAAAATTTGAGTTCATCAATGGTTATTGGTAAAGTGGTACAATTATTTCCTATAAACCTATCACTGTAGTGATTTGTCATCGTGATCAAAGGAAAACAAAGCCGAAAAAAAAGGGTAAAAGATTTGTCTTATAATTATGAGGATGCACAGTTGGACATTGTTTTCCAACCATATGGCAAACCAAGAGTGTGAGCAAGAAAGAGTACATCTTACCTTTCCCATTCTGCAGGTGATACAACCTCTGCTTTATATCGAATTTCAGCTTTCAACTTTGATTTTGCAGTTATAGACTGAGCTCGTTTCTCAAAATCTTCCTACCATGATGGCGTCTCATACAGTGTCAAGAAGGTTACATACTATAGGTTTTAATGAAAACTTACAACAAGCAAACCACACAATTGGTTACATTCGCAGTTGAGCAGTTATGTGAAACCATACACGATTACAAGTCTTTAAGGATAGTGAGTGTGTAATTATTATTGATTGGAATTTCTGTATCTTACCCCAATAGAAGGAAGAGCAGCAGCTGCCTTACGGGGCAGCCCAAAGCCTTTCTTCTCTATTTGTGGTTCCCTACCTTCACCCCAAATGACAGGAACTAGAAGAACACCCCGTTTAATTAGCTCAGTTCGGAACCTCTCTGCCTTCTGCATAGCCAAGGAGACAGTCTCCTTTGTTCCCGCCAAAATAACCTAAGACCAAGCCTCAAATAGATCAGTTAATTCAGATAAACCAATGACAAGTATATATGGGAACTTAAAGGAAATAAATTACAGATAACATGCTCAGGTGGCATATAACAAGGAAAGAAAACAATGATGCATTAGAATATGGCAAGTAATTTGCAATATTCCAAAAACCACTAGCAGCCAATCCCAAAAATAGTTTTATCTACCACATATTCTCCATTTTCTCCTCACATGTATAACCCTTTCTCCTAACAACATTAATTCCTCAAAAATTTGGAGCAATAAATATGACATATAATATTTACACCCAAATGTAATTTGGTTGCTTCCGACATATGTTAATGTCACTGATTTTCTTTGAATTGCTAATGGAACAACTTATACAGCTGCAACTGGTAAAAGATGTCTCATTTTTATAATAATAAATTGACTTGCACTTAGAATTTTATCATTCTAAGAGTCTCACAACAAGCCCAAGAATTTATAGAACAGGTATCCACACCCCCAAAAATGAAGATATGTAAATCATCTCATGCTAATATGGCATGAAGTTTTATTAGCTTGCTCAAAATAATTAATGCAGCAAGATTCTACCAACTCTTTGATTAGGAAAGCACTTTTATGCTGACAATGCAAACATAATAATAAACAAATTTAAGATTTGTAATCATACAGCAGGAAAGATTGACAACTATAATAACAGCACAAAAAAAAAGTGTCAATACTAACTGGCCTGACAGTGTCTCGCAACTGTACAAGTTCAACAATCCGATTTGTGGAGAGGATTAGAGGCAATCTTGAGAGAGTTTCATCTCGGGATATTTGTGCAAGTTGTTCCTCCTCTCTCTTATTGTCCCATAAAAATAATGCCACAAGAACAACAATACCTGTAGATTACTGATTCAAACGCTTAGTCATTTTAAAAAGCCAGTGATATATCATTACCCATCAAAGTGAAAAGGTGACTTACAAAATATTGCTTATCAAAAGCACTAATCAATATTGTAACTTAGATATCGAAAGTTATAAATAAAACCAAATGTATCACAATTATGCTCATTCTCTTTGTTTACCTCCGAAATTAATGGCAACATTTTGAGCAGTTTCTAAAAGATCAGGAGCATCATCACCGCCTCCAAATGCACGAAATAGCCGGGGTATAGTAAAGAATAAGGAAATTCCAGCAGCTGCTGAGAATGCCACATAAAAGAATCTCCTAACCCCACGAAATGGTGCCTGAACTTCACTGATGAGTTTGAGATCTCTTCGAAAACTGTAGCCTATATCTTCCCCACCCAGCCTAGCCTGTATGCATAACATATAATTTGGAGGCTTAATTTTAGCAGTTTTGATAGACGTGGAAAAAAACTATGATATCAAAGATTCTATCTCTTCTACCTATCAAAAAAAAAAAAAAAGATTCTATCTCTTCCATATTCATGAGGTTAAAATACTTTAGTAATGAGGAGCAATCTTCAACTCCATAGAGCAAGATGAACTAAAAAGCTTCCATGGGTTGCAAAGTAAGTTGAAAATTAGATATAAAGAAGCCAAATGAGCAACAAACCTCTTCCTGCAATTCCTTGTATTCAGGTAAAGCTCTGAAGGAGGCCAAGTCAGGATCATTTAGAATTGTACCAAATTTTAGCTTATAATCTCTCAAACAAGTGCGGAGACAATCAGCTGCTTTCTTTCCTTCTCCTCTTTACTCAAAATAATAATAATAAAAAAAAAAAAAAAAAAAAAAATCAAAATTTGATATCGAGGAGGGGTAAGCTTATGGAAAAAGAAAGGCTTACTGAAAGAAAATATCTGATTTTGAATGTTAACAGAAACACACATTCCTGATATAGCTCTATTTAAAAGGAAGCATAAGATTTGACAGAGTTATAAGCTGAAGCTCATACAAAGTTGCAAAACTCACACACGGTCATTTTTTTTTACCATGAAGAGACCCCATCAGTCACTAACAAGTAAATGAAAATTGGAAACCCTATATAAATCTTCCTCTATCTCCTCCCACTACAAAAACAAAAAATTAAAATAAATCAAATAATAATAAAAAAGTGTAGGTAGGTGACTTCCTACCGGTATGCATGACAGCAAGCCTTGTTATAGAGAGCAGCTTGGGCCTCTATGGGGCTGGGATTTAAACTAAGTGCTGTTTCAAACTGGACTAATGCATCCTTAACCTGAAAAAGCCATGGTCATGACATAATATTAATTCATCTAATATAATATGATGAACATTACATATCATAACAAGCGTACGGCTACAAACGGCATTATTCAATGCTGTTACTTGCCTTGCAGAACCTTGCACAAGTTGAACAATGTGGCCTTCACAACAATGTAAGTACCACAACTACAAAATTAACTCTAAGACCAAAAGATGTTTTTTGAAAGTAATTGACAGGGATACTATTTTTATGGTCTTCAATAAAGTTCAAATTCCATAGATTTTACTAACAAAAGAGTTTTAATATCATTAGAGACACAACAAGTAAGCATGATTAGCAATACCAATGATAGGTATGGAAGAAATACAACCACTAACTGAGCAAGGGTAAAATAACGACTATCAGAATGATTACAGAGAATCAAATGTCGTAATTTGATCAGTGAAACACAAAACCTAAAATGACTTAAATTTCCTCGCAGGAGTAGTTATACCTGAATCAAATATGATATCACAGGGAAGGTAAAGCATCAAGTGAGTTAATAAAGTGAAAAGCAGCATAATCGCCTATAAATAAATCCCTGCATCGAGATATGAAAAGAAATTTTGCTGCAACCTTAAACAGCAACCTATTCTTTTGCAGTGTATTATAGAAACTTGTACAATGCAAGAACTATAAACTCCCAATAATATCATTAAGAATACTATCAATAATCTTCATACAAGACTGAAATAGTGACAAGTGTGGATTCCACTTCACATAACATAAATGTAGGACCCAAATTTACCAAAATTCAACATACCCACATCAGAAAAGCCAACAAAATAGGAATTAAACGACTTTAAAGACTGAAATACTGCAAAGTGAATACACATACCCTTCCTTTGGAGAAAAGAGAGAGACCCAGATTGACGCAAGACTCTGGGGTCTCTGCATTGGCTTCTGGAGACTGAGAGGTAGAAGAAGAGCAAATAACGAGACAGACACGAGGCTTGTTGTTATGAGAACTGTTTAGAAGAGATGCTGTGTTGGTCGAGTGCCATGGTCTTCGTCTAGCTCTAGTCGTTGTTGAATTTGAGAAGCAGAGGAGTTGCTGGCTTGGAGCAGCCACAGCCATTCAGATTCCCACCTTATTACACCTTTTTCAGTTTATCTTTAACCGTTTTTGGTGTTTGCTTCGACCTGTTTTGTTTGTGCTTTGATATATTGAAACGGCGACGGATTGACTTCTGATTAACTCTTAATCCAAATGTTATTATTACATTTAAATTTATTTACTCTTCCAAGTTCCAACCCTTTTGATTAAGAATCAAAATTATTAAATTTAAGTTAATACAATTTAACC
Organism: Acer yangbiense; assembly: GCA_008009225.1. Lineage (NCBI taxonomy): Eukaryota > Viridiplantae > Streptophyta > Magnoliopsida > Sapindales > Sapindaceae > Acer > Acer yangbiense. The sequence continues at coordinate 10,588,333 of CM017764.1, forward strand.
CTTTATAATTTTTTTTTTTAATAAATAAAAAAATCTGAGATATGTCCTTTCCGAATATATACTTTCACAGTACTACCATATGTATGCTAAAAGTTTTCTTCAAATTAATATATTTATATATTTCAATTTTTTTTTGGGATAATATCATTTTAGTCCCTACTGTTTACCCTATTATCCATTTAGGTCCTCATCGTTCCAGTATTGGCTATGCAGATCCCCGTCGTTTCAATTAATCCTTATTTTAGTCCCTACCGTCAAATTCTGTTAGGGTTTCTCAAAATTCTGTCAGGTCAACAAGGGTAAAACGGTAATTCAAGTCAGAGTTTCTAGAAGCATGTCTAATGAAAGGGCATAATGGTAGTTTTGAAATTAATTAAAAAAATGAAAAAAAAAATAAAACTAATTAAATTAAAAAGAAATATTAAATATAATTAAAAAATTAAAAAAAACCAATCAAACCCTTTCTCTTTCATGCTTCACCGCCTCCCACTCTTCTTGCTCTCTTTCATGCTTCACCGCCTCTCTCTCTCTCTCCCATCTTTCCCTGATTCATCTCTTTCTCTCCCTCTCTTTAGTCTTCTCATTCTCTCTCACCTACAAAAAACCACCCCCACCACCAAACCATCACACCGTAGGTCACGCCAGTCAAGAGATCCGGGCATAGCAGATCCCTCACGCGGTTTCAAAGATCTGTAGATTTGGTCACTAGATCGGTTGTCTGGACAGACGACGACATGGGTTTTTCCCCGCTGCTATTCTGGTGACCGACGGAGCTAGGCTTGGACGGCGGCGCAACTAGGGTTTCTCTATTTGTTTTGATTTTGGGTTTTGAGATTTCTAAATACTTAGTTACTTAGTTTATTGAAATGTATCTCTATCTCTATATGTATATTTTGATGGAGCATAACTTCCTCCATTGATTCGACCAAATTTGACTCTTTTTATTTTAATGGACATGGGTTTGAATTGCCTGAGATTTTTTGATTTATTATGCTATCTGGATTTGATTCTTCCATGTGATTGTTATTAATGGAAAATACTATCCGTTGATGTTTGTCTCTTAAGTTAATGTTTTTATTCTTTGCTCACATGAATAATAATATAGAATGTTGATGTTGGTTTTCAAATTTAATTTTGTTCAAAAATAATTTTCTAGATCTGCTTTTGTTCAAACACAATTTTTTTCTAGATCTTGTTTTGTTCGAATTTTTTTTCCAGATCTAGTTTTGTTAAAAATAATAATAATTCTAGATCTTGTTTAATTAAAAAAAAAAATGATTGTATATTTTTGGTTTAATTTCAAATTAAATTTTTTTTTTTTTTTTTTTTGGATTTGGTGGAGATCTAGATTCGATCTCCACTGTCCATCTCATGAGATGGAGAGATGGACGGTCTGGATCTCCACCAAATCCATTTTGTATATTTTTTTAAGATATTTTTTTATTAACTTAATAAATATTTAATTTATTAGGACACCTCCTCCGTCGACGATCCGCCGCACTCATCGGCCTCTTCCTTGTTCGACGGGAAAACATTTTAATTTTTTAAAATTGTTTTTATTATTATTTTGTTAATATTTTTATTTATTTATTTTATTTTTAAATTGTTTTTAATTTTTATTATTTAATTTAATTATATTTATTAATTTTATTTTAATTTTTTAAAAATATTTATTAGAAGGGCAAAACTGTCATTTTGCCCTTAGGTCATGTAAGAAGACCTGAATTTAACGGAAATAGTCATAGAAGGACTAAACGAGCTAATACGGGAATGACGGGGACTAAAATGGATAATAGAGTAAACCATAGGGACGAAAATGATATTTTCCCTTTTTATTTTTTTAAAGGAGAATTATCATTTGGGTCCCTATTTCTATTTTTCACTGGCTTTGTCCCTATGTTTTCCAAAAACCCATTAATTTGGTCCATTTGACCAGATTTTTAACAGTCAACTCTTACAAAAAAGGCAAAATGACCTTTTCACCCTTAAATACTTAAAATAATAAATAAAATAAAATGGAAAAAATAAATTAAAATTAATGAAAACTGTAACAATATGAATGAAAATCTGGAATTTTTTATTTAAAAATAATTAAATAGAGAAAATAAACAAAAATAATTTTCAATTACAATAATGCTACTTTGTCTAAATTTAATGCTCAAATAATGTGGCATCAACATAATCCATTCATTTAAATCACGCCACATCATTTGAAAATCTAGAATTTTTTATTTAAAAATAATTAAATAGAGAAAATAAATAAAAATATTTTTCAATTACAATAAATCTACTTTGTTTAAATTTAGTGTCCAAATATAATGTTCAAATGCTGTGACATCAATATAATCCATTTATTTAAATCATGCCACATCATTTGAAAATCTGGAATTTTTTTATTTTAAAATAATTAAATAGAGAAAATAAACAAAAATAATTTTTAATTACAATATAATAATACTACTTTGTTTAAATTTAGTGTCTAAATATGGTGCCCAAATGGTGACATCAATATAATCCATTCATTTAAATCACGCTACATAATTTGGGCATCGGACTTGGGCAATGGGCACCAGAGTTAGATAAAGTAACATTACTCTTTTAATTAATATAATATGATATTTAAAAAAAAAAAAAAAATGAAAAGAAAAATATAAAAACAAATTCAACAAAAAAAAAAAGGTTATAAAATGAGAAAAAAAAAAAACCTAAAAAAAAAAAAAATGAACATTAAGGTGGAGCTGCATAAAGATCCAAAACCATTAGATCTTCCTAGATGGACAACAACACCTTCTCTTCTACTTTGACTCGACGCCTCCCCCTTTAGTCCGTGACGGCGTTGCGAAGGGGTTGACCCTCCCTCGTTGACGTTGGAGTGCGCAAGCCGCCTGTGGGTTTTAAACCGTGACACTTCGTTGATGTAGATCATCCATCTTAGATATAGGCGGGGATCTATACTCCAACTACTTTGTGATTTGTTTATTCTTTTAAGAAAATTGATTTCTATTTTTTTTTTGGAATTTGATTGGAAATGAAGATTGGTGGATGGGTTGAGTTCGATTGCCTTTTTTTTTTTTTTTTTAGATGGAGATTTCTTAGAATGCCTACTTTTTGAGGCCCAGCGTGCCGACCATTACCCCCAGCACGCGTGCTGGCATGCCGTGCTGGGAAACCTCAGCCCCGCATGGCACACTCCTCGTGCCATGATAAGGCGGCATGGTACCGTTGGCTCGGCACAACACCCTACCATGCCAAACGGACCGGGTCTCCCCAGGCCTAGCCCATTTCTACACCACTAGTGGAGATCTATTTATATAAAATATATTTTTTAAAAAATAAATAGATGGATCTCCACTGTCCATCTTAGATATGAATGGCGGTGATCAAATTACTACCAAAAAAAAAAAAAAAAAAAAAAAGAAAAGAAAAGAAAAGAAAAACAAGGTGGAGATCATAGATTGGATCTCTACTGTCCATCTTCTCCACCTTCAAATTTTTATATCTCCACCGTCCATCTTCTCCCGGTCTGGCATGCTTGTCGTTACCCCCAAAATTTTTAAAAATTAAAATTCCCCAATATTTACCATTTTACCCTTATTTCACTTTCCCTATAAATACCCATTCCATTTCCAATTTTTTTACACTAACACTCTCTACTATCTCTCAATTCTCAATTTCTCATTCTCTATGCGTAAAAAATTATATATCGCTTTTGCGGATGGAACGGTACATTTGGACAGGCATTTGAAAAAAATGCATGGTTGCATACGGTATGGTAGATACTACAACACATACACAACTGCAATAGAACTAAAACGGGTCCTTACGATGTGGAGCTACAACTCCACGTATGCTAGATAGTGTATGACACGATATATTGCACAGACTTATCAACTTATTAATATTAGTGACAGTGTGTGGTATGAAGAATTTATCCAACAAGTATACAACTCATAGTTTAAATCTGTTTCTAGAATAACCACAAGAAACGATTTGGAAAAATGTTTTCACACCCAACGAAACAGTTTGATCACTGAATTACAGGATCTGCATGTTTCAATTTCACCAACTTCCGATATTTGGAATGCACCTTCTAAACATGACTATTTATATTTCACGGGACACTATTTATACTCTGAATGGAAGTTACAAAAAAAGAATTCTTGGTTTTCATTGCATACATTATGAAACATGCCGCTGAAAATATTTATTTTACAATTACTTATGTTTTAAATGATTAAATTTATTTGACATTAGATAATGCATCAACAAACACTAGAGCTATTAGATTTTTTAATTTTAATTTTTTTATTTATTGAGAATAATGTCACCCAACTTGGGTGTTATTTCTTCCACCAACGGTGTGCATGTCACATAATAAATTTAATTTTAAGAGATGGTTTGAAATTTTGAATGTTGTATGAGGTCATATAGATACCATCAGAGATGCCCTTTCTTAGATTATCAACTCTAATACAAGAGTGGCAGAATTTGGCAGATACTGTTAAGGATTCGACATGTGAGCTCGTAAGTTCCAAACAGATATGCCGTTAAAGTGGAATTCAACTTACTTAATGCTACAAAATGCTATTGATTATGTTGACATTATTACAGGTTATTATAATTCTAGAAAAGGCAATCAAATACTATCTGAAAACGATTGGTATGTGGCAAATTTTTTTATTAAAATTTTAAAAGTTTTTTACGATTCCACCGTACTTCTTTTCAGGGTCTATTACCCCACATCTTCAATAGTAATTCATCAGATTGTTGAAATGTCTTAAATGTTTGCCGTTTATAGAGAGGATGGAATTTTAGGCTATGCAGTTGAGTACACCGAGGTAAAATTTAAAAAATACTGGTCTGAAATTCCTTTCTTTTATGCCTTAGGTGTTGTACTAGATTTTAGGGTTAAATTATATATTTAGAAACTTTTCTTTATTATATTGCTAGTAATTTGAATTTAGATTTTACTGAATAGTTTACTAACTTGCGGAACAATTTGTTTATGAGCGCAGGTTTGGCGGCGAAAACACGCAACCATCAGAACAATAGCACACCTGCCCATTGAAGAGTAGTTGGAAGCTCCTCCTAAGGGTTGGCTCTTCCAGTCGGAGCTCAACAAGTTCATCATATTCATCTCACCCTCCAGTTGGAAGAGCTACTCAAACTCAAAATATTGAACTGAACAACTACCTTGAAACTGAATTCTCTTTATTGGAAGCAACCGGTAACAGAGAGAAGGACGTCATGAGTTTTGATTTGGTGTTATGGTAGAAAAACCATAGCAACAGATTTCTAGTACTGTCACAACTAGCACATGACGTACTCATCATCCCTGTGTCCATTATTTCTTTAGGACATGCATTTAGCACAAGTGGACGTATAATCGAACCTAAAAGAACTTCTTTGACCCCTGAGATGGTTGAGGTATTAACATGCTTTCGGGATTAAGAGCATGCTCGAAAGAGGATGCATCATGAAATGGAGGACGAAGAAGTAATTCATAATTTCGATCTCCAACTTATACGTCGATGAGGGTTCCGACAGTAATTAGCAAGAGGGCTGAAGACTGAAGAGTGAAGACACATTTATAATTTTTAATTATATATGTACTTGTAATTCGATGCACTATTTTTCCCCTACAAAGTTTTTAACCCACTGGGTTTTTCTTGGTAAGGTTTTTAATGAGGCAATCATATAATGTAATACCGAAATATGAATAAGTAAATAAAATTCATTTCTTTACATATATAAAATTCATTGCTTTACAATTTTCAATTATCTTCATCTATTAAATTCAATTCTTTTTACTATTTTCAAAGTAAATAAAGGAAATTAATTTTTAAAATTATCTTTATTTTGAAATTTAATTTAATTTTACCGTTTTAAAATTTTTAATATAAAAATTGTTTCTAAATTTTAAATTATTTGTAATAGTTTTTACTTAAAAAAAAGTTTATCTTCATTTTTAAATTTTATTAATCATGAGTAATTTAATCTCTTTATTAGTTTAATTTAAGGGATATTATGATTTTAGTCCCTCTGTTTTGTGTTAATCTGGGTTTGGTCCACTAGTTTTTGGAATTACTAACTTTAGTCCCTCTGTTAGGAATTCTGTGAAAACAAACGGACTGGCATTGTTAGATGGTACAATGACCGAAATGCCTTTAATGAAGGTTTCTGATGAAGGGCAGTATGATAATTTTATATTTAATTAAATAAAAAAATGAAAAAACAAAAAAAAATTAAATTTAAAATTAAAATATATAAAAAACTAATTAAAAAAAATAATTATTATTAGATCATTAGCCAGAAAGTTTTAGATCTGAAAACAAAAAGTTTTTAAAAAATTAACACCAAATCCACCACCATCACCAAAAACATCATCGGCCACCTCTTATCCTCATCCACCACTCATCCTCACTCATTCTCTCTCCCAAATGTCCAATTACAACCCAAAAAAAAAAAAAAAAAAAAAATCTTCTTTCTTTTAGACACTCTCTCACCAAACAAAACTCTCACTCATCAAAGATCAAAGCTCTCTCTGTTTTCTCTTCAAATCAGATCCCGATTTCAATCCAAAACCCAACCCAAAAACCTATCCCACCACTACAAACCCACAATGACGACAAAAGGAAGACTCTTGGTGACCGGAAAAAGAGTGAAGCGAGACCGGCGACCATTAGAAACGGTTGGTCGAGCAAAAGAAATGACCGGAACGCTAGGTGACGCGAGAAAACACCATTGGAGACGGCTGAGCAAGCCTACGAAGTGACCAGAGATGGGTGGTTGACCGTCGGAGATGAGGTAGCGACCACCGAAGATGAGGTTGTCAGTGCAGCTGAAGAGCGGCGGTAGTGGTTTAGGGCAGTGGAGGTAGGATTTTTTAATTTGAGATCCAACTTTTTTAAAAAACATTTAATTTGGTTGAGATCTGGATTTGAGAGTTGAATGAGAGAGATACATATCATTTAATTATTATAATAAAATTTTAATTAGACTGGGATATTGATCTCAATTTTTTTAAAAAAAGAAATTTATGGTGGTGATGACTGATGGCGGCAATTGTGATGGTGATGGTGATAGTAGACTGTTGTAATTGCTTTGTGTAGTTTTTTTTTTTTTTGGTTTGATTTACCCGTTTTTGGTTTGATTTTCTTGAGGATTGTGTGATTAATTATGGGTTCTTTGAATGTGTAGGTTGGTTCAATTTTCTGGAAATGAGCTGATCAAGAATATTTCTGGAAATGAGATGATGAAGAAATTTATTTAAATTTTGATTTATTTTTAATTTATGTTTTTAAAATTAAATAAAAAATAATAAAAGATATCTCCACCATCCATCTCAAAGATGGACGGTGGAGATCCATCTTTTTTTTTTTTCAATTATGATTTTTTATTTATTTTTCTTAAATATATTTTTTATTTAATAAATTTATTGATTTTTTAATTTTTTATTATTTCATTTAATTAAATTTATTAATTTAAATGCATTTAATATATATATATATATATAATTTCTGTTTTTTAAAGTACAATTATTTTTTTTTTCACATTATAAAATTCTAGATTTACCCTTGTTCCGGACAAGTTTCTAGAAGCTCTCATCAAATTTCCCATAATGCCCTTGTTGACCTAACGGAAGTCAATGAAAATCTAACGGAATTGGATGATAGGGACTCAAACTTGTATTGTCAGAGAACTAATGGACTAAAGTTAGTAATTCCAAAAACTAGTAGACCAAACCCAGATTAATGCAAAACAGAGGGACTAAAATCATAATATCCCTTAATTTAATAATAGGAGAAGTATGAATAATAGATACATACATGGTTATTTTCTAACTTTATTTATATCAAACTTAGGAGATGTTGGTGTATTTACCATTTTACCCTCAAACAAAAATTACATTTAAAAAAAAAATAAAAATAAAATAGCGGGCCGACCCCTTTATGACCCGTTGGGTCGGCCCGTCGGCCGGCACGATATGACCCTCTTCCCAGTAGTGCCAATTTGGCATGGTCGTGCAATGCCGACCCCTTTTTACAGCTTTAACCTCCACCGTCCATCTTAGTTTTTTATATTATATACATATTTAAAAAAATTTGTTATCTATTTTTTGGTGTTGAGATGTGGCATCTTTTGTTTAAAGATAAAAATACCCTTGAAATCATTAAAGTTGACTAACATCCGATTCATAGAGGTACCAAATTGATGGGTTTTTGAAAACTTAAGGACCAAACCAATGAAAAATAGACAAATAGTTAAAAAACATAGGAACCCAAATGATAATTCCGGGAAAAAAAATATATGCTAAAAGTTGATGTGGAACATAAAATGATGAATACAATAACAAAACGGTTCATATTGGTACTCTGTTAAAAGATAATTGGTGTAATGGTGTTCATATAAATACTATAAAATAATATTAGTTGTATGGTCGATCTACGGTTAACGTGGGTCAGGTCAGATTTGAGTTAGGCCCAAGAAACTTGGTCTAACCTGTCAAATCTGGTATGTTGACTTTTTCAAAAACTTGCAGAAGAGAATGAAAACACACAGAAAAAACAAGAAAACAAAAGAAAAAAGGGGTGGTGTTTGATTTGAGCCTTATGTGCACTTGGGATGAGCGTAAAAGTAGAAAAATACAATAAGGTTGGAGTTCAAGGATTTCGGTGGCCGGAGCTTGTATTCAGACAGAGTTTCGGCATGCCAAAGCTTTAGAGAGAGAGAGAGAGAGAGATAGAAGTCAGAATCCTCTCTTCGTTGGTGAGAGGTTCTATTTATAGGCTTTCCCAGAGAGTTGGATGTTAGATGTTGGTTAAAGAGTATCCCTGAAATCTTGGCCGGATTTTATGGGATCACACAGTTGCTTGACTAGTTCAAACCGGTAAATGGGTTATCTCCAACAGATAAATGTGTTCAGTTGAGTAGAAGAACGACTGAGTCAATCTTAGTTTTGTGGGTCGACTCCTATTTTATGGACCTGGACAGGATTCAACATAAAGAGGTTTGGGCTTTTAGCATTGGGGCTAAAGGCTATTTTTGGCTATCATAGTAGTTACCACTTACCACCTACTACCACGGACATTTTTTATCTCTAGAGGCTAAAGTCCCACTAAGTTTGAGAGAGAAAATTACGTCACCTTATACGTGGAATTGAAATAGCATGGGGTCAGAGAAGAATTTGAAGAATACGTCACCTTATACGTGGAATTGAAATAGCTTGGGGCCATGCCATATTGCCATACGTTAATCAGACAGAGACTCCATACTGTTTTTCATTTCTTAATTAGCTATTTTCACTTGATCATTAGACCTATAAATATTAATTACCACAACATATCATCTTCACATCAACTATCGATCTAATCTAATAATTAAACACCATTAAAGGAAAACAAAATGGAAAAATCAGTTGCAATTTCTCCAACTAAAAGGTACGTACTTCTTTAATTTCTTTGTTATGCTTAATTGGTAGCTTATTCCAAAATTGATTTGCTTTTAGTTTTAGCTAAAACTCTGTATATATATATATAACACCCACTTTAATTTACTTCAGGATTGCAGTGGTGACAGGAGCCAATAAAGGAATTGGACTAGAGATATGCAGGCAGCTATCTTCTAATGGTGTCATGGTGATTTTAACTGCTAGAGATGACAACAGAGGCCGAGAAGCCGTTAAAACTCTCCATGATTCTGGATTCTCTGATGTGGTTTTTCACCGACTTGATTTAATGGATCCATCCAGTATCAGTTCATTAGCTAATTTCATCAAAACTCAATTTCATAAGCTTGATATATTGGTAAGAATTAAGCTACTAAGTTGGTAGGAATATTTGTTAAATGTATTCATTTCTCATGATATTCAAATTTTATGAGCAGGTAAATAATGCTGGAGTCTCTGGAATGATAGTTGATGCTGAAGATTTTATTAGCTTAAATCTAAAAAAAAATGAGGTAAATAATTTCTCTGTGAAATCATTGTATCCCAAGTCAAATTGCAGAATTTCTGGCTAAATGAAAACTTTTTGATCTTCTCAATCACAAAATTGTTTTATAGTCAAAGCTGTAGCTGTCCATAGACAACAACTTTTTTTTTAATAATAATTTTGCTCACACTTGACACTCCATCCAACATTATGCATCAACACAAATTTAAATAAATCTCATTCTAAAAAGGTTGGTTGATCGGGATCAGTCCTTAGACCTTCTGTTTCCATTGCAAGAGTAAAAAATATTTTGAGTATAGCAAAAAGTTTTGGAGAACGAAGTATATATTGAGTTTGCAAATAAAATATTACTAAAATTTTTATGTTTTTAAGCCAATTTAATTTCACAAAACTTGTTATATCTTATTAGATTATGCAATATATATAAACTAACTATAAGAGTAGATTCTATTAATTTTGAATTTTAAAAATAAGTGTTACCATTTCTAAATAAATAGTACAAATTTTAGATTATGTTGTATATTAGTAAGTAATGTTGTCTACCATATTTTATAAAGAATACATTGATGAGAACCCGAAGTACTATCCATAATTTGTAAATCGACGAATTATATAAATTGACACGATAATTACAACATATATCCTTTGAATTCATATAGATTTTTGGAGCAAAAGCTGACATGGTGAAACAAGTTGTGAAGCACACTTATGAGACAGATGAATTATGCTTGAGAACAAACTACTATGGAACTAAGCAAGTAACCCAAGCACTCATTCCATTGCTTCTGCAATCTCATTCACCAAGAATTGTGAATCTTTCCTCCAGTTTGGGGCAGCTAAAGGTATACAATAATATCGTTTTACTTGTCTTTCTTGTTTGATATCTATGTTCGTGTAGTTAGAGAGCATTACTTCATTGTTAATTTGGACCATTATCTGACAGTTTAAGCTTTTGGGTCTGATGGTTACTAGTCTCACTGTGTACTTTTCTGTGCATGTAGTTCCTCTCCAACGAAAGGGCTATAGAGGTACTGAGAAATGTTGATGACCTGACAGAGGAGAAAATAGATCAAGTGGTGAAGGAGTTTTTAGAGGATGCTAAGGAGGGTTTGCTAGAAAACAAAGGGTGGCCTGTTAGCTTCTCGGCGTATGTAGTATCTAAAGCAGCACTCAATACCTACACCAGAATTTTGGCCAAGAAAATTCCAAAAATGAGCATAAATGCAGTTCATCCTGGTTTTGTAAAAACAGACCTTTCCTTCAATAATGGAGAGTTCACTGTTGAAGAAGGTGCCAGAGGACCTGTCATTCTCGCTTTGGCGCCTGATGGTGGGCCGTCTGGCTTGTATTTCTATCAGACGGAGTTATCCACATTCTAATATGTTGCATCATAAATAGAGAACTTGGAGTTCCTTTAATTTGTTGTTCAATTTTCTTCTTTGGTTATAATTTTCTAGCTATTAGTTTATAAGGTCAGAGACATTGTCTTTGAGGAGGAATTGGCCGCACTACAAGGAAAAATGCTTTATATGATGGTTTTTAACCGTCATGAAAATGTTTTAATGACGGTTTTATATGCGTTGTTAGAGGTGGTGTAATAAAAAGTTTATCACGATTTTTAATTTTATCACGGTTATTAAAAACCGTCATAAATCAATAATAATTTTTATCCATGATATATTATCGACGGATTTACAAACATTATTAATTCACGATGACATAAAACCAACATTGATAAATGACTTCCAAATACCATAAAGACAAGATGATATTACATAATCGATATGTAGATATAATAGTTGTTACTTGTCAATAATACATTATAGTATTTTTATGTCATGTATTTAACACAGTTTCGTAAATATCATTAATTTATAACAATTTTATGATGTCATAAGTAACATTTTGAAAAAATAAAATTAATTCATATCCAAATTTCTATTCCCAAATAATTTCATTTTGCCAATAATTTATTCATACAATTTATTGATAAATGATTTATTATTCAGATATGCGAAAAAATTAAACATACAAAAATAGACTTTCATAAAATTATCTAATATTAATTAAGAAAAGCATGTTTACAATAAATTCGAAACTTAAAACTGAAACATCAAGTTTTAAAATAAAACAAAAAACCCAAACATCCTAAAAAATTCATCATGTTTAAAATATTTGATAATAACTTAGAAGTTAATAACATATTGGAATGACCCTATATATAAAGTCTTGTCGTTAGTTGGAACCACAAACGGAGACTTCACACTGTCGCAATGGGAATTCAACATTTCAATTTACCTGCATCTCCAACAACCAACATGCAAATAAAACAAAATAAGTTGCAACAAATAAATTTTTTTTAAAAAATAAATTATAAAAAAACTAAACAACTATATCTATATATATATAATTTATATGTCAATTGAAACATAATTAGCACAAAAACAAATCTTATATTAATAAAAAACTGGTAATAAAAAAAATACCTCATATTAAATTAATGAACTAATATGCTCTATCCACTTGAAGCGTATTTCATCTATCTCATCTTGGCCACATATGTTCTTACCATTAAACTAATAAATTTTTTACAAAGAACAACAAAATCAAAAAGAAAATTAAATTCAATCTAATTATCAAATTGATATAAACCAACAAAAAAAAAGAAGATAATTATCTCACCTTTTCACAAAGAACGTCATGATTCTCAATTACTTCTTTCATGTACCTCATGACATAATATCCACACTCTACATTGCCAGGTTGGATGGGTGCCTGCAATAAAATAAAATAAAAATCATAAATAATTTTTTTAATTAATTGTATTCATTGTGTGGTAACATATAACTAGTGAACCTCACATTAACATTACTCCATTTGAGATTCTTTCTTGAAGGTTGAGTTTTGGCTTGAGCTTGAAACATTAAAAAACCACTGCGTAAATCCATTCAATACATTAATATAAAGTAGTTCTTGAAAAGAAGATATATACATACTTTATTTAATTATATAAATATATGTATATAATATAATATAATATATATATACATGTTTAATATATATTAATATAGTTATATCCCAAACAAAAATACTAAATTAAATATAATTCCTCTATACTATTAGTAGCAGTACATGAAGTTTTATAAATACATGACCCAAATCATTCATAACTGCAGTAAAAGACACAATCCAACTTACTACAATCCAAATATTCTAACTTTTACTCTAACACGGCAGCAAAACAGCAAGGGATGTGTGGTTCCAAGAAGTTGTGTTTAATGCAACAACAAAAAAAATTAATTTTATTGTTTATTCTATTTTATTTTTTTAATTTTTTTTAAAGAGGTAATTTATTAGCAACAGCCAGGCCAACAAGCCAAAGGCAACCCAGGCAAAGAGCAACAGGGCAACACACGCCTAAAACAAAACAGCCAACACAGCAACCAATAGAGAACAGAAACAACAAGCAGCAAAAAGCCCCCCAAACAACCAAAACCCCACCAACGACCTAGAAACAAAACAAAAGAAAAAGAAAATAGAAAATAATCTACTATTTTCTATATAATTATTTATATGTATAATTAAGGTGAATTATAGGAGTTCATACAAAAGTCAAATTAGTAATTCATCTTATAGTAGGAAAAGAATCAAATTACAAATAAAATGAATTGCAAAGTAGTAGAATTCAATTCAAATTATATAAAAACTAAGGGGGGTGTATTCAATTAGGATTCTTGAGGACATTTAAAGACATTATAAATCCTGGTGTATTCAATTTGGACATTTAAAGACTTTAAAAGAGTCCATATGAATCCAGTGGTATTCAATTAGGATTTATATGGACTTTTAAAGAATCCTTCCAAATCCAGGTGTATTGAATTAGGACTTTAAAAATATCTACAAGAATCAAGGTGTATTAAATTAGGACTGGATTTTAAAGGATTTTCTTAAGTCATGGATTTTGATGGATTTTGGTGGACTTGATGGTGAAAGATATAAATATCAAATGTCATAACATGTCCAGCCTTCTCCCCAAAGATTTTGGTGGATTTTGCTTTCCCTCTCTCTCTCAAATCAGAAACGAAAAGCACTAATATGTAAAAATTAAAAAAACCGATGCATGTGAGAATAATAAGCTTCTATCCCCAGTATGTTCTGTGAATTAAAAAGGAAAAAAAAAAACTGCACATAATTATATAATTATAATTATGTTGCAGTCACATAATTATATACAGTATAACAAGTACAAAACTCACTACGTGCCATAATTGCACAAAACAACACCAAATTAATCTGTAGAGCCTTCAATCAAACACCAAAATGCTAACTCTTTATTAGCCTTTTTTTTTTTTTTTTTTTTTTTTTGAAAAACTCTTTATTAGCATTTTATTTTAAAGAAAAATAATTCATCTATACTTCATGCAAGCAGTGCCTTTACACAGATAAGCCTTAGCCAATTTTGGGTTCAATTCAATCGCTTTGTTTGCATCAGCAACAACCTCAGACTATATATATACACAAATATAGATTGACTGGTGTATCAAATTTTGCTCATTCTAACTTCAAAGGTTTTTTTTTGATAATTAGCTATAATTAGCTTACTATTGATATATAAGTTAGAGATAACAAATCCATGAAAATCCTTGGATGTCTAAACAAATCCATAAAAGTCTGAGATAGATGTCTAAACAAATCTATAAAAGTCTGAGATGGATGTCTAAACAAATCAATGAAAGTCCATATGGATTTATAAAAGTCTGTAGAAATCCATGAAAATCTGTCACTTAAAAAATGTCTTTAAATGTGTTCAAGAATCCTAATTAATCATAATTGAATACACCCCCCTAAAACAAAAAAACAAAAGTTTCAGTCAAGAGGTTCTAACGAATCTACTAACACAGTAGTTCTCATTGAGGTAAATTATCGAACAGATGGTAGACACTGTGTAGGTTGCTCTGGAAAGGTTATGCTCCAACGTGGCTTAACCCATCAAATGTAACCCAGCCACCCTAAATCTCCTCCTTATCCTCTGACTCTCTCGCCATACTAGGGTTGGCGACCACCGCCACGTTCCCTTTGCTCCAGACACATTACTTTTAATGTTTGGAACACTACTTTTACTATTTGGAACCAATCTCTGTGTCGTGAACATCCCCTCTTGTATGAATCAAAATTTAAATTAGACTAAGTTCTTTTTGGGGTTAAGTTTCAAGTTTCAGACATGAACCCCCGAAATCGGTTCTCTTTTGGGTTGGCTTTCAAGTTTCAGACATGAACATATGGAAGACAGGGACTGAAGTTTTTTATTTTTATTTTTATTTTTATTTTAAGGTTGGCTTTCATGTTTGACTTGACTTTTGTAGTTTTGTGTTTGTCTTGTTTTGGTTGAGTTAAAGAAGAGAAAATTAACCTAATACTTTAAATTATTAATTTATTTATATTAACACAGAGCTTTTCAAAAAACAGAGCCGTGTTGTAAGTTCTTAAAAAAAAAAAAAAAAAAAAAAAAAAGCCATGGCATGCAGCAGTATATAAGTTAAGAAATCAAAATTTAAACTGTAATCATAATTCATATGAAAAGTAAATTTTTTTTAATAAAATAACAACTAATAGAAGATGGAACTACCCACATAATTAAGAGAGTTTTAATTAGATTGAATAATTAAAAACAACACATGATTCAGAGAATTCGACGAACAATAAACACATATAAATTGAATAATCTAGGCAATAAATTCAAATTTCTTAACCGTGTGTATACCTGAAAATTCTTTGAATATTCAGCGAGTGTAAAATTCAGAGAATGGAATTTTTGAGAGATTCTTAAATGAAAGAAAAAAAGTGCAACTGATTGATTGTATTTAATTGAGTTTTTATACTATAATGTTTGGCACCACATATTTGAGAGGAAAATAATGAATATGGCTGTGGGAAATTCTAGCTTAAATGTGATCTAGGGTTTTAGTTTGATTTTACCAAAAAACCTATCTTATTTATAACGCTAACAAAATAACCTAATAATATTATTACGCATAAAAAAAAAAAAACATGTGATAACTTGAGTATGGTTAATAAAACTTATGATAACTTGATCACGGTTACCAAAAAAATGTTATAATTTGATCTCACTTATCTAAAGCGTTATCTCATCATCACGTTTTTTAAATGACCGTGATACTTTGTTGTCGGTTTTAAAAGACGTTATAAACATATGACGAATTAAAAAGACTATTATCACCCGATCACGGTTGAAAAAAACCATGATAAATTTGCATGATAAAAGCCTATTTTTCTTGTAGCGGTTTCGATTTCCACTATCGCTTTTGACAGTGTGCAGGTTTCTATACCTGTCATTTCTTAAGAAGCGAATCCGAATCCTCAACCAAACAATGTTGAACAACCCCCCATTCAAGATGAGGTAATTGTTCCTAAGGAACAAACTCAACAACCTCAAGAACCAGTGCCATTAAGGCGATCCACTAGAGAAAGGAGAAATGCTATTCCAGATGATTTTTTCGTATTTCTCCAGGAACATGAGTAAGACATTGGAATGGTGAAGATGATCCAATCAACTTCTATCAAGACATGCAGGGTTCCAACTCTCAAAAGTGGATTGATGCCATGAATGAGGAGTGTAAGTATATGCAAGACAATAAGGTTTGGGAACTTGTCCCATTACCAGAAGGTGCGAAGCTCATTGGTTGTAAATGGATTTTTAAAACTAAAAGGGATTCGAAAGATAATGTGGAGAGGTATAAGGCTCGTCTTGTAGCTAAAGACTTTACCCAAAAGGAAGGGATAGACTTTAAAGAGACTTTCTCTTCGGTTTCAACGAAAGACTCTTTTAGGACAATCATGACACTTATTGAACATTTTGACCTTGAGATTTATTAGATAAATGTCAAGACGGCATTTCTCAATGGTGACATTGACGAAACAATTTATATGGTGCAACCATAAAACTTTGAGTCGAGAGACTCAAAGAATATGGTTTGCAAATTGACAAAGTCCATCTATGGACTCAAGCAAGCTTTCTGTCAGTGGTACTACAAGTTTTATCAAGTGATTATCTCGTTTGGTATTGAGATAAACGCTATTGAAAATTGTGTGTATCACAAATTCAGTGGGAGTAAGCACATATTCCTGGTTTTGTATGTTGATGACATACTACTTGCCACAAATGATATATGCATGTTGTACGAAACCAAAAGATTTCTATCAAAGAATTTTGAGATGAAAGATCTTGGTGACACCTCCTTTGTATTAGGGATCCAGATACAATGAGATCGCTCTCGAGGTATTCTTGGATTATCACAAAGGAGCTATATCGATAAGGTGCTCAAAAGGTTTGGCATGCAGGACAACAAACCAGGTGACACCCCTGTCGCTAAGGGAGACAAGTTCAGTCTCAATTAGTGCCCTAAAAATAACCTTGAAGTCAAGGAAATGCAGAAGATTCCCTATGCATCAGTTGTAGGGAGTCTAATGTATGGTCAGGTGTGTACGCGTCCGAATATTGCGTACATTGTTGGTATGTTAGGTAGATATTTAAGTAACCCTGGGATGGATCATTGGAAAGCATCCAAGCGGGTTATAAGGTGTTTGCAGAGAACAAAAGATCACATGCTCACATATAGGAGATCTGATCAGTTGGAGATCATAGGGTATTCCAATTTCGATTATGCTGGATGCCAAGACAGTAGGAGATCCACATCAGGCTACATATACCTGTTGGCTGGTGGAGATATTTTTTGAAGGAGTGCCAAACAGACATTTATAGCTTCTTCCACCATAGCAGTAGAGTTTGTAGCATGCTCTGAGGCATCCAACCATGGGATATGACTGCAGAATTTTGTCACTAGGCTGTGCATTCTGGAGGGTATTGAAAGACCACTCAAACTATATTGTGAAAATAAATCAGTAGTGCTATATTCCAACAACAACAGGAGCTCATCTAGGTCAAAGCATATTGACATTAAGTTCCTAATTATGAAGGAGAGAGTGTAGAGTGAACAGATATTCATAGAGCACATTGAGACAAACTCCATGATAGCAGATCTGCTTACAAATGGATTACCACCCAAGGTCTTTCATGAGCCCACTGCTTATATGGGTGTTATTTTGTATGAGGATATCACATTATAGTGGGAGTTTGTATCATTTTGTATTTTATTGCTTTATGTTTGATTTTGGACATACTTATGCATTATGTATTTGGATATTTTTCTGATCATAATAAAGTATTCAGTTCATTTCGCTCTGTTACATTGTGTTAAGTATTGATCTCACTAAAGAATAAAGTAGGACCAGCTGGAAATAGACATGTATAGATTACATTGCATGTAATTTCCATGCTACGCATCCATGATTGATCTATGTCATTTGGTTATGTTGGTGTACGTGACTGTTGATGGGTTTAGTCATGCTAAATGTGACGAAAACCGCTTTGATCCTATAATAGCATAATCAATGGACGAGATTATTTGGATATACCCTAAACTTGTGATAGCAAAAGTTTGGAGCTTATAAAGTCATATATATTTGTAAAGATACATATGTGGCCCAGTGGGAGATTGTTGGAAAATTCCATCATTTGGGGCCACACATGTAAATATTAAATGTGTTATGCTATCTTTGGTTAAGCCTAAATTAAAGTGGTCTAATTAAGATTTAAAGTTTTAAGGCTAAATTGTATAATTGTCTTGGAGTTAATGTGTAGATACCAAAGTACTATTTCTAATTTGATGAGAGGCCAAATTAGAAATAGCAAAACATATAATAATCTGATTATTATATTTAGGGTTATGGTCCCCAAATTATATGATACCTTTTGGCTTGTCTGTATCTAGAGATGATAGTATTCCCTGCGGGGCAGGGATGAGGGATAATATTCGAGGACGAGGACGGGGACGGGGAAGGGGAAGGGGACGGGGACGGGGACGGGGACGGGGACGGGGACGGGGACGGGGGAAGCACTCCCCGCCCCATCCCTGCCCCGATATATATATTTATAATATTCAGATTTTTAATATCATTTAACATTAATTTTTTTAACATAAATAGTTTTTATTTTTATTTTTTTTAACTAAACTTTAGAAGTTGGTTTGTTTTATAGAATCTTTGACTTTGGACTAAATATAAATTTCTACATTCTTCTTTGTTTTAAGTTGTAATTTTTAAATGTATAGTTATATTAGACAGGGAATGGGGTGGGTATGGGGAAGGCCCCTCCAACTGGGAATCCCTGGCCCCGACCTCGCTTCTCTTAATGCGAGGACGGAGAAGGGGATGGGGATGGGGATGGGGATGGGGAAGGGGATGGGGATGGTTTTGGGGGGCGGGGATGGGGATAGAAAAGAATTCGCCTACCCCGACTTGCCCCGTTGCCATCCCTATCTGTTTCCCCATCACCAGAACAAGAGAGAACACTTTTGTGTCCCAAGGATTGTGATAATTTGGAAGATCTCAACCCGTCCACCAATCTCCGGCAATGGATTCAGGTACGCTTCCGCTTTCTCTTATCTCCCATTTCTCTTGAATTGACATGGGTTAGTAACATGTATTTAGGGTTTGATCAAAGCATGATATAGAAATATGTTTAGGTCAAACTTTTGGATGAATTATGTGCCTATGCATGTTAGATACAGTGTTAATCAAATTTCTCAATTCTTTGATAGAAATCTCTTGGTTTCGTGTAACATGCCTATATCATTTGTGGAAAACAGTATGTCATCGACATACAAAACCAGGAATATGTGCTTATTCCCATTGAATTTGTGATACACATAATTTTCAACAGCGTTTATCTCAAAGCCAAACGAGATAATCACTTGATGAAACTTGTAGTACCATTGACGGGAAGCTTGCTTGAGTCCATAGATGGACTTTGTCAATTTGTAAACCATATTCTTTGGGTCTCCCAACTCAAAGTTTTCTGGTTGCACCATATAAATTGTTTTGTCAATGTCACAATTGAGAAACGTTGTCTTGACATCTATCTGATGAAGCTCAAGGTCAAAATGTGTAACAAGTGCCATGATTGTCCTAAAAGAGTCTTTCGTTGAAACCATGGAGAAAGTCTCTTTAAAGTCAATCCCTTCCTTTTGAGTAAAGCCTTTAGCTACAGGACGAGCCTTATACCTCTCCACGTTACCTTTTGAATCCCTTTTGGTTTTAAAAATTCATTTACAACCAATGGGCTTCGCATCTTCTTGTAATGGGACAAGTTCCCAAACCTTATTGTCTGGCATAGACTTATACTCATTCATGGAATCAATCCACTTTTGAGAGTTGGAACTCTGCATGGCTTGATGGAAGTTGATTGGATCATCTTCCACCATTCCAATGTCTTCCTCATATTCTTGAAGAAATACAAAAAAATCGTTTGCAATAGCATTTCTCCTTTCTCTAGTGGATCGCTTTAATGGCACTAGCTATTGAGGTTGTTGAGTTTGTTCCTCAGGAACAATTACCTCATCTTGAATGGGGAGTTGCTCAACACTGTCTGGTTTTTGCATTTTGATCAATGACAGGTATAGAAACCTACACACTGTCAAAATCGATAGTGAGAATCGAAACCGATTCCTCCTCAAAGACAATGTCTCTGACCTTATTTCTCCCCTTAAACTCAACATCCTCAAAAAATATTGCTGTTCCCATCTCAAAAATTGACCCAAGTGTGGGATCATAAAACTTATATCCCCTAGATCACTTAGAGTATGAAATAGCTGCTCATAGTTTTGGAGTCCAATTTCTTTTCATGTGGCCTGTAAGGCCTTGCCTCAGCTGGACATCCCTAAATGTGAAAATACTTTAGACTAGGCTTTCTATCTGTCCAAAGCTCATAAGGTGTTTTTGCAGATGTTTTAGTTGGCATTCGGTTCAGAATATAAGCTGCTGTTTTGAGTGCTTCTCCCTAGAGTGACTATGGTAAGGTGGAATAACTAATCATACTCATGACCATATCCTTAAGAGTCCGATTTCGCCTTTCGGCTACACTTTTCATGCTAGGTGACCCTGACATGGTGTATTGTGGGACGATTCCATATTTTTCTAGGTTAGCAAACAATCCTGAACGTTGTTCACTTGAACTGTCATATCTGCCGTAGTATTCACCACCACGGTCAGACCTGACACTCTTTATTCTTTTGTTGAGTTGGTTCTCAACTTCAACTTTAAATGTTTTGAACACATTCAAAGACTGTGATTTCTCATGAATGAGAAATAGGTACCCATAGCGCGAGTAATTGTCTATGAATGATATGAAATACTGTTGGACATTCCAAGAAGCTGTAGGAATGGTCCACAGATATCAGTGTGTATCAATTCTAAGACATCCGTAGTTCTGTTGGCACCTAATTTCTTTATTTTTGTCTGTTTTCCCTTGATGCAATCAATACAGACATCAAAGTCTGTAAAGTCAAGGGAATCTAAAATCCCATCTGTTGATGGTGATTTTTCGTCAACACTCAATCGATGATTTGAGATCACGTTTGTGAGTGATAATAGTTTGAATCTTAATACCGTAAAAATAATGAGCAAGAGATACGTGGTAAAACTCCGATGATTGGAGAAACGTCCGCGGGTTGTTGCCTAAGCAACGAAGCCAAAATCCACTATATAAAAATTGATTACAAAAATACGCTCTGGTCTCTCTTATGCTCGAAATGATAGCTCTCTCTCCCTTATGCGTTATAAAGGGTATTTATACATGTTGTTTCTAGGGTTTGGGGATGCCGCTAGGGTTTGGTGTCATGGCGCCCAAGTCTTGAGCGGTTTCCCAGTCCTAGTCGGATTCTGTTTCCTTCTTGGGCGTGATATGTTTCCTGTTTTGGCCGTGGCCGAGTCCGAGTTTGGGCCGGATTCTTTCTCCTTTATTCGCGGGAGGCCTGTTTGTTTCCTTGTTAAACTCTGAAGGGTTGCACTGCTACGTATTGTGGAGGTGCTCACTGCTGATTCCTTCCATGTATTTGGGAAGTGAGTTTCCGTAACCATCTCTTCTTGTTGATCCCCGAGTATGCCCGAGTATGCCCGAGTAGGTGGTGTTGCCCGAGCTGGTTCTCTTTGTTTGTGATCGGGTCGCTTTGGTTTCAGCCGAGTGGGTTACTTGGGGGATTTCCCCCCTTTCGAGTTGACTTTTCCTGACTCCCACTTACGTGGCTTCTTCATGGGGGTGACGTGTCCTTTACGACGATTTTTACCTATAACAATACCCCCTTAAATATTTGAGCCGAATACCGCTTACTCGGGATAAATATTTAACCCATGTTTGCTTCATTTCTCACGACTTGTTTTCATTTGTCGTCTTTCATATTAATGTTGGTTTTCAGTATCCTCGTTTGATTCGAAGTATTGCTGACGTGTCTCAATTATGTCCGCACATGCTTGATCCACCCACTATTCAGAAATCTTTTGATGGTGACACACTGACTTCCTGACGGCTCAAGGCTCTCTCTGCTTGCCACCTGTCTCCTTTTGCTTGGTCGTGGTAGGAGGCATTAATGGGACACGACCTTTCTGTTCATTCGTACGCAACCCACGTCACTCCCCTTGCCTCTCTGTTTTCCCGCTTCTTCACCTACCCTCTCTAGGGTTTCGATTTTTTTGAAACCGGTACTGCCTATATATATCAGCCTGACGGTTCGTGGGGAAAATCCTTTTCTTTTCTCTACAAAAAATCTCTTGCCATTTTTCTTTTCTCTTCCTGAAAGAAGTTCACTTGCATCTGCTACTTTTCTTTGAGTTATTTGGGTTTAGACGCTTATTTCTTAGTTTTGCCAAGATCATTAACCTCAAAACCCGGATCTTTTCTTGAAGACCATTCCTCATTCTCTGAAGATTTCCTCTGCAGTTTGCGTAGCTCCAGTTTTCTGATATATCAAGGTTAGTTCTTATGGATCTTGCTGCTAGGAATCGTCTTTTTACTGTTGGTATGATTGCTATTGAACAAGGTGATGTTTTTCTTGCCACGGTTGTCCACAGGTTGCTAGGAGACCTTCTCCCTGATCAACCTCAATATTTAGACGCCGACGTTTGGGGCTTTTTCGTGAAGGACCTGCTACTTCTAAAGTTCCTCCTACTTCAGAGATTCCCTCCGTTTCTTCGAATTCATCGCGGCCTGACTCTTATCAGCCTGAAGCTCAGTCATATTCTTCTTTTTGCATTCGTGCTGATACTCGGCCGTGGAGACGAATTGGGAAGAGGATGAGTAATCGTAAAAAAGATTCCCTGGAGAGCCGAGTCAGGACCCAGAAGGTAATTGAGAGTGATATTGAAGAGGAGCATAGGGCCGCTCGCATCCCTTTCTCTCCAGAGTGGATATGTGCCTATGACGTCGAGCCGAACGTGGTCGGCCCTGAAGAGATAAAAAAGTATATGCGACGCTTCGACCTGGACAGCAACATGGTTTCGCTGGTTCCTTCTGACGGTCGAGCTGCATGGAACCCCCCACCTGGCCACGTGGCAATCTATGGGGCAATGCTTACTTATGGTGTTACTCTTCCCCTTCAGCCCTTCATCACCTGGTTTTTGGCTGAGGCTCGGCTTGCCCCTACGGAGCTAACTCCGAACAGCTACCGGATTTTGATGTGCATGTGGCGCATGTGGCACATGTGGCATAGGATGAAGCGGCCACCTCCCACACCTCGTGAAATCCGGCACTTTTACACGCTAAGGCCCGTGGGGAAGACTGGGGTTTATTTTCTTCAATCGAACCAGCCCGATCTCTGGATCCCTAAATACGTAGTGGTTAAGAGTGAAATTGAACCGACCACGGACGAGAAGATGAAGGGGTTCGTTTGGGGCTTCCCCACTTCAAATAAATTTTGGAAGAACAGCTGGTTCTTCGTGGGCGAACGATGGGGCCAATCAATCAGTTTTGATCTTGATGGCACTCGGGTGACTTGCAAGGTTCCTCGATACTTTTGTTCGCCTCAATGGAACCATATGACTCCTGCCTTTACTGATGAGGAGCTGAAGACTTTGGCTCGGGCAGCCGTTCGCCCTTTGGAAAAGAGGGGCAGACTTTATCTCTTCAACGAGGAGAAAATGATTAAAGGTCGCCTTTTTCCCCAGATTTCTGCATGCCGCAAACGCCGTAAGTTTTTTATAAGCTTTCCCTGGTTATTCTTGCATTCTAGCTTTTAAATCAGTTTACTGACTCGGGGAAACACCTTCCATTTCCTTTTTTTTTTCAAGTGTTCGACAAAGACATAGACATAGTCTGCGCTGCTCAGGCATGCCGGATAAAAGGCATCGTGGAGGCGAGCCGAAAAGCGGCTCTTCGCCAGCGAGATGCTGGGATAGCTCCTCCCGAAGGTGACTCTGACGAGAGTACTCCCGAGAATCCTCCCGAGGGAGATGATGAATAGGGAGCACCCGATTATGTGTCCGAGGAGACCCACGGTCAAGAAATGACCGCATATTCAGCAGAGGCTGTGGGCGATCCGGAGGGCTTTGGAGCAAGTAGGACCCACTTTTGAGTAAGTAGGACGGCTGCTGGGCAGGACAATCAAGCAGGTCCTTCTTCTTCTAAGGGGAAAGAGAAGGCTGGGCACTCCTCTGAGCCTGCCTCTGAGCCTGAGCCAGAGCCAACGGCTTTCTCCCGTGGAACCAACTCTCCCTACTCTGCTGTAAACATGCCAAGTGCTACATTCCAGGGTGCTGAAGCTGCTGGGGAACACTTGGGCGTGATGGCTTCGGAGACTCCGACTCTTGCCGAGCCAATTCCTACTCCTCCCGGGGACAGCGGTGTTGAAATGAGGCATCCCGATCTGGATTCTGAAGATCCTACGACTGACTTGAATTCTCACGGGAGGTAATCTGGAAAGAGAAGAGCCTCATTTTCTCCTGGTCGCCCTACCCCCAAGATCCCCCGAGTAGTCGCATATGTTGATTCATCTTCGGGTGATGAGGGGGGAGCAGAGGTTAGGAGAAAAATGAGTATGACCCCTCCACGGGACCGGATTAAGGGCAGTGTCGGCGGCTCCGTAAGCTCTCCTCGGGTGGCCTCTATTGCCGGGCTCCCTGAAACTTGTGTTAGCGGTTTGGGTCCCTCGACCCAGACAGACGATCCTACCCCCGAGACTATGCTTCAGGCCATGGCTTCAGGCCGAGCCTACATTGGGGAGGATCATTGGAGTCATCTTAGGGCTACAACCGTGTCCGATCGGCTCTGTAACTTCTTCAACAGTGTTTCCTATGTGAGTAACGCCTTGATCATATGCATAATTTTGTATTTTTCTTTTTCTTCTTTTTTGTTACTTCACTCCTGTTTGCTGTTGATTTGCTGCAGATGGTGGCCGAGATGTCCGGGGCTTGCCAGGCTGGCGAAGTCCAGGCAGAAAGAATAAGGCAGCTAGAAGCCCAACTGAAGGAGAGTGAGGACCATCGCTCTCGGGCTGAGTTAGCTTGTCAAGAGGGGGCTAGATCAAGTCAGGTGCTCCTGGCTCAATGCCTTGCTCGTTAGATGGAGGCTGAACAGAAGGCGTTTTCTGCTGCTGAGAAGGCCACAACCCTGTAAGATTAGTTGTCTTCCATTCAAGATGCTTTGCTTTAGGCTGAGCAGACCGCTGAGGACGCGAAAACCTCTTATGAACGCCGAATAGAAGACTTGGAGCGTTAGGCCTTGACAGTCAAATTTTTGTCAAAGGAAGCTAGGCTGGAGTTGGAGATACATGGGGTTGACCGCTTTAAAAGATCTCCAGCCTATGATGCTTTGCTTCTTAGGGAGTTCCAACGAGGAATGGTCTCGGCTGGAGAATTCTTCAAGATGAAGAGTAGGGCGACCGACCGGGCCAGGGCCAACTGGAGCCTCTCGATCAAGAAGCATGTGGATACGTCTCTGGAGTCTCTTCGGATCCAGATGAAAGTGTGGCGAGCATATTGCCGAAGTAAAGGTAAGGTGCCACATCCCATGCATCTGGAGATTCCCACCGTCGATTCCTTCTCTACTTTTCACGCTTGTCAGAAAGCGGGGATCGATGGTGAGAATCCTGATGTTGGTCCCGTCCCTGGGATGGACTATAGCACCTGGATGGATGACGATGACGAAGAAGATGTGATTGTGTGGCCCTTCGAAGATAGCCTCCTCAGCGAGTACGTGACGGAGCCTGACCCGAGTGTTGGTGGGAGCAGTTCACAACCCCCAGCGCCATCTTCTTGATTTTTTCTTCTGTACTTTTTTGTAACGATTCTTTGTATTATCCTTATATATATATGAATTTTCATTCTTACCATTCTGCTTTTTAATTTTCGAGAACTTTCTTAACTGGTCGCTAGCTAGTTTAGCCAAGTATCTCATTTAACTGGCAATCAATTTGGCCAAGTATCTTATTTAACTGGTGATTTAACTGGCGATTAATTTGGCCAAGTATCTTATTTAACTGGCAACTAACCGATCTCTTAGCCGAGTGTCTTATTCAACTGGGAATTAATGTGGCCGAGTATCTTATTTAACTGGCATTTTGTCTTTTTGACCTATTGAGGTTTTACCTAAACGTTACGTCGAGGCTTACCACGACCATACGCTGAGGTCCTTACACAAGTCACCTAGGACATCTCCCGGTTTTATCTGTGCAAGGTTTTACCGAATCGTTGGGGTTCTATGTACCGGCCAACACAGCTACGCATCTCACCTGCCTTTCTGGCGGCGCTCCGAGCAATTTTCCAGTTACCCTAGTGCCTCGGTTTTACCTTTTTGCCAAGAAGCACGTTTGCACTATCTTAACTAGGCGGGCGTGCTACTTCAGCTTCTTTGCCCTTCAAGCATTACTCGTCCGCTCTCTTGCTGCTTTGTAGCGCCCGAATTCTTCATTTTATTTTTTTGCGTTTGTTTAGCCAACTATTAAGTGGCTGCTGTTGTTCATAGGCTATGGAATATCTTTGATCATGAGACTCATCGACTTCAATGAACAACCTCTTTATTGGCAAATGAACTTGATTAGAAAATCAAATAAATCTGAAACAGTTGATGCAAAGCTAAAACGGGACAAAAAAGCAAACTGAATTAACATAAGCATAGAGATGAGTTCCTTAGGGGTAGAAAATCTTGAGGTACTGTCCATTGCATGGTCGGGGTAGTAGGCTCCCCCCTGGTCGGGCTATCATGTACGCCCCATGCCCCGCGACTCCCTTGACGATGTATGGTCCCACCCATTTGTGGATGAGGGATCCTGCCGACCTGTCCTTGGTGTTCGGGGACACTCTTCTTAGCACTAGATCTCCAAGCCGGAATCTATGCACGTGAACATGGGAATTATAGTACCTCGCAGCCCTTTGCTGGTATGCAGCGTTTCGCAGTTGCGCTGCATCCCTTATTTCTTCAAGCTCGTCTAGGTTTTGCTGTAGCATGTTAACATTGTGCTTGGGGCTATATAGTTGTACCCTGGTTGATGTAAAACTTATCTCTGTTGGGATAACGGCCTCCGTCCCGAATGCTAACGCAAAAGGAGTCTCCTCTATGGATGACCTTACAGTTGTTCGATATGCTTATAGCACCTCTGGTAGCTTGTCCGCCCAGCTGCCTTTCTTGGCTTCCAACTTTGCTTTCAGTGTGTGCTTGATCACATTGTTCACAGCTTCGGTTTGGCCATTGGTTTGAGGATGAGCAGGTGACGCATAGTAGTTCACGATCTTATACTCTTCGCACATTTCTCTAAACTTGCTGTTGTCGAATTGGGTCCCATGGTCTGTTATGATGATGCTCGGGATTCCAAACCTATATATTGTGTTCTTTCTGACAAAGCTGGTGGTGTTTGCCTCAGTGATGTGCACAAGAGCTTCTGCTTCCGCTTCCGCCCATTTAGTAAAGTAGTCTACTGCCACAATAGCATGCTTCGCACCCCCCTTTGTTCCAGTGGGCATTGGTCCTATCAGGTCGAGGCCCCACATGGCAAAGGGCCAAGGTGAAGTTAAGTTTCTGAGCAACTCTAGGGGTTGCCGAATATCGTTTGCTATTCTCTGGCATGTCTCACAGCTCTCTGCGAACTGTTGTGCCTCTGCAAACAAAGTTGGCCAATAGAATCCTTGCCTAAGCACTTTATGCGCTAGACTCTTACCCCCAGTATGGTTCCCGCATACTCCACTGTGAACATCCTTCAGGATCTTTTTGGTTTCTTCACCGGCGATACACCTTTGCAGCACCTTTGAGAACCCTCTTCTATACAATTCACCTCTCAGAATTGTGTACCGGGTTGACCTGCACTTAACACGTTTTGCTTCCACAGCATCCTCGGGTAAAATGTTTTCCTCCAAATACTTTCTGAGTTGTGTGGTCCAGTCGCTTTGAACTGGTCGGATCTCCGACACCATGACTTCCTCAGATTTTGCTGTACTCGGCCTAGTCAGGTGCGCCACCGGTATCGCTTTGGACCTGATACTTATGGTGGCTAAAGCTAATTTGGACAAAGCGTTTGCTTTCTCGTTTTCTTCCCGAGGGATCTGAAAGATCTTGTACATCTTGAATTTTCTGAGCAGTTTCTTTGCAATGTCCAGGTAAGCTATCATGTGCTCCTCCCTCGCCTGGTATTCATCCAATACCTGGTTAACCACAACTTACGAATCACTATAAATCTCCAACTCATCTGCTCCTAATGCTATACAGACCCTCAAACCAGCCAACAAAGCTTCATATTCTGCTTGGTTGTTGGTTGCTTTGAAATTGAACCTCATGGCACACTCTACAGCGTCTACCTCCAGGTTTGTTATGACTATCCCGGCCCCGCTGCCATGGGTGTTTGATGATCCATCTACATGCAACCTCCATCGAAAACTATTCTCCTGTTTTCCTTCCATTATTCTTCTCACTTCGGCATCTGGCTCAGTGAATTCCACTATAAAATCTGACACTGCCTGCCCCTTGACTGCGGCTTTTGGGGTGTACTTGATGTCGAATTCGCTCAACTCCACCACCCATTTAGTCAGCCTACCTGACAGTTCTGGCTTTTGCAAGATGAGCTTCAACGGACAATCAGTGTACACCTCTATTGCATGCGCTTGGAAATACGGCCTTAGCTTCCTGGCTGCCATGATCAAGGCTAGCGCTATCTTTTCTGCCGGTGAATACCTTATCTCTGCGGGCAGCAACGCCTTACTGGTGTAATACACTGGTCTCTGTATTCCTTCCTCCATTCGGATCAACACCGAGCTTGTTGCCACTTCTGTGACCGAGAGGTATAGGTATAATGTCTCTCCAACTACTGGCTTTGAGAGGATGGGTGCTCGCTCTAAGTAATCTTTCAACTTCTGGAAGGCTGCTTCACATTCTTTGTTCCACTCGAGCCCTTTTCCTTTCTTTATTGCTTTAAAAAACGGGGCGCATCTATCTGTTGATTTTGCTATAAATCGGTTAAGTGATGCGAGACATCCCGTCAGCCTCTGTACGTCCTTCAGCGTTCTTGGCGAAGCCATCTCTTCTAATGCTTTGATCTTCTCGGGGTTCACTTCGATTCCCATCTGATGCACCTGGAAGCCGAGAAACCTACATGATGGTACCCCAAACACATATTTGTTCGGGTTAAGTTTCATCTTATACCTTCTTAGAACTTTAAAGGTTTCTTTTAGATCTTCCGAGTGCCTCTCTGTCGTAACACTCTTGGTCAGCATGTCATCTACATAGACCTCCATGTTCTTCCCAATCTGCCGAGCGAATATCCTGTTCACTAACCTCTGGTACGTTGCCCCGGCATTCTTCAATCCAAATGGCATCACCTTATAGCAATACAACCCATGGTCTGTGGTGAATGCCGTTTTCTCTTCGTCGGCTTTATTCATTCGGATCTGATTGTACCCTGAGTAAGCATCCATGAAGCTTAACAATTCATGCCCTGCTGTTGCGTCCACTGGCTGGTCGATCCTTGGTAGTGGGAAGCTGTCCTTCGGGCAGACCTTGTTTAAATCCGTGAAATCCACACACATCCTCCACTGGTTGTTTTGTTTCTTTACTAGCACCACATTGGCCACCCATTCCAGGTACTTGACTTCCCTTATCGATCCTGTGGTAAGTAACTTTTTTACTTCATTTTTAATAGCTGTACTCCTTTCGGGGTTGAACAGCCGCCTTTTCTGCTTCACCGGGCGGAACTCTGGGTTGATGGAGAGGCAATGTGATATCACCTTTGGGTCTGTCCCCAGCATATCTTCGTGGCTCCAAGCAAAAATGTCCTTGTACTCTTTCAGTAGTGTGACAAGCTGGGCTTTGACATGTACATTTAGACTTGCCCCTACCTTGACTGTTCTACTCGGATCTTCTGGATCCAGTGCCACTTCTTCGGTCGGCTCATCTTTCTTAGCCTCAGGTTCTTCTCTGGGATCCAACTCAAATTCTTTCGGCACTTCTGCCTGCTCTTCAAGTTCACCAACCTCTCGCTCGGCTGTTACCGCGTATACCTGGTGTACTTCCCTATCTTTATACACTGATAAATTTGCCCTTCGGGCCATTTCTTGTGACCCCTTGATCACTTCTACCCCATATTCTGTCGGGAACTTCATCATGAGGAAATAGGTTGCGGTCACTGCTTTGGCTTTATTCAAGAATGGTCGGCCCAATAAGGCGTTGTTTGGCCAATTTTCTGTATCCACCACCACAAAGTCGAGTAGTACTATTTTTTGGCAAGGAGCCTTCCCGACCTTCACGGGTAACTTCACCGTGCCAAGTGACCTTACTTCGACTCCTCCAAATCCTCTAAGGGGTGTGGGAAATGGTTGTAGGTCTTTCCTATCTAGCTTCAGCTGGTCATATACTTCTACACTTAGAATATCTGCTGAGCTTCCATTGTCAATCAAAATCCGATGAACCTTTGTATGACTAATCCTTGCGCTGATCACCAGCGCGTCGTTTGGCCTAACATCAACTCCATGTGAATCAGCTTCTGTGAATATGATCGGGTCCCAGCCTTCCTTGATTCTCTTCGGGTCAGGTTCAATAGAATTGACGTCCAGGTCTCTCCGTGCTTCCACGGCCTCCCAGATTTCCTGGGTCCTTTCCGTGTTACTCTTGCCAGTCGTTGGTCCCCCGAAGATGGTGTTGATTTCTCCTTCATCCTCAGCTTTCTTGGGACTAGACTTTCTTGCCCGTCCGTCCTGTCGGCTATCCTTCTGTCCGTCCACCCTGTCAGCCTTTTTTAAGACGATGTCTTTCAAATGTCCTTCCCTGATGAGGGTTTCAATATGGTCCCTTAGCTGGAAACACTTAGATGTCTCGTGCCCATTCTCCTTGTGGAACCTGCAATACTTGGTGGTGTCCCTCCGAGCATACGTTGATTGCTTAGGCGGTTCTTTATACTGTAGAGAAAAATACCGTAGTACACGCAGCGGAAGCGAGACTAAAAATAGATTTAGTATGTTTTAAAATTTTTCCTTTTTGTGAACCTTAACCCCTTTAATTAATTAACCATATATAAAGTAACAAAAGTTGAATACCTTTTGTCGCGTGATCCGATTGACTTACGTCGATGGTAATCCGCAAGATCTTCAATCCTAGCACGAACGTGAATCACCTAGGAGCGTGGTCTCCCTTTTTCTTTGAATTGCAAACCTGAGAATGGACAAACAAACTTTTCTTTTTCTTTTGTTAGTCACAAAACAATCAAAAGAATACAAAGATTATTCCGGTCACTTTTGAGTTCTCAATCTAATGATCGAAACTCGCGTGAACCTAATTCGATGTTGTACACACAAGCTTATTGATGAACAAGCAATTAGTGTACCATCAAAAGAATAATATTTTTCTTTTCTTTTATGTTTTAGTAGAATAAAATCTAATACTTTTCTATGAGTTTAGAAGAAGAAGAAAATTGAATCAATCAACAAGTAGGGTGGCCGAATTCTATAACAAGTGTTATATAGGGTGGCCGAAATTTTTCTCCTCTTCCTTTTAGGGTTGGCCGAAATCTCCATGTGGTCCAATTAGGGTTGCCAAATTTCCTCTACAAAAAAGGATTTGTGTTGTACCCTAATTCACATGTTAATTAGACTCCTAACCCTAATTTAACTCATAAGTATTTTTATTCTTTTATTGACTTAATAAAAGACTTTCCTATTTGATTAAATAAATAAAACTTATTATTTATTTTCTTACCAAATAAGTCTTTTACTTTTAATATACCACTACCAATAGTATATCTCTAGGAAATATATTTCCTGATTAGAAAAAGATTTGTTTCTTAATTAAACAATTAATTAATAAATTAATTAATTCTTATTTAATTAAACAATGAAACGAAATAATATATTAGGCTAATCTATTAACCTTGCCGCCCCACATGTATAAAATTGGGCCATATATTATTTTCTTATTTCATTTAATCCATTGGACTTTTAAATAAAAAGCCCACATGTGAACCAGACCCATTCTTACTAAAAGAAACAAGCCCACATGCCATTCATTAATATATAAATATAATTGAGCAGCCCATTAAATAATTAATGTGCAAATTATATTCTTAATATATTAAATGCAATTCTAGTTGGACCCTTAAATTGGTCCGGTAGAATATATCAAGTGATCCATGCAAGTCCGTGTGGATTGGGGATCTTGGCAGGCTATCTAAATTTAAGCTTCAATAGACACAACCTAATCACAATCAACAAATGATTCACTTAGGTCCGATCCATTAATTTTAACTCATTCCACTTAAGAGCTAAAATTGAACTCTTAAATAAAGATAGAAAAGGAAGACGTTCCTCTTTCATAACCCTAGACAATCATATTGGAGATAGTGTATCCTCGTGATTAATATCAGTAATCGCCAAGAGTTCATAGACCGCCTATAACTCTCCAAGTTACCATATTTACTCATATGACCACGTTTTGAACTTGGATATTTTGACTTGTCCAGAAGCCATGTTTTCAATAGTCACTATCGAAAACTCAATGTTGAGATTTAATATCCAATTACCTCAAAACATCCATATGATGATATTATACTCTCATTTAATAAATGGAGCCACGATGTCTATATCTATAAATGAAGTCCTCTATCGATTAACAAATGAATATCACCAAACTATCGAGGATAGACTATGCTATATAATCGTACTCATTGATAACTCAAATGATATCACTTGTAACCATAAGTCCATCATTTATTTCAGGATTAAGATAGACTCTCCGATTGTCCTAATAATGAAAAGACACTATTATCTATTGACGGTTCTAGATAAAGCTTTTCATTGTGATCCAGTTCATTGCACCCAGTGCACTAGATTCTTTTGCTCGAAGACACTCCGATGATTTTAGACTCATCATATCTCATTTGATCCCACTCAAATGCTAGCAAAAGAATTCTACAACTTTAACAAGATAAAGGTGCCCAACCTTTAACTTAAGTTGTGAACAATATTCAAGACTAACTAAAGAATTGTGTCTACCACATACATATCCAGATGTACGAACAATTCTTCTTTTCTCATAGTCTTTAGACCTTATGATTATTTACTTTGACAATTATAATATTAAACTATAAATGCTATAAGATTTGTTAAACCAGAAATCACTTTATTAATATGAAAAAGATTGTTAATTACAATATTACACTCTTGCTATTGAGCATAATCCTAACATAGACATGTTCTTTTCTTCTAGGATTGCCAAAATTTCCTCTTGATCCTTTTTCAACGGGGCATAGTTTGTATATTTGCCCTGGAACCTCTGCCGCGGTTGATCGGTTTTTGGGTCGTATGCTCGACGTCCATCCCGACCATCCCGCGCCTTATTCTTCTGTTTGTCACCTTTGGTATCGGGCGCCCTTGCTTGGTCTTTGGTTTTAGGTCCTTCTGGGCGACCGTCATCTACGAAGTAACCTCCTGTGGCAATTTCTTCCTCCTCAGCCAGGGCGTAACCCCCGACCATGTCCATCTTATCGGCATAACTGGTTAATCGGGCTCTTCGGAGGTCAAATGACAATTAGCCGTTCTAAAGGTTGTTGATGAACGCGGCAATTATGGCTTCGTCATTTGCACTCCCAATCTCGGATACTTCCTGACCGAACCTCCCCAAATATTTCTTCAGTGATTCATCTTTTCCCTGTCTTAGCTGGGACAAGTGGGCCATCGACTTCTTCCTATGTACATTACCAAGGAATTGCCTTGAGAAGGCTTTACTCAGCTCGCTGAAATTGCCTATACTCGCTGCTGGTAACCTGCCGAACCACCTGGAGCCTAAATCCCCTAGAGTTTGGGGGAAATTCAGACACAGCAAGGCGTCATTGTAGACATACTGGGCCATGACACTCTTATACCTTCTGACGTGTTCCTTCGGGTCAGTGTCCTTTTTGAATTGCTTTACGTGAGGCATCCTGAATCTCTCCGGGAAGGGTGTCCTCAGGACTTCATTGGTGAAAGGGCTTCCGGACTCGTCGTCCAACAATTCATTACGCTCATATCGCCTGACTAAAGCATCCATCTGTCGACGGTTATTCTGAACTTCCCGGGTCAAACTCTGTATGAGTATGTCCCTGTCTCCTTCCGATTCTCCCATCGCATTAAAATTTTGACTTATGGTCAGCTTTTGGCCCCTTTCCTCTGGATTCAATTCCCTATGTTCTCGGTTTAGGCCATGCAGCCGAACTGTGCCCCCTTTGCGCTTGCGATGATAACTCTGCTCACTTTCTCCTGAGGATGATGACCGGGCTCTGCGATGAGCACGTCTCCTGGGGCGATCTCGATCCCTGGCCATCCGATCCTGATCATGCCTTCTGTCCGAATCATTCTCCTTTCTATGCTCCCTGCTATCCCTGGCTAACCTTTCAGACAAAATTGTTGGCCTGTCTGCAGGACCTCGGCCCGCCTTCATGGGTGCATCCGGCGTTGGTACCACCACCGTGGAGCGCAATCTCATTGCCTGCTGATTTGGGGCGGAAAGATTATGAGGTGACATCAAACCTTCCGTGGTGGAAAGGTCAACTCCCTGCCTTGCTACGTCCACCATGAGTTGCTGTAGAGAAGCACGAAATCTTTGCACGATTTCTTCATTAGTTGGGGGGAAGCGTTGGATGCCAGCCAGGGCAATTGATTGATCTGCTGTTGCTAGGATCGCATTCGCAGTGTTGGGAGTGGAGTCATCCTCCAACTTATTAGTGGGTAATCCGTGACTGTACCTGGAATCGCTACCATCTCCCTCGTTGGCCATTGCTTCACAAGTGCTTCGATCCGCCCCTCATTCTAGGGCCAATTGTTGACGGTGATTTTCGTCAACATTCAATCGATGATTTGAGATCACGTTTGTGAGTGATAATAGTTTGAATCTTAATACCGTAAAAATAATGAGCAAGAGATACATGGTAAAACTCCGATGATCGGAGAAACGTCCGTGGGTTGTTGCCTAAGCAACGAAGCCAAAATCCACTATATAAAAATTGATTACAAAAATACGCTCTGGTCTCTCTTATGCTCGAAATGATAGCTCTCTCTCCCTTATGCGTTACAAAGGGTATTTATACATGTTGTTTCTAGGATTTGGGGATGCCGCTAGGGTTTGGTGTCGTGGCGCCCAAGTCTTGAGCGGTTTCCCAGTCCTAGTCGGATTCTGTTTCCTTCTTGGGCGTGATATGTTTCCTGTTTTGGCCGAGTCCGAGTTTGGGCTGGATTCTTTCTCCTTTATTCGCGGGAGGCCTGTTTGTTTCCTTGTTAAACTCTGAAGGGTTGCACTGCTACGTATTGTGGAGGTGCTCACTGCTGATTCCTTCCATGTATTTGGGAAGTGAGTTTTCACAACCATCTCTTCTTGTTGATCCCTGAGTATGCCCGAGTATGCCTGAGTAGGTGGTGTTGCCCGAGCTGGTTCTCTTTGTTTGTGATCGGGTCGCTTTGGTTTCAGCCGAGTGGGTTACTTGGGGGATTTCCCCCTTTCGAGTTGACTTTTCCTGACTCCCGCTTACGTGGCTTCTTCATGGGGGTGACGTGTCCTTTATGATGATTTTGACCTATAACACCATCAGACACAAGTCGCTCAACTCTAGTCTTAGAGATGTGACCTAAGCGTTTGTGCCATAATAAGGCCGGATTTTCTTTACTTAGTTTACGTTTAGTACCTCGTGATTCCACATGCAAGGTTTCATTATAAGAAACGATTGTATCAAGCAAATAAAAGTTGTCATATACACATAGAGAACCGGTTCCAACAACATTTGAATTTATAGATAAACTGAATTGATTGTTTCCAAATGAACAATAATAACCAGACTTGTCCAATAAAGAAACTGAAACCAAATTCTGTCTAAAAGACGGTACAACAAAAGTATCCAATAAATCCAAATAATAACTAGCTCTTAATAACAACCTAAAATGCCCTATCGCCTCTACTTCTACCGACTTGCCATCTCCCATAAAGATGTGTCTTTCAGCATCACTTGGTTTTCGGTAGCTCAGGCAACCCTGCATAGAAACACTGATGTGAGTAGTAGCACCAAAATCTAACCACCACGTGTTTCTAGGTACTGAAGCTAAATTTAGCTCAGAACAAACCAAAGTAAGAAACTTACCTTTCTTTGCACTCCAAGAGTGATAATTGGTCCAGTCCTTCTTCACAAGTCCAGGCTTGTTGTAAAAGAAACAACAAGACAAAAGAAATAACCCTTATTGTCTTGCTGTTGTTTCTTTTGAGCTGGACCCTTAGCAGCTTCATTATTCTTTCTCTTTTTGCCCTTGTCCTTAGAGGTGCTAGCCAAATGAGCACTTTCGATCTTGTCTTGCTTCAATCTCTTTTCCTCTTGCACACAGTAAGAAATGAGCTCATTAAGAGTCCATTTCTCCTTAAGAGTCCATTTCTCCTTTTGACAGTTGTAACTGACCTTAAACTAACTGTATTGTGTAGGAAGTGATATTAATACTAAATGCACAAGCAAGTTGTCAGAGAGCTCAAACTTCAGTGCCTTAAGCTTAGAAGCAATATGAGACATTTCCATAATGTACTCCCTTATGTTCCCCTTGCCTTTCTACTTCATAGAAATCAAGCTTTGCAAAAGCGTGTTTGTTTCTGCCTTATTGTTTTTCACAAAATGCTTTTCAATTTCGGCTAGGAACTCTTTGGCTTTGGTTATCTTTTCAGATACTGCACTCCTAAATGCCTTCAGAATGCCGCGCTTGATAATCATAAGACTCATGTGATTTAAGCGATCATACTTCTCAAAGTTCTTCCTGTCATCAGGAGAACTTGAATCCGTAGGAGAACTTGAATCCGTAAGAGAAGCGAGCTGTGCAATTCGAAATGCAAGGTCCAGATCCATGCAGTCGAGAACAATTTCTATGTTCTCCTTCCAATCCTTAAAGTTGGTCTCATTAAGCATGGGTATAGAGTTGATATTAGCAGATATAGTAAAAACACTAGTTGTAAAGAGAACAAAACAAACAAACAAACATGCTCACATTAATAACCAAATACAATAATCAACAAATTCAAATAATGATAAGTCCTATCTCAAGATACCTAGCACAACATTAATATCAAGTCTTTGGACAGTAATATTAATTGTAAGTGGTACTCTTGTTGTAGTGATCAACCATTGACAATAATTCATGTTAAATAATAAATCTATTTTTGGATCGACTTATTATTTACATGTAAAACCTTATAATTGTCACATGTTTACCACATAGGTGTGTGTGCAATTCAGCCAAGTATTAACCTTCCTTTGGGCCGGCTAATACCCGCATGAATTTACACACACACAAACATCCAACATCCCTCATGAACAATCTACACAAGAGATGTCACTTTGGCGACATCTTGTTTCAATTAGCCCATTTAGAATGATGGACTACTTTATTTAACCATAAAAGATATACAAAAAAATATTTGAATTTGAGTTGATTCTTTAATTATTATTTTTTGTTCATGGATTTAACATATATCGGACAACACAGTAGTTGAACAACACAACAAATCATCATATTCAAAACTCAAATCTCCAAAATTCCTCAAATTCTCAAGAATCGATCATAGGTGGCTCTAATACCACTTGTGAGAAATTTGATTAACAATGTATCTAACATGCATAGGCACATAATTCATCCAAAAGTTTGACCTAAACATATTTCTATATCATGCTTTGATCAAACCCTAAATACATGTTACTAACCCATGTCAATTCAAGAGAAATGGGAGATAAGAGAAAGTGGAAGCGTACCTGAATCCATTGCCGGAGGTTGGTGGACGGGTTGAGATCTTCCAAATTATCACAATCCTTGGGACACAAAAGTGTTCTCTCTTGTTTTGGTGATTGGAATAAAGACAAGCCAAAAGGTATCGTATAATTTGGGGACTATAACCCTAAATATAATAATCAGATTATTATATGTTTTGCTATTTCTAATTTAGCCCCTCATCAAATTAGAAATAGTACTTTGGTATAGCCTTAAAACTTTAAATCTTAATTAGACCACTTTAATTTAGGCTTAACCAAAGATAGCATAACACATTTAATATTTACATGTGTGGCCCCGCATGATGGAAGTTTCCAACAATTAGCCCAATCAAATAAATCTTCTTTGTACCTAACCGTTGAAAATTCAAATATATATATATATATTTGAATTTTCATCTTCTTTGTACCTAACCGTTGAAAATTCAAATATATATATATATATATATTACTCTATATTAGTGAGTTTCTCATGAAGGATCCCTTATTTTAATTTCGGTAAGGACTTTATTGAAAACACATCGATCTTAATGAATTTTGATATGATATTTTTTTTTTTTTTTTTTTTTTTTTTTTTTTTTTTTTTTTTTGTAGATGATGAGTTCATTGAAATTTACATATGAATAAAATTTTCGAATTTTTCGAATACTAGAACCATTTTTCTTGAATTGTCCTATATTTCACCTATTTTTCGATGTCTTCATATTTAACAAAATTTGGATAATTAGTTCTAGTACTTGAAAAATTCTCAAATTTTGTTTGAAAGTATACAAACATAGTTAAATTGCCTAAGGCATACCTAGGGGGGGGGGGGGGGGGGGGAATAGGTTTTTACACCTTTTTTCAATCCCTTGAACAAACTTTCGTTTGTCCCTCAAGATAGCCTTACACACAACAAAATAAACCAAGAAAGACATACATAGACAATATGAGAATATAATCATGTGAGCAAGGTCTATGTATATCACCTAGTTGTATGAGGTATAAGAACAAATAAACACAACAACAAATAATACTTGTATTTCAATAGATGTTCAATGAGTTACAAGAGTGATTAAATATCACTATACAAAAATTACAATATACAAAAAAATTATATATACAAAAAAAATGATCAAAAGAATGAATCCACAAATCACACTTTACAAATACTTACTTCACTATACATCACAAGTGAATAATGTGAAACAAGATAATAACATACACAAATAAAATATAAAAGATAGAGATAGGAAGAATTAACACAAGAGATTTTTTAACGTGGTAAAACCTCCAAGGAGGAAACATCCACGGGTTGAACTACAACCATTGGGTACTATATATATTGGATGATAAAAATAGAGAATCCACAAAGTGACCAATCTTTAGCTCACCCAACCTAGTGGAGTCTAAGTCTACCCAACCCTATTGGAAAGTATGAAATCCCTCAATGATGCGGAACCACCATATATTAGACAACACACAAAACCAACATCGATGGAAGATTAGAAATTCCTCAAGAGTGCATACACCTCCCGTGTACCCCGCTCTTTTGGAGTCTATGTCTAACCATACACCTAGGCCTACCAATATAATAGCCAACTCCCTATCCAAGGCACTCATGCCTCTAGGGAGCCTCCCATGCATGACTATCCGAGTCCTCCCGACTTTAGCCATGACTTCTTGCTTACCTATCCGAGTCATCCCAACTCTAGGCAAGTCTTCTTGCTTGGCTATCCGAGTCATCCCGACTCTAACCAAGACTTCATGCTTACCTATCCGAGTCATCCCGACTCTAGGCAAGTCTTCTTGCTTGGCTATCCGAGTCATCCCGACTCTAACCAAGACTTCATGCCTTTTACAATGACTTCCTAGTGTGATCATGTGTATTCAAATGATGCAAACAACCAATTCAACATAGAACATGTGATCAATACATTCCATGGTACAAATAGACCTAAACATGTGAAATTAAAAGTAATAAAAGTCTAGATGCAAAATACAAGAATAAAACCTAAAGCATGTGTAAACACCAAACACATAAGCTCAAAGTCTCATTCACACATACAACACTTGAACAAAATATATTCATGAAGTACAAGTTCAAGATGCTATCAACATACAATAAAATACTAGATATATGAGATTTAATCAATCAATATTCTAGCCAAAAATATAGAGCAAGGATTCAAGATATAAATCAATTAAATCCTAGATTGCTCTAAAACATATACAAATACAATAATCCTAGATTTCATCAATCAAAGGATCAAATCAAATCTCAAGGTCATTTATCACAAAATTGATTCAATCAAGTCACAAACAATCTAAGATGTCATTCTAATCACAATACAACTTACAAACATGTGAAAAACCTAGAATCATAGAAACTAGTCCACATTTGTCTCTAAATAGACTTTTGATTAGAATGATTATGAATCTATCTTTCTCAATAGCTTTCACCAAACATAAACATACATATAGAAGAAGAAACCCCAAGCAAATTGAAGGTTAAAAAGAAAGAAACCCCAAAGATAAGACCAATACCTTGGATTCACGAGCTGGTTCGGATTTCTGTATGGAACCACCAGAACACTCGATCAAAAAGCCACTAAACCACTTGGAAAAGGTAGAGGACTCGATTACGAATGTTCTCCAACTTGAATCACTCAAATCCGACTTCGTATGAAGAAGTTATGGTGTTTGGAAGATAAGAAAATTTGGGAGAAAAATCTGACGGGATTTTTGCAATTTTTCTTCTTTAAAACAAATGGAGGGAATGGAGGGAAATAAAAAGGAGGAGAGAGAAGGCAATTTTTGGCCAATCAAAGAGGGCCACATCAGCCCAGCCCAGCCCCGTGGGGGGCGCGTGGGCCACACGGGGGCAGAGAGCCACTCTGGCCGTGGGGCCCACGGCTCCCACACGGCTTGGGCCACACGTGGCCTCTTGGCCACTTTCGCCCTCGCGCGCTCCCTCACGTTCTTCAACCGTATCTTGGGCATCCGAACTTCGATTTTGAATCCGTTTTTGGATTACGAACCGTGACTCCCTCACGCACAACGACGACTACACAACTTTGAAAAATGGTAAAAATGGTTGAGAAATCATCTCGGAAAACGACGATGAAGTCAACTCAACGAATGAGAACGAAAAGTAGTGTAGCTACATCGTTTGGACTCGAAACTAAATGAATGAGTAACCGAAATGACCGGAACTCAATAAGGAATCATAATAGAGCATATTCAAGTCCAAATACAAAAATACGGAAACATACAAGCACAAAGACACACACATATGCTATTTCCTAGACATAGTCCTAGAACATGCAATAAGCAAAGTTTGTCAAGATAGTATAAATGCATGAGCATATATTATCAAGTGTGTGAAAGTGATATATAAATGATGTTTAACCATGAAGGAACACACAAGGATGCCATGTGTGTGTGTGTGCCTAGCTTTGTAAGAGATATGAGGTCTTATATTACCTTTGATGATCAATGATGCACATATCTCTTTAATGCCGGCTACTTGCATGAATTGTGGTCGAGACATTCTTCGTCTTCTTAAATCTTCAATATATGAACCACTAAACATTACAAGAGAAACACATTTTGATATGGAATTTATGCCAACACAAACTATAAACCTAACATTGTTCATATGTAGATTTCATTGAACTCATCATCCATAAAAAAATTCAAATTAAAATTCATTAAAATCGTTGTGTTTTCATCATGGTCCTTACTGAAATTAAAATAAGGGATCTCTTATGAGAGACTCTCTTTCTCTCTAAATATATATATATATATACAATTTTTCTATTGTCAGTTCGAACTGACAAAAGATATATCAGTTCTTTGCATGTGGGCCACTAGATTTAAATACTTTGACTTGGCTGCATGCACTTGTCAAAGCATCTTTTAAATCCAATGGTTCACATGCAAGGAACTGATATATTTTATATCAGTTCGAACTGATAATAGAAAGACTATATATATATATATATAAGAAATTACTTGAAGTTTTACTTCACGAGATCTGCATTTCTTTTTACTAATTCATTTTGGAAGCGGAACATAGACAAATAATTTTTAAAGTGTATATTTGACCAAGATTAATATGATGAAATATAAAGTATACGGTAGCGGACAAATAATTTTTAAAGTGTATATTTGACCAAGTCTACATTCTCTGTATTTTTTATTAATCAAAAGCTAAATAACAAATTGGATTCAAACCACTTAAATAGGAAAAGCAATAAGTCGACTT
Organism: Acer yangbiense; assembly: GCA_008009225.1. Taxonomy (NCBI): domain Eukaryota; kingdom Viridiplantae; phylum Streptophyta; class Magnoliopsida; order Sapindales; family Sapindaceae; genus Acer; species Acer yangbiense. The sequence goes on from CM017764.1 coordinate 10,630,671, forward strand.
CCACAAGGAATCGATTTCTAAACTAAAACGGAAAAGAAATCCTATCTAGGAAAAGAGAACAAATCCTAATCAAACTCTGAAACAACTAACTAATCCTAATTTAAAAAGAATTCTGTTGTAAACTAATCCTAATTTAAAAAGAATTCTGCTGCAACTAATCCTAAAATAAATAGAATTCTTGTTGTCTTTGAACCGAAGTACTCATGATCAAACAAGGACCAAAAATCTGCCAGCTCACATGGCCTCCTATGTTGCACACGCTAGCTCACTCTTCCCGCCACGTCACCTCCGTTTGTCCAGCTCACGCCTCCTTCCAGCTGGACTATCCACCTTGCATCGATTCTTGCTTTCCACACAATCCAAAGCCCTTGCTGCCGCTGCATCATTCTCTCCAGGTGAAAGAAACGTCTACCTCGACGTTCAACCCGTATCTCCTTTAGAAGAGTCATCAACAATGGTATCAAGTGTTTAACATTAAATACGTCCGCCGTACGAATATGTCCGAGCACCCTCAAATGATACGTGTTCGGATTGATCTTCTCCAACACTTCCAACGGACCAATTTTCTTTGCAGGCAGCTTGTTGTACCCTCTAATGGGGAAGCGATCTGAATCACGACAATAATTAAAAACAATCTCTCTTGGTGCGCATGAAACTTAATGGCCAAATTCGTATATGCTGTAGCCCGTTATAGAAGACGAAGTCTTCATAACATTTGTAGGGCTCGTCTTGGGCTTTCTGGAAACATATTACAATGTCAATTTTGAGTTCGTTTTCCCTCTGAAAAAATCCCTGAAATTTGCCCCTAACCATAAAACAAGAAACTGCTGTCTTGGTGGGCTTGGAACTTAATGGCCAAATTCGAATATGTTGCAGCCCGTTATAGTAGACGGAGTCTTCATAACATTTGTAGGGATCGTCTTGGGCTTTCCGGAAACATATTACAATATTGATTTTGAGTTTGTTTTCCCTCTCAAAAGACCCCTGAAATTTACCCTCATGGTAGGGGTTGATCCAAGTCATTGAGCCGACCATTCCGAGCGGGCTGACCAAACCGACCAGGTTGACCATTCTGACCATTTTGACCATTCTGAGTGCTTGCCATATCATCTTTGCTTGCCGCATCATTCTTTCCAGGCCGGATAAAATTCATCCTCGAATTTTGGTTGCTAAAATTTCCTGTATGTGTTGTGCTAATACACAAGTTCGTCTACAACGAACATTATATTTCCCGATCTTCATTATGACGTCCATCCAATCACTCCAATCTGCACGTGGAGTCACACGCACATGCCTTACCACCATGGTTGTTCCTTGTTCGACGGCAACACCTTTCCTGTTCTGAGTCTCTTTTTCGTCGGACGGCAGTTCCATTGGCACCTCCACTCCTTCGTCAACTACCTGCTCATCCACATCAGTAATCTTTGCAAAAGCTGGATGTACCATCAACATCGGACTTACATCACCATCCACTAATTCTTCTTGGACTTCCTCCTCTTCATCAAATTATGGTTCAGCTCCAACGTTATCCACTAATTCTTCTTGGACTACCTCCTCTTCATCAAATATGGGTTCAGCTCCAATGTCTGCACCTCCATCCTCTTCATCAAATTGTAGTTCGTCCCCAACTTCAGCTTCCTCTTCTTCTTCCGTCTCGGCGATCAATACTCTCTTGCTCAATTTCTTGCACTCGAAATGTCTGTGTTCAACGTCACCACAACTGAAGCATCTTAACCCACTTGACGACCTAGGTTTTTGTTTCGGATTAGTAAATGGACGCGGAACGACGCTACTGCTGCCCGCCGTTACTCGGCTGGTTGCGCTGCCGCTGCTGGTGCTTGATTGCAGTTCACCTCATCCCCTATGTGTGACGACTTTTTCCACTTGCAAGGCTCTTTGATGGGCTGCAGATACAGTACCCGAGTCAAAGAGTTTCACCACCTCAACGATTTGTGAACGAAGGCCACCGCAATACCTGGATACCAATTGATCATGAGTTTCTTGAATATCGTAACGCACAAGCAATTGGTAGAACTCCGTTGTATACTCATCAACTGTCCGCAAACCTTGACGCAATTTTTGTAATTTTTGATACATTAATTTCTGAAAGTTGTGGGGTAAAAATTTTGATCGTATCTTTCTCTTCATCTTCTCCCCATCCGTTAATTTTGACTTTCCCATTCGAGTCCGTGAGAGCTTGAGTTGCTGCCACCATGCGGCTGCTCATCCTTGAAGCCGGGTTGCCACCAAGGCTACCCTTGCATTCGTCGGCACATTTTGAAACTCCAAGATCTCCTCAACGACTCCTAGCCAATCGAGGAATTCTTCAGGCGAAAGGTCGCCCTGAAATTTTAGAATCTCTGTCCGCATACCCAACTTCCACCGCTGGCTGTCTTCACGCGCTCGAGCTCTTCGATGCAGCTGCGGAACCAAGTCTTCATCACTTCCTTCCTTGTCTCCATCCGAACTTGACTCTAGGGGACGGAAGGTGTTTTGGTTAGCCATTAACATAGCGATTTGCTTAGTTAATCGTGAAACTTGTTGCCCTAATCGTGCCATGCGGTCACATTTGATGGCTTTTTCTACGAGAACCTGGTTTGGTGGAAGTCTTCTTGGCAGCATGTTGATGTCGTTCCGAACGAACACGGCTCTAATACCAAACTGATGTAGCGGAAGCTTTGTCGAGAAAAACCTACAAGAAACAAATTGAAAACAACCTACTAATGTTCCGTTGATTCACGCACGAATACCGAAATATTAGGCTTCAAATACAATAATCGACTTCGGGCACAAAGGATGTTGTAAATGGATAGTTGAGAAACATTCTCTGTATTTTTTATTAATCAAAAGCTAAATAACAAATAGGATTCAAACCACTTAAATAGGAAAAGCAATATGTCGACTTCCACAAGGAATCGATTTCTAAACTAAAACGGAAAAGAAATCCTATCTAGGAAAAGAGAACAAATCCTAATCAAACTCTGAAACAACTAACTAATCCTAATTTAAAAAGAATTCTGCTGTAAACTAATCCTAATTTAAAAAGAATTATGCTGCAACTAATCCTAAAATAAATAGAATTCTTGTTGTCTTTGAACCGAAGTACTCTTGATCAAACAAGGACCAAAAATCTGCCAGCTCACATGGCCTCCCATGTTGCACACGCCATCTCACTCTTCCTGCCACGTCACCTCCGTTTGTCTAGCTCACGCCTCCTTCTATCTAGACTATCCACCTTGCATCGATCCTTGCTTTCCATGCAATCTAAAGCCCTTGCTGCCGCTGCATCAACTTGTCTAATCCTACACCCAAATACCCAATGAAGGCTTTACCCGAAAGACAATTCCTTTGATTCATGACATTGTAAGAATGAACGAGTATTATTTAGGGTAAATTGCAATGAAATACCTTCACGTTTTGTCATACCACAGCCAAATCGAACTTTTATCTAAAATTACAATGAGATACCCTTGACCCATTTGACCAACCTTAGCTTTAACGGTGGTCTTGACTATGAGATTGAAATGTCCAAAGTGCCCTTGCACCTTATATTAATAGTCTTTCCTATTTAATTTATTAAAAAAAACTTAAAAACCTCTTTCCTATTACCCCTAACATGACAGATAAATTTAAAAAAAAAAAAACTAAAAAAAAAGGAAAAACAAACGAAATTTAAAAAAAAAAATGATGGAGATCTAATCAAAGTCCCAAAAAAATAAAAAAAAAAATAAAAAAATCACAAATCGATTCCAAAACAAAATCCACAAATCTCATCCAACAATTCATATATTCTTCTTCAATCAATTCCAAAAAATAAAAAAACAAAAAAATTTGGAAAAAAAAAATTTAAGATCCAAACACATCTTCATCAAGCAAAATCCTCTTCAATCTGTTTCCAAAGAAAAAAAAAATTGTATCTAGAGATGCAATAGAGATAAACGATATCGAAGAAGTGACATATATCAAAATATTTCTCCTTTCTAAGTGTGGATTGACAATTGCTCTAGATTTGGAGATTTTTTAGCAAACCTTACCCGTAAGTGCTCTGTCTCTTCTCTCTCTGGTGGTATTGAGAAAAACCAATCAAGATGTAGATCTTCGTGAAAACCCTAACGGGGAGGGAATGCCGCTAGATGAGGAGGGAATCTCGTCGGACCAGCAGCACCTCATCTTCGTCAGCAAGCAGCTCGAGGACGGCCACACTTTGGCTGACTACAACATCCAGAAGGAGTCCACTCTCCACCTGGTGCTCCGCCTTCGCGGTGGTGCCAAGAAGACGAAGAAGAAGACCTACACTAAGCCAAAGAAGCTCAAGCACAAGAAGAAGAAGGTTTGTTGGCTGTGTTGCAGTTCTACAAGGTCAATGACTCTGTGAAGGTCTAGAGGCTGAGGAAAGAGTGTCCCAACGCAGAGTGCGGTGCGGGTACTTTTATGGCCAATCACTTTGATAGGCACTACTATGGTAAGTGTGGTAATCGGTCTTTTGTTGGCTATAAGTCTTATGATTTCTGTTGAAAATTTGGTAATCGGTGTGGCTTCAAATGGTTGTGTTCTGAAAATTGATTGGATAAGTTGGAACAAAAAAAAAAAAAAAATTGCTCCAGATCTAGAAATTTTTTTAGGAGTTATTAATAAGTAAGGGGTTTTTAATTTTAATTTTTTTTGGAATTAGTAATAGGTAAGGGGTTTTTAATTTTTAAAATTTTTTTAATAAATTGAATAGGAAAGGTTATTAGTTATCAATTGTAATATCAAAAATTAATGAATTTAACATTAACTATTGGATAGGAATTTTTGATTAATTATGGTATATACTTTAAAAAAAAAAAAATTATGGTATAATAGGAAAGAGGTTTTTTTTTTTTTTTTTTTTTATAAAAAAAATAAATTAAATAGGAAAGACTATTAATGAAAGGTGCAAGGGCACTTTGGACATTTCAATCTCAAAGTCAAGACCACCGTTAGAGCTAAAGTTGGTCAAATGGGTCAAGGGTATCTCATTGTAATTTTAGATAAAAGTTCGATTTGACTGTGGTATGACAAAACGTGAAGGTACTTCATTGCAATTTACCCTATTATTTATTATTGAGCCACATTGGGGGTTAATATCTAAATTAATTTTAAATTTTAAAAGAAGCACTCTTTCTAGATATACTACAGTATATAGTTTTAAGTAAGAGAGAGAAATAAGGTTTTTTTTTTTAAGGAAGAATTAAGTTTTAAGCTGAATCTCATACAAAGTTGAATAAATTAGGTGGAGTTGTATTCGATAGTTTAAAGGGTAGAAATTATATTTTTATATGAAATTTATGATAGTATAATGGGTTGTAAGTCGGGATGATAATTTCTCCCATGAGGCACCAAATCTCCAAATCCTCATACCCATTTGAGGGGAAAAAAATTCTCCATATATGGGGATGCGAATGATTTTTATTAGAGCAAATTGCACTCAACCTCCCAGAGATTCGACCTCTTACACCTAGAAACAACTTTATCATTAATTGACACTCACACCCCCTGCTGTTAGGTCAAACTTAATTGTTCACTAACTGTTACCTTTAAAAGACTAAACTACCCTTAATCCCTAAATTAAATTAATAAAAAAAAACAAAAGCAAAAAAAAAAAAAAAAACATTTTTTTTTATAAAAAAATGGATCTCCACCATCCATCTAAAACATGGATGGTGGAGATCAAATAAAATTTTCAATAATTGAAAATTGAATTGAATTAAAAAATATATAAATTTAAATAAAAACAGAAATTTAAAAACAAAACAATTTTAAAACTCAAAAATAAAAAATAAAATTGAAAAATTGGAAAAAATAATAATATCATTATTTGTGCATGTGAGATGCATCATGGTCTCCACACCTACACAAACAATGATATATTTTATTTTTTTCCAGTTTTTCAATTTTTTTTTTTGTTTTTTAAAACTGTTTTGTTTTTAAATCTCTGTTTTTCTTTTAATTTATATATTTTCTAATTCAATTCAAGTGTCAATTATTTAAAATTTTATTTGATCTCCACCATCCATGTTTGAGATGGATGGTGGAGATCCATTTATTTAAAAAAAAATGTTTTTTTGTTGTTTTTGTTTTGTTTTTATTTATTTATTTAATTTAGGGATCATGGTTAGTTTAGTCTTTTAAAGATAACAGTTAAGTTTGACCTAACAGTAGGGGGTGTGAGTGTCAAATAATGATAAAGTTGTTTCTGGGTGCAAGAGGCCAAACCTCAAGGAGGTTTAGTGCAATTTGCCTTTTTTATTATGTAATAAAAAAATGAGATTGCTAGCTTTTGTTAACATTTGAAATTTTGAACAATAGATTATTTATTTTGTTAGGGTTATTTTGATGATGCATGGGTAAATTTTAGTAAATTTGATTACTTGTAAATTTTAAGATACATATTGTCAAATTTGAGAAATGGGGTCAAATGGGTCAAATATAAGATTGAGGGATACTCCTCTATTCCCATTTCCCTCAAATAGGGATGATGATGAGGATAGGGAAAGGGGTAGACCTGACAAGGTTCCGGTTCGAACCGTGGAACCGGAGTGGAACCAGAACCGGAAAAACCGGAACCAGAATCGGTTTTTCGGTTCCGGTTCCAAGGTTTGCGGAACCGGGCGGTTCCAAATTTTTTTATTATTTTTTTAAAATATAAATGGTAAACCTAAACCTAAATCCTTCTTCTACCTACTCACACACTGCCGTCAGACTTCTTCTTCTTTCCTCCTCCTCCTCCTCTTCTTCTTCTTCTTCTTCTTCTTCATCTTCTTCTTCTTCTTCTTTTTCTACTTCGATCTCCTCCTCCTCTTCTTCTTCTTTACTTCGATCTCCTCATCTTCTTCTTCTCCTCCTTCTTCTTCTTCGATCTCCTCATTCTCTTATTTTCGATCGATCGATCGATCTCCTCCTCCTCTTCTTCTTCGATCCACCCCAAATCTCTTCGATCCACCATCATCACGGCATCACCACCATGGCACCATCTGATTTTGATTTTTTCTTCTTCTTCTTCTTCTTGGACTGATCTGGATTCTGGGTTGGATGGACGGTTGACTGAGTTTTATTATTAATAAATAAATTTTTTTAAAAAAGGTTCAAAACCGTCGGTTTGGCGGAACCTGAACCTGAACCTGAACCTAAACCTGAACCTGAACCTGAACCTGAACCGGTGGTTTCGGAACCGGAACCGGAACCGGAACCGGAATCGAAACCGGTATAAAGCCGGTTCCAGTTCCACCAAACCTTGGAACCGAAACCGTCGGTTCCGAACCGGAACCGTGCCACCTCTAGAAAGGGGTCAAGGGATGATGATAGGGATGATGGAACCCATATCCATCGTCATTTTCCCAATTGCTATCCATAGTTGAAAGAGCTAGAATCCCATTACATATCAGTATATCACAAGATGGAAAGAGCAACCTAAAACGAAAATTTAGCTTATGTAAGTAAAGGATTATCATGGAATTAAAGGGGGTAAAATAAGAAATTATACAAATTTGATATTTCTTTTTAGTACGGTGTTTCTAGAAATTGGAGGCTACAAGATAAAATTAACGTGGTCTAGTTAACTTAACAAAACCTCCATTTTTGGGAAAAAAATAAAATAAAAATAAAAATAGTTTGGTCACAATAAATTTAGTATGATAATGTGACATTTTAAAGTGGTTTACTATTCCTTAAAAAAAAGTGGTTTACTACATGAAACCTTTTTTTTTTTCTTGGAATAATAATAATAATAATAATAATAATAATAATAATGTGAAAATACGCCTAATTAGCACTAAATCTACAGTAACTTTTAGGATTGGCACTAGATTAATAATTTGAGTTTAAATGGCACAAATGGACAAATAATACCATTACTTTATTCTTTTATTACTTTTTCTACCATTTTAAAGGTTTTTTTTTTTTTTTTTTCAAAAACCTCCATTGATGGACGACTAATGGAGATCGAAATCGACCTTCAATGGAGGCCGAAATTGACCTCCAAAGTAGATGAAAGAAAAATTGGAAAATTTTGTATTTTGCCCAATAAGTCTCATAATTTGCAAAAATACCAAATAAGTCTTAGAAATTACAAAATAAGTCCTTAAAATACAAAATAAGTCTCGACAATAGCTAAATAAGTCTTCTAAATACAAAATAAGACTCGAAAATACCCAAATATGTCTCGATAATACAAAATAAGTCTCAAAATACTAAAATAAGTCTCGAAAATACCAAAATAAATCTCAGAAACATGAAAATAAGTCTCGGAAAAAAAAAGTGAGACTTATTTTTGTGATTGTGTTTTAAGGGTATTTTTGTCAAAAACACACATCATGTGCTATTTAAACTTAAGTTATTTAAGGCCATGTTTGTGGTTTCTTTTGCTTGAGAAAGAATCACTTATTTAATTCTCAAGTTTTGAGCAAATGGGTGTTTGATAAACTTCCCAAAAACAACTTATTTTATAATCCGCTCCTCCAATAATCAGCTTTTAAGAAGTTGAGCGGGGGTTGCTTTTGGAAATTGATTATTAGAGAAGTAAACCCTTGTTCTTGAAATGTTTATAATACTCTTACTAGTTTAATATAAAGACAATAAAACTCTTATATTTAATAATGATATTTTTGTTTTTTTGAATTAATAATATTTTAAAAAACTTAAAATTAATTTTTATCTAAGAATTATATAGTGGTGGCCGGTCATTGCTCGCTGGTGGTGGCCACCACCAATGATGGAGGTCGGAGGAGAGCCGACTTCCTTTGGCGACGTCGGAGTCATCGAAAGAACCGGTTCTCCTCCGACAATAGAGGAGGCAAAAGCCTCCGACATTTAACGATTGGAATCGCAAGTCCAGTCATGAAAATGGTGGAGGCTTCTTCCTCGTGGAAATAGGGACTTTTGTCACTCTTTTGAGCTGGTCTTTCAAGACTAGCACCACTTTAATAACTTATGTTTTAAAGGCACCAAAGTAAGTGACTTCCAAAAATACCCTTACTTTTAGTATTTTTTATTATATTTCTGACTTTAACTTTCTCGTACTTTTATGTTGTCTGAAATCTATTTCTCTCTCTAACTTTAAATTGAAAGTTAAACTGAGATCCAAGTTCATCTCTCTCTAACTTTAAATTCTCTGTAAACTGAGATCCTCGTTCATCTCCTTCTCCAACTCGTGGTCTTGTTCTCCTCTTCGTTTGTCTACAAGATCCAAGTTCATCTTCTTCTCCAACTCGTGGTCGCTGTTTATCTTTTTCTCACACTCGTGGTCTTGTTCTCCTCTTCGTTTGTCTACAAATCACGCTAAGGTAATCACATTTGGTTTTTTGTTTGTTTTTTTTTTTTTTTGAATCTTCCATCTGTAAAGCTGTTTGAGGTACTTAGGTTTGTTTTGCCCACGCTAAGTGAGAAGTCTCGGAGAGTATTTAAAAAGTCTCGGAGAGTATTATAAAACGTGTCGGACTTTTTGACTTTTGGCATGCATGTTCTTGGGTTGCTAAGCAGTAAGCACTAGTATAAGTATTTTGAAATATTTCAAGCATATATACTTAGCAATCCAAGATCCATGCATGTCAAAATACAAAATATCCAAGACTTTTTATAATAGTGAAATCCCATTGGCGAGGTCAAAAGTCTCCGAGACTTTAGTATAGTTTTCCGAGACTTATTAACCATTGTCCGAGACTTTGTTAACCATTTTCCGAGACTTGTTAACCATTTTCCGAGACTTGTTAACCATTTTTTTGAGACTTATTAACCATTTTTCGAGACTTATTATACATTGTCCGAGACTTATTAACAAAGTTCCAAGACTTTTAATCTTCTATTCTTACCTATATCTGTTTCCACTGTGCCTCTCATTGTGTGAATTGTGTTATTCACTAACCGTTATGGTGAGTGAATTGAGAGAAGGTATATAATTGTTATACCTTCCCTCAGTTCACTCATCTTATCAGCTTGTGAATGTATAACAAAATTCATTCAACTCCGAGAGTTTGGAATCAGCTACAATCTTGCGAGACTTTAATCTTATTTGGTTGCCTATATCTGTTTCCACTGTGGCTATTTCCAAAGTCCATATTTCCACTCTCATTGTGTGAATTGTGTTATTCACTAACCGTTATGGTGATTGAATTGAGAGAATGTATAATTGTTATACCTTCTCTCAATTCAGTCATCTTATCAGCTTGTGAATGTATAGCAAAATTCATTCAAAGGTCTGAGATAACAACTTGTTAGTGAATGGTGGTTCGAACTTAACAAAAAATGTATAAAAGTCTCGGATGGAAGTCTTAGACAGTGTATAAAATTGTCGGTGAGTGTTACAAAAGTCTCGGACATTGTTTTGAAAAGTCTGGGACATTGTTTTGAAAAGTCTCGGACAGTGTTAACAAAATCTCAGACATTGTTTTGAAAAGTCTCAGACAGTGTTAACAAAGTCTCGGAAATTGTTTTCTCGAGACTTATGGACTTTGTGCCGAGACTTGTTAACTATTTTCAGAGACTTATTTACTTTAAGTTTGTGTTAACAAACGAATTTCCATTTTCATTTCCAATACACTCACCGTGTCAACCTCGTGCCATGGCCGACACCCTGATGCTCTGAGTCCATTGGCCCATACAAGATCGCCCTGATCATCCCAAGTTCGAGTCAACACGGACCATTTCTGGTCATCTGGTGGTGTCTCGACATCACCGAACATACCCACCCACAATTGGTACATGTATGCCTAAATTACAATTAACAATAGTTATATCAGAGACGTTTGTAACCATATAATAATTACTAATATAACCTTCCGTATAACGATTAACGAAGAACTTACATAGAATTGTGTATCAATGATCTCTACGCTCTGGTTGTAGACTAGAGGACATGCACGCTGGCGGTTCCGCACAATCTGTAAATATGTATCCATATGCTGACAAAAGGAACCAAAACTAACGTTAAAATACATTACAATATCTAAAAAAAAAAACAGTTGATGTACCAAATTCATATCGTATCTTCCAACTCCGCATGGTTCGTTTCTAACTCTTCGAACCAAAGGACCGTGACCTGATACCCCCTTTCCACAACGCGCTTGTATCATTGAAGAAGAATAAACATTGAAATTAACAAGTAATTAATTTTGAATTTCTAGCAAAACATTAATAAAAATTTAGTATGTTATACATCTCCGTTCTCTTCAGCTTGAATTGCAGGTACGCGTCCACGTGGTCTCGGTGAACTGGATCAGTAGGGCGAAATTTGTGGGCTGCCTCAATCTTAGACTTCTTTCGCCTACATGGGTCAGTGTAGGGAGTAATTGTCTGTGAACTCGTTTGCGTTCACGCACTAGTCGGCCCACCTGCAATCTAGGGTCTGCAGGATGATCTGAAGCGATGGCAACAGTGTCCTGCAGACTCTGTTCACCATCTGAAGTGCCTACAATAGTGTCCTGCTGGGGGGGAAGTACTGCATCCTTACGAGGCAACTCTGCAGTACCCTGGTCAAAGGTCTCTGTATCGTGTACAGCTGCACTGTCTTGCTGGGGAGGAGGTACTGAATCCCTACGGGGCAACGCCGTAGTATCCTCATGAGAAGTCTGTACACTGTCTCTCTGTGTACCTAAGCCCTGCTGGGCCGTCACCCCTGGAGCCTCATAATGAAAAGGGTCATCCGTATGCATCTGAGTCGATGTCCCCTAAAGTGTTTGTATCATACGGACCAACTCCTTGTGTTGCTCATCTCTGACCTTGTCACTCTCATTTCTATCCCTTTCACTTTTTCGGACCTCCTCCCGTAATACTTCTACTGCACTGATGACATCGGCAAACCGATGTTCCAAATGGTCTGGTGCTGCCTGAAGGATAAAATCATGACACGTTAGATTTATAATGCAGATTCTTATCTCAAATTGACCTCATGCAATAACAATTTATATACCTGTCGTACTGGAGATCGTCGCTCTGCATCGTGACCCCCCCTCCTCCTAGACGACACGAATCTCAAACGGGTATGCCTGGCAGGTGCAGGTGGAGATCGTCGCTCTGCGGCAGGGACACTACTCGGTGCATCACTCGGTGCAAAAGGGACACTCTTATCAGCAACCGGGATAGTACTCGGTCCAGCACCATCATTCTGCTGATGGGATGCACGAGAACTGGACCTAGCCTGTCTGACTGTGTCTGCATCTCTCAACTTCCCACCATCATCAGCTGACGGTGTTAGATCTCCCGTGCCCAATATATTCGCAATCGTAGCCTCATCAGGGTACAGATTGCCTAACTTGTCAATCCCCTAGTAGTACCATAAACCACTCTCCGCTTCTGTGGGGATCAACTCCTCCACGAACATCTGAAATTTTAGTGTAAAAACTTTGTTGATGTCAGAAAGTTGGAATGAAAATTACATGTAGACGTGTACTAGCTAGATAATTACCTTTGCAGTGAAAATCTTGTCCAGTTTATCCCATCTCGGTCGGTTGGTTGGTTGGTTGGTCAAATTCCACTTCAGAATACGTGCGAAGGGCTGTTCAAGTTGCCTAACACTCGTGAATCTCGTGGTAAGAGTTGGAATAACTTCATAGGTAAAAATCTACAACACAACCAACAGAAATATTATTGGTTAGTTGCAAAACATAACAACAAAAATTCATTTATTTGTGGTAATTATGATTCCAAAGGCTCACTAGTAGCGCGTATCCCAACCCGAAAAGATTGTATCTCTTTGGCCGCTTGACATGCGCCTTTTTCAACCAAAATATAGTGTATTTGTACACATGCGAACCCCACGGGAATGCATTGAACGCATCCAAGTCATCAACAAGGCGCAACTGCCATACAGGGACGTATTTCCTCTCTTCCGCACCGATCAAAACACAATTCAACATGTACAGGAGACATAGCTTCACTGCAACCAAGGGTTGATCCCATTGACCCTGTTCAATCTTCGCTTCAAGTTCTATAAAAGTGACCTCCGATCGACCATGGAAATATCTATGGTGTATGCCATTCGGGACATCCTCACATAGATCCGTGTCCGGAATGGCTCCGAACTTCAACCTGGTGATCAAACAAAACTCGACCTTAGAAAATCAGACGACATGTGGACCCAACAGAAACCTCATCTCATCACTAGGTCCGTTGTGCTTTAACTCACGCAATAGCATCCGATGCACAATACCACCAGAAAACGCCATTCCTCGCTGCATGCGTTGCCAATGGCCAAAACATGACTGCCCATACGTTTGTTGCACTTTAGCCCTATTTTCCTAGACTCCATCAAGTGCCTCATCGATTAACCCGAGGTTTTGCAAGTGGTTGTGGTGAGTAATCTTGACTTGATACCACCAGTTTTCCTGGGGGGTTTCTAAGCTGGCCCTCAGTTTACTCAAATTCCTCATCTGCAATTCACAATATATAAAAAAGGTCAGGAAATTTTTCCCAGTAAAAAAGTCTCGGAACAATATAAAAAGGCTCGGAAAAAAGTCTCGGAATGAATTTGAAAAGTCTCGGAAGACTATTAAAGTCTCGGAAGACTATAAAAGTCTCGGACAGTGTTACAAAAGTCTCGGACTATAAAAGTCTCGGACTATAAAAGTCTCGGAGAGTGTTACAAAAGTCTCGAACACCAGTTGTCCGAGACTTTTGTAACACTCTCTCCGAGACTTTAGTAAATCTTTCCGAGACTTTCGTAACACTTTCCGATACTTTCTCAACATTGTCCGAGACTTTTTTTAACCCTATTCACTGTTCATCATCTTCCTCGATCTAACCCTACTGACCAAAACCAGGTATAAACTAAAAACACTACAAACTTGATATTGACGATGCAAAATATACAAAACGAGTGTATAGCAAACACAATGAAATCGGTATTGAAAATCAACTCGTTGATATTACATACCTTGTTTTGGAGAGAAAACAAAGTAGAAACGGAGGACTAAACGTCGCCATATACTGTAGAAATCCGATTGCTTGGAGTATCGGAACAGTCGCTGTAAAAGTGCAAATGATCTCAAAGTGAAAGTGATAGTGAAGAGTGAGAAAGTGAGAAAGTGAACGGTCATTGTCAGACGAAAAGTTAAATGAATAGTGAGAGGCAAAATGAAACGTGCGTTTTGAAAATAGTTGATATAGAAGTGCTTTTGGGGGCATTTTTGTCTGTTTACCATAATAGGTGCCTTTTAAACATAACTTATTAAAAAGGTGACATTCTTGAAAACCCATCTTAAAAAGGTGCCATTTAATTTTTGACCTCCTTCTTCCTCCTCCCTCGTCAAACCATAACCGGCCTTTCTAGCGCCATAGAGGCCAGTTATTCTCTGGCGATGGAGTAGGAGGAGGAAGCCTCCTCCATTTTTGTGACTGGTTTTGCGAACCGACGGAATCGACTGGTTTCATGAATAAACTATGAGAAAAGGTCAGTGGCCATGTATAAGAGGTTGGTAGCACACTTACAGTGGAGAATCTGGTGGATCAACAGACGAAGGCAAAATCAAAGAGGTTAGAGGTGTCAATTGGATCGGATTCTGATTATCCGAATCCAATTGTTTTCGGATTATTCAGATTTTTGTATTCGGATTGGTTTTTGTTCGAAAAATTTCGGATCGGATTTTCACTAAAACAAGTCTTCCAATCGGATATTTTGTATCGGATCAGATATGTATTTTTTTGGATTCGGTTTAGACTTGTAGTTGGACATGAAAATTTTCAGATCGGATTTGGACTTATTTCGATTTTTTTAAAAACAATTTAAATTAAACGATGTCAGTTTTTTAAAATTAAAAAAAAATAAATTCTATATGTAAAGTATGTGCCGTGTGGGTTTTTTTTTTTTTTTTTTTTTTTTTTTTCAAAATTATTTATTGCAATTGCTAACAACCTAATTAATTAAAAAATATATATATTTGAACATAAATAAAATGTAACTTATTATAAAATTGATAAAAACAATATTACAATAAATCGAATGGGATTTGATTGCATCACTGTAGCCAAAATACTTCCCAACTAGGTTGGCACCTACTAAGCTACCAATCATTTGCATTTCCCACCCAAACATTACATTCAATCCATAATGTTTCCATTTCTCAGTTCCTACACATATTCAAATATGAATCAATACTTAAAAGTATAATCAAATTTCTAAAATAATTTTCACACTTCCAAGATTAAGAGAGAAAAATTAAAAAAAAAAAAGGAAAAAAAAATATAAAAAAAACAATAATTACACTTGACGTGTGTTAACGACTCAGTGTATATAATTTTTGTGAAGTGTGCTATCAGAGCACTTTGCCTAATGTAAATATATATATATATATATATATATATATATATATATCATTTAAAAGTAATTTGATTTGACAGGTTACATGATTTTATATGAAAAATCGGTTTTGGATTTTAAATCGGATCAGATTCAGACTGGTTTTGGATTAGGATTCGGATTCGTATTGGTTTTGAATTCGTACCAGAATCGTCTTCGGAATTTTTTTGGATTTGGATTATCCTAATCCGAACAGTAATTTTCACCTTTCCATATTTGAAAACTGAATAGGGAAAAGAATGGATTCGGATAAAAAAAAAATTATCTGAAATTTCAGAACGGATTGGATCCGGATCGTCCGATCTGATTTACACCTCTAATAGAGGGTGACAGAGGAGGATGTTGGGTTTCAGATGGGAGCTAGTGGGTCATAGTTGGAGAAGAAACGAGTTGACTCAGTACAAGTCAACTCAGTTCATTTTTTTTTTAATTAAATGTGATTTTTTAAAGTTTTTAATAAACTTGGATAGAAAAATGATTTTGTAAAAAGTAGTTGAAAATGATAAAATAAAAAATAAAAGAGGAGTATATTTTACGATGTCTATTTTAGTCTTTTTATATAATTTAATCAATGTTTTATTGAAAACTAACCTTTTTGGGAGACTCAAGTTGAAATTTAACTCATTGTTGAAAAACTTGCAAAACTAACTCTTTTTTCATGCGTAAGTACCATTTTACCTTTCCTTACTAACTTTTTTCTTTTTCTCATTATATACCTCTTATTTCCTTCTTTTCATCACTTCTTCCTCTCCTCACAGACCTGCGACTCTCATTCTTCTCCCTCTCCAATTTTTTTTTTTCTTTTGTTCTCTCTTCCTTTGTAAATACAAATTAAGCAACTTCACCATTGAGTAACTCCACAAGGGTTCCTTCCATTGAAGTTTTGAGGTGAGTTTTTTATTTTTATTTTGAACTTTTATAACAGTGTTCTTCTCAACCATGTCCGAATTTCTTGAATTTGTGTAATATTTTGGTGAAAATAGTTTACATTTACATAATAAATCATGGGTCTTGTTTGAATTTGAAGTTGTTGTGATCAATTTAAAGTTCACAAGCTAACATTTTAGTTTATTTCTTGTTAAAATGTGTTATTTACTTAGATTTGTGTATAAGGGATCTTTATTTTTTTGAAAATAGCTTACATTAATGTAATAGAGCATGGGTCTTGATTGAATTTGATGTTGTTGTGGTCAATTTAGAGTTCACAGGCTGAATTTTTAGTTTTTTTCTTGTTAAAAATGTGTTATTTACTTAGATTTGTGTATTGGGTTCTTTATTTTTGTGAAAATAGTGTACATTAATGTAATAGAGCATGGGTCTTGGTTGAATTTGATGTTGTTGTAGTTGATTTTCCATTGTAGTATTGAATCTAGACAATTGAAACAATTTTTTTGGACTGTGTCAAGCACTGTTTTCCTAACAGCCGTTAGGAATTCCCAACTGCCGTTAGGAATTCCCAACTGCCGTTAGGAATTTCTAACGGCGTTAAGGAATTCCTAACGGCTGTTTGGAATTCCTAATGGCTGTTGAGAATTCCTAACAGCGTTATGGAATTTCTAACGGCTGTTGGGAATTCCTAACAGTGTTATGGAATTCCTAACGGCTGTTGGGAATTCCCAACGGCATCTAGATTTGAAAACAGTGTTTGGGTTCAGAATATTTTATAGATTCAATGTACAATGATGATGAAGCTAGAGATAGTCAGCCATCAACCTCAGAGGTACCCTCAAGAAGATCAAGGGTTGCGAGTTCTCAGGGAATTGAGATAAAATTATCAATAATACATGGAAGTTACACATCCTTGGACAGTTAATAATGTTAAAGAAGTTGGGGTTGGTGATTTATTTCCTAGTAAGGAAGAGTTACAAATGAAGATGCAATTGTTGTCAATTATTGTTTTATATGGTGGTGAATGGAGTAACTTAACAGCACTAGAATTGTTGGACCTATCAAGTAATAGGCTCTCAGGAAATATTCCTCAACTAGTAGAAACCATGAATGGCTTGTGATGTTTTTTGGGATGCAGAGCATGAAGAGAAAGAGAGGACACAAAAATTGAATGTAATTTGCTCTGCTTTTTATTTTTATGTCTGTATTGTTTTTTTTTTTTTTTCCCTTTGTTGCATTGCATGCATTTGTTTTTCATAGATTCTCGTATGTAATAGATATATTAATGTTGAAGGATAAGGCTCATTAGGTCCCCCCTTAACTAGGTGTATCTATCTTTTCATTTTCAATAAAGTTTCCCTCGTACCGCCGAGGTTTGAACCAAACAAAAATTAAAATGATCAGTTGATAAATGCAATAGATTTATACTAAATATTTATTAGTATTTCATATTAAATTACCTATTTATACATGTGGATATATTTACAAAAATTTCAAGTTTAATTTGATGAGCTGCTAAACAGAAGAGAAAATAAAATGACCGGCCATTGAAGGCAGAGTAGAGCTTTTTTGTCTGCTTGTGTTTGCAATTCTCTGAGGTTGTTGCACCAGATGATGTGATTGTCACATTACTTGATCAAGGTCCATATTCCGTAGACTCCTCCCTCCATCGTTTTTTCTTTTCTTTTATATTCTTCCTAAAATTGTATCATACATTAATATCGATCCAATGACTCATAATTAAACATGATACGCTAGCTAAATAACAAAGTAAACAAAAATATTGAAATAGTCTTTGAGGGAGTGAGTGAAAATGTGAAATATTTTACCAATTTTTTACAAGGTTTCTTCTTGTATTCTTGCAATTTTCAAATACCGACTTCTCAGCAAATTTACAGAGAAAAGCTATAGTGTTGTAAGAGTTTCCAACCTAGAGTACAATTTTACAAATATTCATTCGATTCATTCTTGAAATCACATGACATTAAAGGCTTATGAATTTCTATCGTGACTTGACTTTTATTCCAACAAATGTTAATAGGCTATTTTTATAAAGTAAAGCAAAATAAAATTACCGGGAGGATGGAAATACATTCAACCCTAACTGAATTTTATCAGAAATTTATACAAAGTTATCAACAGAGTATATAAACACAAAAGACACAAAATTTTTTACCCTTTCCCTTTTTCTCCCTAAGTATGGCTGTTGTGCAAGTCCTTTTTCATGTTTTACTTAACAGAAAGCACAGCATCACAGAAATGTAAGTATTATAGACTCTAACAGGAATAGACACATATATATGTATGCATGTGCACTTGCTTCACTGCAAATGTTAACAAGTTAGAAAGGAATAAACACCTACAAAAGAAATTTTGAATTGCTTATTAACTAAAACCAGCTCTAATCACGCAAGCAACATTCATGATATAATCCAAGAATAGGTAGGCTGCAGAAACCAAGTACTATAGATCAAACTAGGCTAAGATAGATGACCCCCTTCTGAAGATCCCCACAGCCCAACATTCACAAACCTCATTGAGTGTTGTTATTAACAAAGCAGGGTTCTACAACTCTAGCATTTAGAGAATTTTTTCTTCAATCATTCAACAACTAACAATTCTAATATAATTGCTCCTAAAACCCTAACAACACAAAAATTCTCAACAGCAGTTGCGAATTCCCAATTGGTGTTAGGAATTCCCAACAGCAGTTAGGCCCAACGGGTGTTAGGAATTCCCAACTGGTGAATTGTCAACATTAGTTGGGAATTCCTAACACCGGTTGGGAATTCCTAACACCAGTTAGGAAACCAAAAAGCAGTACAAATTACCAAACCTAAGAGTACACAACCACTACAAAATCCAATCCAAACATTCAAACATCACTGAACCTTGCAATATAGAAACTCAACCATAACAATGAGATGGCAAAAACACCAGCAATATAGCAAATCAAACATCACTATGCCAAAATTACCAAACACTGAAACACCCAAACATTGTTGTCATCACCAAACACCCCACACAACCATAACAATCAAATTGTAAAAACACCAACCAATATACTTGTTATAATTTCAGGAACTTTGAACCCAGAAATATCGAAAACCAAACATCACAATGCTAAAATTAGAACAAGAGATGCATAAGCTTCACTTGCAAATAAAAGGATAACTAAATATAAGCTGCAGTATGTCATTATACAATTTTCCAACAAGAAATTGCTGCCACAATGTAAGGAGTTCAAACATAAAATTAATACAAAGTTGAATAAATATATGACGGGGGATGAAAAGCACAAAAAAAAAAAAAAAATGAAAACCCAAGCAAAAACGAGACAACAGAGAGCCAAAAGAAAGAAAACCCCCAGAAAAAACCAAAATACCCAAGCACATAACATCAACTATCCATCATGCGCACATAATCTCACAGTTGCCCGAACCCTGTTTAGCCTAAGAAGTTGAAGACAGTCTCCTGGAAACC
This sequence comes from Acer yangbiense, assembly GCA_008009225.1. Taxonomy (NCBI): domain Eukaryota; kingdom Viridiplantae; phylum Streptophyta; class Magnoliopsida; order Sapindales; family Sapindaceae; genus Acer; species Acer yangbiense. Next base: position 10,650,349 of record CM017764.1, read on the forward strand.
TCAAAATAAAATTAGCCTAAGAAGTCAAAAATTTCTATTCAAACAACACAAAATTAATACATACAAACATTAAACAAAAATGTAAACAACAGACATTAAGCAAACCTTTTAGGGTTCTAATTAAAAAAAAATTCAAAAATTGAAGAACCACCATTCACCTTCACAAACAAAAATTCAAAAATTCAAAAACCATTCACCTTCTTTTCTAATCCAAAAAAAAAAATTCAAAAATTGAAGAACCACCATTCACCTTCACAAAAATAAAATCAAAAATTCAAGAACCATTCACCTTCTTTTTCTTGAAGCCAAACAAAGTTGAGGTTGTGTTCAAGCTTCCGTCTCGTCGTGCCGTCATCGACTTCAAGCTTCCGTCTTGTTGCGCCGTCGTCGTCTTCAAGCTTCCGTCGCGCTGCCGTGGTTGGAGACTGCTGCCCTAGAATTGAAGTCAGAGACAGATCGAGGGAGAGAAGGTCTGCGTTTTCTGAGAGAGATTTTGGTCGATTTGAGAGAGATTAGGGATTTTGAAATGTGAGAGAGGTTTGATCGTTTTCAGATAGATTAGGGATTTTTCAATTGAGAGGGGTTTGATCGATTTGAAAGATAACAGAGATAGAGTCATACAGAGTGTTTTGATTGGAATGTAATTTTTAAATTTTACAAGGGCAATATTGTCTTCCAACAGCCACAAAAGAGTTAGTTTTACAAGTTTTTCAAAATGGGGTTAGTTTTCAACTTGAGCCTCCCAAAGGGGTTAGTTTTCAATAAAACCCTTTAATCAAGTTTACCAAACACTTTTTAATTCCTCACTTTTTTCTTAAGTTGATTATTTATAAAGTCAATTTACCAAACATTTATCAACTTATCTTTTAAGTTGATTATTTCTTAAAGTTAAGCTAAAAATGAATTATTTATTAAGCAAAGCAATCTCAAATATAGTCTAAGTTGGTGTTAGTCTTAAAAGTACGTAGGGGAGTAAAGATTATTAAAAAAAAAATTAAACCCTAATAATAATAAAGTTAGTTGTTTTTAGTAATCTATTAATGAAATGCACATTTAGTATGAGAATATGGTCAATGAAATGTAGGTAAAGTAACTTTTTATCACACACACCATGTTAGTATAAAACGAGGTGAGTAAGAGAACAGGGTAAGCCTTATCAAGAGGAGGTTACCTTACCATCGCCCCAAAAACCTCTTTTTACCATCAAAATACAAAATTTACCCTTTTTTTAGCAATATACAGCAATAACAATAAAAGTAAATATAATTAAAAAATTATGGTAAAACAATAAATCAATAAAAAATTAAATTATTTATAACGGATTGAGGTCGTGGTTTTGGAAGGGATCCAAAATGTTCTCATTATGAGATTTCAATGAACTAGTGCTGGGATGTCAACAATCACTGTCAGCAACCATTGTTTTATTTGGAAAATTGATCCAGGTTTTATTTGGAAAATTGATCCAAATTTTTTACCGAATAAATGAAAAGTTATGTATTTTATATTTGGGTTAATATTAAAAGCCTCCCATAAACTTAATTTGAACTATTATTGGATGTATAGTTACAAATGCTTTTATTTTAGAAACCTCCCTATGAACTAACACTGTTAGCATTTCGTTTGTGTTGACTGAGTTTGACTATTAAAAAGTCTAAATTATCCCTATTTAAGATTAAATTATATGAATTGACTATCATATCCTCATACTTTTACCAAATAAATTAATAAAATAATACAAAATGTGAGAATGTTAACTTACAAATGAGAAGTTATTTTGTGGACTATTTTATCCTTAAAAATAACAAAATTACAAATGAACCAAAAGCATTGAAAATGAGTATTTGCTTGGATTATTTTCAATGCTTTTGGTTCATTTGTAATTTTGTTATTTTTAGGGATAAAATTGTCCATAAAATAACGTTTCCTTTACAAGTTAACATTCCCGCCTTTTGTATCATTTTATTAATTTTTATTTGGTAAACGTATGAGGATATAATGGTCAATTCATATAATTGAAGCTTAAATATAAACATTTTAGACTTTTTAACGGTCAAACTTAATCAACACAAACGGAATGCTAATGGTGTTAGTCTGTAGGGGAGGTTTATAAAATAAAAGCATTTGTAACTATACATCCAATAATAGTTCAAAGGTGAGGGGAGGTTTTTAATATTAATCCTTCATATTTTAAATATAAACATTTTAGACTTTTTAACGGTCAAACTTAATCAACACAAAAGGAATGCTAACAGTGTTAGTCTGTAGGGGAGGTTTATAAAATAAAAGCATTTGTAACTATACATCCAATAATAGTTCAAAGGTGAGGGGAGGTTTTTAATATTAATCCTTCATATTTTTATGTATGGGCAAAGAATACAATATTGGACCATTTTCCAACGTGGATGAAATATGAATGACTAATAAGATTCAGTTTGAAGGTTTTATTCGGGGACTTCCTTATCTCATAACAAAAAATATATGGTTAAGATATGATCACTTTTTTCCCTCTCATGCAAGTTGGTATTTCAATTACACTTCACAAAAATAATTAGGAAAAACAAGATCAATGAGAGGATCCTAACTCTTTATTCGAATCTACAAAAATTACTATAACAAAAAGTACATGCAAAAATGTTCTATATGTTATAAAATAAAAACTTTTCCTACCGATTAATCAAATCAATATATCTAGACTGCATATATGGCTTTGAAGAATCATATGAGTATTAGATACTTACAAATAATTGATTGATATCACTTTTAGACCGCCCGCCTTGTGATTTGTGTTTGAATCAAGTTCCAATCACCTCCTTAAGAACATGCAAGATCAGCCAAAAAAAAAAAAAAAAAAAAAATTGTTTCTCTATTGATTGAAACGTCCGATCTTGAAGTTTCGTTCACCCAAAGTTTTCCTCCTGATTTTCACTTTTATTTACCTCACACAATTGTGTGGACACTCTATTAGGGAAGAGGAACAAAATAAATCATCGCAGACACTCTTGGTCTCAAGGGAGCGGCAACTATGGAGAGGGAGTTGAATATATAATTCCTTTTTTTTTTCCTCTCTCTTGGAATCCTAACCGAAGTTTCGAATGATGAGATACTAAGTGGTTGCCTCTCGTATACTCATTTATATAATGTGTAATTTGGATTCCTACGAATTATTTAATTACCTTAATTAAATAATAATTTAAATGAGCTTAAAAGGGACCTCGAGACATATTTTGTTGGTTTCCTTAAATGCAACTTACGTGCATAATTCTCATACTTGATTTATTGTGACATTGTTTTAGATTAGTCTCCACAGGTCGTGTGTGGTTAAAGTGGGAAAAAAAGGGTCCAACGAATATTGACTAGGCAAAGGCTTTTAGGAGAGAGTGCTAATTAACCTGCCAATAACGTATCTCGGCTTTCCCCTTGGCGCAAAACCTCGCTCCAAATCCTTTTGGGATAATCTTGTGTGCCATGTCGAGAGTAGGCTAGCGCCTTGGAAGAAAAGGTTCCTTAACAAAGGGGGCTGCTTAGTCCTTATCAAAGCTGTTCTATCAAGCATACCGAATTACTATTTGTCAGTTTTTAACTTGCCTATTGGTGTTGCGAATAGCTAGGAAAAAATTCAACGATCTTTTTTCTGGGGTGACGAGATCTTAAAGATGTATTATTGTGGCTGGTTTGTGGGTTAAGTGGAATAGAGAGGTTGTTTTTTCCAACATTTATGCTCCTAACATTGAATGTGAGAGGAAGTCCCTTTGGGATTTTCTTCTTTTGGCTCAACAATCTTTGCCATTCCCTTGGTGCTTTGAAGGGGACTTTAACGTAGTGTTAGACCTGACAGAAAAAAGAGGAGGAGTTTGTTTAGGAGATCCTTGCGGAATTTTAATTCGTTTGTGCTCAGAGCCAAGGTGGTGGATTTGCCGTTACAAGGTTTTAAATTTACTTGGTCCAACTGTAGAGAGAATGCGACGTGGGCTCGTCTGAATCGATTTTTAATATCTCCTCTCATTCTTTCTTGGATTCCTGATCTTATTCAAAGGAGTCTATCGTGTGGTTTGTCGGATCACAATGTGATCTCTATTGGTGTTCCGATCGATGATTGGGGTTCGACTCCGTTTCGGTTCTTTTATGGCTGGTTGGAAGAAAGAGGTTTAATGGAAGCAACTAGGAGAGGTTGGAAGGATTGCAATGAGAGTGGCGCTATAGGTTTCATTATGAGTTCGAAGCTTAGAGCTGTCAAATCTATTTGTAAGAAATGGTGTTTGCAAAAGGGGAGTTACAATAGGTCTCTAAAACCATTGGAGAAGAGGTTAGCAGCCTTAGAAAATTCTGCTTTGGTGGGTGGATGGTCGTTGTCTATGAGGCAAGAACGGATGAAAATTATTGCTGAGATGTAGAAGTTAATACGAATAGAGGAAAGGGATTGGAAACAAAAATCCAGGGTCAAATGGTTATCAGATGGGGACAAGAACACTAGATATTTCCACAATATTGCCAATGCTAGGAGAAGAGGTAATTTTGTTGGAGACCTGTTTTACAATGGTGCTTTTTTATCTACCCCGGCGATGGTTCGTGAAGGTGCGTATGAGTACTTCCAAAATCGGTTCAAAAAGGATGCTTGGAGAAGACCAAAAATTGTTAACCTTGGTCTTAAGGTGATTCTGGTTCTTGACAGAGATTGGTTGGAAGAAAAATTCAAGGAAGAGGAAGATTGGAATGCTGTGTGTAGCTGTGATGGTAACAAAGCTCTGGGTCCAGACGGTTTTAATATCAACTTTATAAAGGCTAATTGGGAGGTGATCAAGGGGGATATTATGTGTTTTCTGTAGGAATTTCATGAAAATGGGGCTGTGGTGAAAGATTTAAACAAATCTTTTGTTGCTCTCATTCCAAAAAACTAGCAAATCGAAATCATTTGGTGACTTTAGACCGATTTCTTTAGTAGGATCGCTCTACAAGATTTTGGCAAAAATCCTAGTTTCTCGGTTGAAAAAAGTCATGAATCTTATTATTGGGGAGTCTCAAATGGCTTTCGTTCAAGGTCGACAAATTACAGATAGCTTCGTGATTGCTAGTGAAATCATCAACCATTGGAAAAGAGATAAGAAGGGGGGCTTTTTGATGAAGCTCGACTTCAAAAAGGCGTATGATTGTGTTGATCATTCTTTCTTGGATACAATTATGGAGGCCATGGGGTTTGGGGAAACGTGGAGGATTTGGATGAGATGGTGTATCTTTACCTCTTCGCTTTCGGTTCTGGTAAATGGTAGCCCAACAAGGGAGTTTATTCTTGAGAGAGGCTTGAGGCAAGGAGATCCTCTTTCTCCCTTTCTCTTTAATATTGTTGTCGAATCTCTAAATTGTTTGCTTTAAAAGGCTGTGTGCTTGGGGTTAATAAATGAGGCTGTTTTGGGGAAGAATGAAGTGCATATTTCTCATCTACAATTTGCAGATGATACAATAATTTTCTTAGAGCCGAATTTAGAGTTTGTCAGAGCAACGAAGCGTATTTTAAGATGCTTCGAATTGGCATCGGGCTTGACTATTAATTTCCACAAATCTTGCTTAGTTAAGATTGGTAAGAGGAGTGACATGGTGTATGAGGCGGCGGTGATATTTAGATGTAAGAAGAGAAACCTTCCCTTTTCCTACCTAGGCTTGCCTCTCGGTGCTAACTCTTGTTCGAAGGCCTTTTGGGATCCGGTTATTCGAAGAATAGAATTACGGTTGGCTCATTGGAAGAGAAGATTTTTATCGAAGGGTGGTAGATTGGTGCTTATTAAAGCTGTCCTATCTAGCATCCCAACTTATTTAATGTCAGTCTTTAAGGTTCCTGTGTCGGTAGCTAAAAGGATTGAAAAGTTGCAAATGGATTTTTTATGGGGAGATGGTGTTGAGAAAAATAAGATTCATTCGGTTGATTGGGTTTCAGTGTTTCAAAGTAAGGCTAAAGGAGGGCTTGGGATTGGGTGTATTGTTGACAAGAATAGGGGTTTGTTAGCCAAATGGATTTGGAGGTTTGGGAGGGAAGATTCCTCTCTTTGGAAAATGGTTGTTTGTGCGAGATACGGGTTTGACATTAAAGCTTTTTACTGGAGGTGGAATACTAGTCCTACTGCTTCACATTTCATCAAAGCAGTAGGTTCTTTACTAGTTAACGATTCACATTCTGCTAATATTCTTAGGGATGGCATGAAAGTTATTATTGGTTGTGGTAATAGAGCAGTGTTGTGGGAGGACATTAGATGGGACAATGTGCCTCTAAGGGAGACTTTCCCTAGAGTTTTCGCTTTAGCTATAAACAAAAGTGGCGTGGTGGCTGAGTATGGCACCTGGAATGCCAACAAATGGAGGTGGGAGATTGATCTTAGGAGACCATTGTTCGATTGGGAAAAGTTCCAAAGGCAGAGTTTCATGACAGCTTTTGACTATATAACTTTGAGGCAGTTTATACCAGATAGCATGGCTTGGAGTTTTAAGGGTGATGGTATATTCTCAGTTCAGTCTTTTCGTGTTTTGTTAGAGGGGCAGGTGGTGGAAAACAGAGGTAACTCAGGCCTTATTTGGTGTGGTTTTTGTCCCCCTAAGGTGTAGATTTTTATGTGATAGCTGAGTAAAGGGAGGATCCTAGTCAAGGAGGTTCTTAGTAGGTTTGGTCTTGGCTTTGTTGTGAATCTGGAGTGTCCGATGTGCAAGGCTGAAAAGGAGTCCATCGACCATGTGTTCCTTCATTGTAGGTGGGCGTGGGCGTGGGCGATTTGGATGAAGTGTTGTTGTTTATGGGATGTTTAGTGCTGCTTGACAGTTAGCATGAAGAAATAGGAAATAGGGTGGGGTGGTTTATGTTCGGCTGTTAAGAATAAGAGAGCTTGGTGTATTCTTTTCCATGCCGTGGTTTGGTCTATTTGGGAAGCGAGAAATAACTTGGTGTTCAATGAGAAGGAAGCCGGTATTGATCAAGTTTTTGATTTAATTTGTTTTAAGGTGGCTTGTTGGTTTAAGGCTTTTAGCTGTGGATCCAAATTGCCTTTATCCTTGATTTTGTTAAACTTGAAAGAGAGCTGTGTGGACTTGAAGAAATCAGGGAATCCAAACGTTGCAAGCTGGTCTCCCCCTCCATTGGCACTCTTAATTTCAATGTCGACGGCTCAGCGAGGGGTGCTCCAGGGCCAGCGGGGATAAGAGGTGTGCTGCATGACTTTAACAGCAGTATTTTGTGCTCTTTCTCTTTGTTCGTTGGCACATTAGACGCGAACTAGACGGAGATTATGGCCATCCACTATGCTCTAAATTTGTGTGTGTCCAATCCCTTGGTGGTAAATCGTAGGGTCAGTATTATTAGCGATTCCAAGACGGTTGTGTCTTGGGCCAACTCAAAAGTGATTTTGGGAATATCTCGCATATCAATCTCATTTATGACATAAAAGAAATTCTACAGCATCATCAAAATCTAGAGGTTATTTTCAACTCTAGGGACACCAATTCCTTCGCTGACAGTTTGGCTAAAATGGGTTTGAGAGGTGAGGGCAATAAAGTGATCTGGAGTATGGTATGATGTGGAGTTCTTAGGGTCCTTTCCTTTGGTTCCGCCCTTGTTTGGGCCGCTGCAGTGCTGATCTTTTTTGTGGTCGTGTGTTGTGTTTCCTGTTATCTGTTTTTGCTGTGCTTTTTGTGTTTGTTTGGTGCCTCTCTTCTTGGAGCAGGCCTTTTGTGATGTTTCTGCCTGAGTGGCCTTTGCTGTTGGGTGTTGTTGTTCTTGGTTTTTTTGTCCTTCAATAAATTTTCCTGCTGTTCAAAAAAAAAAAAAATTCACGCGGTGGATTGGACTTCGATATGTAGGAGCAAGAAAAATGGAGGGTTGGGAATTGGGAGAATGAAGGATAAAAACAAAAGTTTACTAGCAAAATGGGTGTGAAGATTTGGTAATGAGGTTAGTAGTCTGTGGAGGAGGGTGTTGTGTGCAAAGTATAGTATCAGGAGTGAAGCGTTGGTTTGGAAGTGGAGTTGCACTGGTTCGGCTTCGGCGTCTCATTTTGTTCAAGCAGTAAATAGCCTCTTTAACATAGGTTCAACTTCTGAGAGGATAATTAAGGATGGTGTGATAATGGTTTTAGGTGATGGAAGGAGGGTTGATTTTTGGAGAGAGTTGGGGAGTGAGGAAATGTCTCTCTTGAATGCCTTTTCTAGAATTTTTTCGCTCTCTTCTAAGAGGTGTGGACTAGTTGAGGATTTTGGTTTTTGGCGTGGTCAAGTTTGGGTTTGGAATGTTCCTTTGAGGCACGATTGCTTTGACTGGGAAAAGGATCATTGGAATGCCTTTGTTTGTAGGCTTGACCAATTCAAACCGCGTAAACTTATAAAGGATTCGCTTGCTTGGTCTTTATGTCCTAAAGGAATTTTTTCGGTCGGCTCGTTTCGTAGAAACTTGGAGGAGTCGTGCTTAATGACTGATAAGGTGGATCCCTTTCTTGTTTGGCAAGGGATTTGCCCTCTCAAGATTGAAATTTTTACTTGGCAGCTGTTAAGGGGCAGAGTTATGGTTAGAGAGGTGATGAGTAAATTTGGCTTCTACCCAAATCTGTCTCAGGACTGTCCGATGTGCAAGAGTGTGGAAGAAACTGTTGACCATGTTGTAAGAAAACATTGTACACACAAATCTAAACACACAGATAATATAAAAGCAATAAGAAGAAAAAAACGACACCAAAGATTTTACATGGTTCAGCAATTTGCCTATGTCCACGGAGCGCACCACACTCAATCCACTACTTTCAGAGTTGATTAAAATCTCTCAGTCTCTCTCTCAGTCTCTCTACAATTTGCTCTCTATCTCTCTAGCAATATTTTCTCACACACATTAGGGTTTACATAATGGAGGTATTTTTATGGGAACACTAGGGTTGGCCAAATCCTATTTGGAGTCTATTTCCTTTTTTCCTCTTTCTTCACTGTGCAAATCTTCATCGCACATGTATTTGCGTTGGACCACTGCTGGTGCCACATCGCTCCTCACAGCGGAACCTACTGGAGACAGTACCACTGTCTCAACCGCTGCCGAGAAATTAGCAGCGCAATGCACAACTTAAAACACTTGCCTGACCGCTTTAAAAGACACAGCACAATGCGCAGCGGTGTCTTGATTTTAGCCGCTGCAACACACCGCTACCATTGCAACATCGTGAAGCACTCAAAGCTTCCTTTGTTGACTTTGCAATTTAACTTCACAAATCCCAAATATTAATTTGCCTTTTAATTTCACAAAAGACAAAAAAACAACTTTACTTTGCTTAATTCATTTGTTGACTTTGAAGTCTTCATAAATAATCCTAACAATCTCCCACTTGAAGACTGAAACTCAATAGACGTACTCCATCCTTCCTCGATGACTTAGTGGATAAATAACGGTGTGCTCATCCCCCACGTCTTCACTCTTGAAGACCCACTGAAGCTGCGCACAGCTCCAGTTTCTTAGTAGTGACTGGCTTGGTTAACATGTCAGCCGGATTCTTGCTACATGCTATCTTCATAAGCTTTAACACACCTTCTTCGATTAACGATCGAATGAAATGATAGTGAAGATCTATATATTTGGTCCTAGAATGGAACGCTGAATTCTTGGCCAAGTGTATTGCACTCTGACTGTCACTGTGCAGCACATTTATCACTTGATCGAATCCCAACTCAGCTAACAAACCTTGTAACCATATCAGCTTCTTGCTTGATTCTGTCACAGCCACATACTCTGCTTCAGTTGTAGAGATTGTCACTATCTTCTGCAACTGGGACATCCAACTAATCGCGGTACTAGCCATTGTGAACACATATCCGATGGTACTTCTTCTATGATCCACCTCCCCAGCAAAATCTGAATCCACATACCTTTCCAGCTTGAGTTCGTCTCTTTTGAAGGTTAGACATCTCTCTGTCGTACCCCGCAGGTATCTTAGGATCCATTTCCCGGCCTCCCGGTGAGGCTTGCTTGGATTTGACATATATCGGCTCATAACTCCCACTGTTTGGGAAATATATGGTCTTGTGCAAGTCATGGCATACATTAGACTTCCAATGACTGAAGCATAATGAACTTTAGCCATGAAGTCCTTCTCCTTTTCCGTCTTTGGACTCTGGTCCTTGGACAACCTGAAATGACTAGCCAAAGGAGTTCTTACCGATTTTGCATCACCCATGCTAAATCTCTGCAACACCTTCCGAACGTACTCTGCTTGTGAAAGCTTCAATGTACCTTCTTGTTCGTTTCTGCTAATTCTCATTCCAAGAATCTACTTTGCTGCACCTAAATCCTTCATCTCGAACTCACTCGAGAGTTATTTTTTCAAATTGTTAATCTCTTCTAAATCTACACCAGTTACTAACATGTCATCAACATAAAGTAGCAAGATAATAAAACTTGACTTAACCTTTTTGAAATAGCAGCAGTGGTCAGCATTGCATCTGAAATATCCATTGCCTTACATAAACCCATCAAACTTCTTGTACCACTTTCGGGGAGCTTGTTTTAAACAATACAAGCTCTTCGTCAACCTACACACCAACTCTTCCTTGCCCTCTTCCGTAAACCCCTATAGTTGCTTCATGTATATTTCTTCCTCCAAATCACCATGAAGAAAGGCAGTCTTCACATCCAACTGCTCCAAATATAACCCTTTTGCTGCGACAATGCTTAATACTAACCGGGTCGTAGTTAGTTTAACAGCAGGAGAAAAAAATTCAGAGTAATCAATACCTTCTATTTGTTGGAAGCCTTTGATCACTAGTCGTGCCTTGTATCTTTTGGAACCATCATGTTCCTCTTTGATCTGAAACACCCACTTATTCTGTAGGGCTTTCTTTCCTTAAGGTAACTTGGCTAACTCCCAAGTTTAATTAGAAATCAACGACTTCATCTCATCCTTCATTGCAAGCTCCCACTTGCTCACATCTTTTCCTTGATATGCCTCATCATAGCACTCAGGTTCCCCTGCATCTATCAACAACATGTATTGCAAGTACTTTCTATTTGGTATAGGAGTTCGAGTTGATCTTCTCACTGCACTCTGAGCCTGTGTCACTATAACGTCTCTATGTGGGATAAGATCATGAACATGGAGTGGCACACCTTGTTCTTCATCATTCTGATTAACTAGTTCCACGACCCTGTTATCTGATACATCATTCGGCCCAAAATACTCTGGCTCTTCTGGTTCAGACACCTATGTGTTTCTGTCTTTGTATATAACCCTTTCGATGAAGACAACATCTCTACTTCTGATCATCTTGCGATTTTGGTCATCCCACAGTTTGTAACCAAATTCATCTTCTCCATAGCCCACCAAAGTACACTTCACTGACTTGGCGTCTAGCTTATTCCTCGCATGATCACCTATATGTACATAAGAAACACACATAAACACTTTAAGATGAGAAAGTTTTATCTCTTTCCCAGTCCAGATCTCTTCTGGTATAGCGAGGTCCAAAGGCTTTGATGGTCCTCTGTTAATCAAATATGCTGTTGTATTGACTGTTTCTACCTAGAACTGTTTTGGTAACCCTGAATGTAACCTCATGCTTCTGGCTCTCTCAGTCAATGATTTGTTCATTCGTTCTGCTATCCCATTCTGCTGTGGGGTTCCAGGAACTGTTCTACTAAGCTTTATCCCACTCAGATAGCAAAACCTCTTGAACTCACTGTCTTTATATTCTCCACCACTGTCTGAATGCAGTTTTTTGATCTTTAACTCTGTCTCGTTCTTAACTCTAGCTTTCCATCTTTTGAAAGCATCAAACACCTCAGACTTTTGTTTCAGAAAATAAACCCATACCTTCCTGAAGTGGTCGTCAATGAATATGACGAAATATTATTTACCTCGGGTTGACGAGACTAAAGCTGGACCTAAATATCGGTGTGCACTAGTTCTAGCTTCTCCTTTACCGGTACCCTTCCTGTCTTCTTGAAGCTTACTCGCTTCTGTTTTCCCAACACGCAGCTCTCACAGAATTCAATCTCAACACTCTTTAAATCTGGTAACTTACCTTTCGAATGTAGACACTTCAGCCCCTGACTACTCATGTGCCCAAACCTCTGGTGCCACAAGTTTGGATCATCTTTACATTTCGCCATAGCGATTGAACCATAACCATCTGTGATTGTGTAAAGTGACCCATTCTTATTTCCTCGGGCGATTGTCATGATACCCTTCGAAATCTTCCACTTATCATCTGTGAAAGTCGTCATGTAACCCTCTGACGCTAGTTGCCCAATAGAGATTAAGTTCTATCTCAAATCCGGTATGTGCCTCACGTTGTTAAGCTTCCAAACTGACTCTTTCAGCTGAATCTTCACATCTCCCTTCCCGGTAATGTTGCATGTTTGATCGTCACCAAGATACACCTTACCCAAATTTCCAGAGACGTAATTCTTGAACAACTCCCTGTGAGGTGTGGCATGGAATGACGCTCCTGAATCCAGAATCTAGGACTCCGTCTTACTTTCCAACGAGCAAATGAGGCAATCATCTAACTTCTCTGACACACAATTCGCACTACCCTTGCCCTTATCTTTCTTCTTAGTTGTACACTCATATGAGAAGTGGCCTTTCTTACCATAGTTCTAGCACTCTACATCTTTCTTGTTTCGTTGCTGATTTCCCGAATAATTGACCTGATACCTGGATTTAGACTTACCTCGTGACTTTGATCTTCCTCGTTGATTCGTGTTCCGATTTCTGTTTCTGCTTTCTTTACCTTCCATATTCAATGTTGAAGATGTAAACGCTCCAAATCCCTCTTCACGCATCCTAATTTCTTCAGTCATGATCATGTTCACAACCTGTGAGAAATCTAATTTCTCTTTTCCGAACGAGTTGACAATTGACTGACATGTCATCTTCCAACTTTCTGACAATTGGGTGAGCATAAACACAGTCAAGAATTCTTCATCGAAACCCATAGACACAGAAGTTAACCCATCATTCACTTCGTTGAATTGGTTTAGATACTCTCTGAAACCCTGACCTCTTGTCATCTTTAGATTTGATAACTTTTTGACAAGATGGACCTTTCTTACTGCAGAAGGCTGTTCATATAGATTTGATAAAGTCTTCATCAGATCTCTGGCAATCTGCTGATCCTTTACGTTAAAAGCAACATGCTTCATCAAACTGAGATGAATTGCTCCCAATGCTTTCCTGTCTAGGAGTTTGAAATCCTCATCATCCATGTTCTTTGACTTCCACTTCTTTGACCAATCTATATCAGTCATAGCCTCCGGCTTCTCTTTTAACAGCCAATGCAGATCCTTCTGGTACAGATAATCCTCCATCTGCATCTTCCAAAAACTAAAATTTGTCCCATCGAATTTCTTGATCCTGTGAGAATCTTTTTCTGATCCCTTCTCTGCGACAAAATCATTGACCTCGAGAAAACCTAGATTTGTGTGAAAAATAACCCGCCCCAACCTAGGGCTCTGATACCAATTGTTGTAAGAAAAAATCGCACACACAAATCTAAACACACATATAATATAAAAGCAATAAGAAGAAAAAAACGACACCAAAGATTTTACGTGGTTCAGTAATTTACCTACATCCACGGAGCGCACCGCACTCAATCCACTACTTTCAGAGTTGATTACAATCTCTCAGTCTCTCTACAATTTGTTCTTTATCTCTCTAGCAATATTTTCTCACACACATTAGAGTTTACATAATAGTGGTATTTATATGGGAGCACTAGGGTTGGCCAAATCCTATTTGGAGTATATTTCCTTTTTTTCCTCTTTCTTCAATGTGCAAATCTTCATTGCACGCAGATTTACGTTGGACCGCTGCCGGTGCCACATCGCTCCTCACAACGAAACCTACTGGAGACAGTACCGCTGTCTCAACCACTGTCGAGAAATTAGCAGCGCAATGCACAACGCAAAACACTTGCCTGACCGTTATCATTGCCGCTTTAAAAGACACAGCACAATGGGCAGCAGTGTATTGATTTTGGCCACTGCAACACACCGCTGCCATTGCAACAGCGTGAAGCACTCAAAGCTTCCTTTGTTGACTTTGCAATTTAACTTCACAAATCCCAAATATTAATTTGCCTTTTAATTTCACAAAAGACAAAAAAATAACTTTGCTTAATTCATTTGTTGACTTTGAAGTCTTCATAAATAATCCCAACAGACCACTTATTCCTTCATTGTAAATGGGCATCTGACATCTAGAGGCAGTGTATGGCATGGTGGGGAGTGCATTGGTGTGCCAATAAATCTCTATCGGATTGGGCTACAGGTTGGTTTGGTATGTGTCCGAAAAGTAGTTAAGGAAGAGCTTGGAACACTCTCTTCTTTGCTACCGTGTGGACTATATGGGACTGCAGGAACCAAGTGGTGTTCAAGAATTCTGATCAAAGGGTCTTTCAAGCTGTTGACATGATCAAAATCAGAGTGGCTTGGTGGTTCAAGCATTTTACGAAAGGGTGCTCGAATTTGATCACTGTCATGCTCCAAAATATTGCAAAGAGATGCTCTGTTTTGAAGTCTCAAAAGGCTATCATAACGGGTGATTGGACCCCTCCATGGTGCTCTGAAGTTTAATGTGGATGGGTCGGCTAGGGGTAATTCGGGGTTGGCGGGTATTGGTGAAGTTTTGCGTGATCATTGTGGAAAGGTTCTTGGTTCCTTTTCTAGGAATATTGGCATTGCGGACGCCAGTACGACTGAAATAACTACAATACATCAGGCTTGTGTGTTGTGTGCAAGCTTTCCGGTCATGATTGGTAAATGGATCACCATTATAAGCGATTCTAAGGTGGCTGTGTCCTGGGTTAATGGTTCTGGTTATGGTTGTCTGAAGCTTATTAACCTCATTTACGATATTCGGTCTATTTTGAGTTTTTTGGGAAGAACAATTGTCACCTTTAATCCAAGATCTTCCAATTGTTTCGCCGATTCTCTTGCGAAGAAATGTGCAAATTCGGATAGGGATATGATATTGTGGGAGGTGGACTGATCCTTGCTTTTCAGCGTCTCTCTGTTCTCGTCTCTGTTTTCTGTTTCTGGGTGCAATTGGCGCAGTGTTTTGTTGCCTTTGCGTTTTGTTGGCTTTTTGCTTGGGGGTTTTGTGTTTTTTGTTTTTGTTGCCAATGGCTTTCTGGTCTTGTGTTTTGGATCCGTCTTTTGTTATTGGTTGGCGTTGTGCCTAGGGCTTTGCCCGCTGTTTGTTTGCTGCCTTTTGGCTTAATAATAACTTGCAGTTAAAAAAAAAAAAATTGATACCAATATCTATAAAATTGAGATTGAACTCCATAAATAATATATATAAATTATATCATAACAATTAGTCAATTGTTTAACATCTCTGACCATTTATATGATCAAGAAACATAATACTCTGCACAAACATTCGTCAGTTAATTAAGAGATCAAGTATTGCTCAACTTAATTATTATATATTTGGAGGAATAATCCTTTATAACCAACAAATATTAAGGGCTTTATTAAATTTAACCAGGATTAGCATTTTTATTGTTCCTACCTAACAATCTACTATTCAGACGAAACTGCCTTTCATTATAAAAGAATTTAAAAAACAAAAGAAATTAATAAAACAAAAACAAAAAAAGAATCTGTGAAAGGAGAGAGAGAAGAGATAGACCGTAGATTTTGTATTCCGAAAGAGAGAGAGAGAGAGAGAGAGAGAAAGACCAAGAGAAATCAGCGGCGTGTGCGGTGTGAAGAAGATACCATTCGACCCTAACCCCGACCCGTCGAGAGGTGAGCGGCGGCGTGACAAGACTCAAGAGGCTATGATGTAATCCCCCAAATCAGTTTTTCAAAATTTTCTCTCAAAATTCTTTCAATCTCTTTGCATTCTTTGAAATAATCACCTACATCAACCCCTTAAACACCTCTTTACATTCTTTGATCACAACACTTGAAATAATCTTAGAGTTAACGGTCATTGCATCATAAAATATGTTCTTTTTAGCTTAGGCTGTTGAGATACACAATCCCAAAATGGTTTCCCATTTGTAGTAGTCTCGAACAATGTGGGATCATATCATTTTAGAACCAAGTGCTCATCAAATGAAAAAGGGTCACTTATTTATAATCGGATCAAGTATGACATTCACAAATAGAGCTACCTTCAAAGGCTTATCTTTAAGGAGGAGCTTGGAAGAAGCTAGTGTAAGAAAATACTCTTCTTCTTGCTCATTATAGTTTTCGCTGGTTTTTTATGGAGCAAAGAAGCTAGAGTGAGCTAGAATGCGCATAAGGCATCGAAGAATCAGCTTTGTTTGGGATGATATTGAGGGCGGTGACTAGCTTGGAAAGAGTCATGGGTTGGCCATTGTTGTGGATGAGATTTGGTATGCCTAGTTCAATTGGGTTGGAAACTGGTGTGTGACAAACTCTGTTTCCCCACCCTAGTAAAAGTTCCCCACCCATTTACCACCACAAGTGATAACCAATTTCGTTGTGTCCATTCCTACATGTCAATAAATAAATATCTCACATTAAGATTGAAATTTATTAAACCTGCAGCACATTAAACACGGTGCATGTATTAAACCGAATGCTAGCAATTAAACACACCAGGTGACAGCAACTAAAATCAGTTAAACAAACCAAGTGCAAACATTTAAGCACACTATGTGGTATCAGGAATTAAACACACCAGTTCAGACCAATTAAACACATTACATACAAGCAATTAAACACACCAAGTGACATCAGAAATTAAACACATAAGGTCCAAACAATTAAACACACCATGTGGCAGCAATTAAACACTTTAGGTCCAAACATTTAAACACATCAAGTGGTATTAGCAATTAAACACACTAGGTCCAAAAAAAATATAAACAAACCATATGGCAACAATTAAATACACTAGGTCTAAAAAATTAAACACAACAGGTGGCTGCAGTTAAACACACAAGTTCCACGTAGATTAAACACACCAGTTTAGACCAATTAAACACCTATGTTTAATAGATTAACACACTCAGATTCCATCTTCTTCATTCTAAATTTATGGCTTTGACTGTAAATGAAGACCCAATCTAGTTCATGTGTTTTAAACTAATTAAACTAAGGTTTTGAATACATACATTGAGAAGAAGAACCCGATCAATCTCGATTCATCACTGAAATACGAAGTCAAATCCACGAAATAAATTGGATTTCAATTTATTTCTTGAAAATTCGAAACTCACATATGGGTTTTATGTGTGGTGGCTTGAGAGAAAAGAGGAGAGAGAACAGTACGAATAATTGAAGAGAGAGGCGTGAGAGAGGAGAGTAAAGATAAAGACCTGTTTCACAGTTTGTCTGAACAATGAAGAGAGAGAATCACAGAGTTTCAGACAAAACGAAATAAAGAAAATAAGAAAAATAAGAAAAATAAGAAAATGAGGGGTAATTTAGGTGGTGTTTGGTTTTGTTTTTAAAAACAGTTTTCTATTTTTAAAAATAAAATAAAAACAACTTTTTATTGTTTTCCATTGTTTTCAAAATAAGTTTCAAAATAAACCACAACTTTTTCCTCTAAACAACTATTTTACTTATTTTAAAATCAATACCAAACACATTTACATCATTTTCCGTTTTTAAAAACTACTTTTAAAAAAATATTACCAAATACATTACGTTTTTAAAAACAATATTTTTAAAATATGATTTTCATTTTTAAAAATAGTTTTCAAAAACACCATTTTAAATACAATACCAAAAGCGCCCTTAGTCTCTACAATGGACTAAGAAAAGGAGGGACAATTTAGTCTCTACAGTGGATTATTTAGTAGAAACAATAAAAATGCTAATTCTGGGTAAAATTAGTAAAACCCCTAATTTTTTGGTTACTTATGAATTTCACCCTATGGTTAGAGGAACTAATTATATTGCCGCATCTTCAACATCACCCGGTGACGCCGGTGTAACAGTTCACTATCCTTTATTGTTCATATAAATACTATAAAATAACATTAGTTAATTACCACCTAGCACCATAGACATTTCTTTTGTAGGGCTAAAACTTGGGTGCATCGGATGCACGGTGCATCGCCTACCCTGATGTTGCCATGTCAGCAACTTTGCTAACGTGGCAGCATTATGGTGGGCGATGCATTGTGCATCACGCTGCACCCAAGACTTTCTCTTTCTGTAGAGGCAAGAGTCCCAATAAGTTGGAGATAAAAAATGGGGTATTATTCATTTAGTCCCTATGTTTTTTTGAAATATCTATTTTTTACTCACTAATCCATTTTTCACTAGATTGGACCCTATGTTTTAAAAAACCATTCAATTTGGTCCTTTTTACCAGATTTTTGACGGTCAACAGTCACATAAAATGTAAATTGACTATCTTACCCTTTAGTTAAATTAAAAGGTTTAAAAGTACGATTTTACCCTCTAACTTTATAAAATTTTACAAATTAGCTTGGGTTATAATCCAATCAAAATTTGACACGTGTCACTAAATTTTAAAAATTAAAATTTAAAAATAAACTAACGGATCTGATTTTTTCTTATACACTAAATGTAAACTAATGAATTTTTTTATAAAGAAAATAAAAGAAAATAAAACAAATTGCAAAACAAAAACATTTTGTAAAATTTAAAAGGCGGTTTTGTAAGTTGAGATTTTTGCATTTTCGTGGGAACCAATCATAGTGGATTGGTACTTGATTATTTCATCTATTAGCGTAAATTGTTGTTAATCCCTATATTCCTATCTTGTGTTCTATTTAATTGATGGAGTCCACTTCTGGAAAAGAGAGTTCTTCCATTTCTTGAAATTTGTTGATTCTTTGTCTTCCCTTTGCTACTTGTCACATGTTTTCCTGCTGATTCATTGTTCTTGATTATTTGCTTAGCATAGCTGATAGCCGATAGCCAATTGTTTTTGTGTTTGCAAAGCTTGGGGGTTTTAGAACCATTATGGATCGTCTCATCGGTTCTGCGCGTCTCATGCTAGTTTCAGATCTTGACTCCAGATGGAGATCATAACATACAAAAATAACCAATTTCCAGACATGGGTTGAAGTCAAAACAACAGGTCGATTTGAACTTGAAGCGGATCTGGAGAAAAGGAGGAGATGGTCAGACGAGGAGGTTTGCTGCTCGTGGAGGAGCGGATTCCAGATCCAGTGAGGAGGAGAATCAGGAGATGGTCTAGCGGCGATGGAGTTTTGGTGTAGCGGAAACTCTATGAAAAAAAACTGCAAGAAACAATTAGAGACAACCTACTGGCAACGATCAACTTCGCGCACGAAGGATTGTTGTTAGGCTTCAAATACGACAGACTTTGCGCACGAAGGATGTGTAATTGGATGTTTGAGAATCAATTCTCTAAAATTTTATTAAACCAAAAACTGAGAAATAAAACGGCTTACATGTCTATTTAAAGCAAACAAACCCTAACCCTAATCCGGAACCTTGTTGAGCAAGGAAACGACCTAAAAACCCTAAATAACAAAAATTACCAAAAATGACAAATATGCGTTAAATGCGGAAACAAATAAAGCAAAAGATCCTAAGCAAGCCAGAATTGACAGGACTTGGAAAACAAAAGTTATTACGAAAACTAAACTTTCCTAAAACAACAAAAAAACGGCCTTTTTGGGCCCTAAATGGTGGAATTCGGCTAAAAAAATGACTTTTGAAGTTCTTGCCGAAACGCATCAACTGTACAAGTTTCACATCATTCCGACTCCATTGCCCAGACTAGTAGGAATGATTTGCCCTTTTTCCTTGGTCTTTTTCCGATTTAACCCCTCCATGTAATCCAATGCCAAGGCTGCTGCATCAGTCCCTCCAGGGTAGAAAAATGGCGACCTCGACGTGTTATCCTCCTCCGCGGAATCATCAAAATAAGGCACCAATGTTTCACATTAAACACATCAGCCGTGCGAATGTGACTAGGAAGCTTTAACCGATATGCATTTGGATTTATCTTCTCGAGCACCTCAAGTGGACCGATCTTTTTGGCTGCAAGTTTGTTGTATTCCCCAATTGAAAAATGGTCCTTAGTCAAGACAGCCCACACAAAATCCCCTACCACTAGACGACGTTTCTTGTCAGCTGCCGCCTTATACTTGGTTGTGGATTTTAGCAAGTTCTCACGGACCTGCGTATGAGTTTCCTGCAAATGTTGAACAAAATCCTCAGCCTTTCCATGAACCCTAGTCTTGTTTGGAAGAGGTAGTAAATCAAGCGGACAACGAGGGATCACCGAGTACACCACTTGAAAAGGACTAAAACATGTGCTTCGATTTATTGCGTGATTGTGTGCAAACTCCGCCTGACTGAGCTTTTGATCCCAAGCTCGCGTATTCTCTCTGACTAAACATCGTAACAAATTCCCTAGAGACCTGTTAACGACTTCAGTTTAACCATCCGTTTGTTGGTGATATGCACTGCTAAAATCTAACCGAGTGTTCACCAACTTCCACAAGCTGTGCCAAAAGTGGCTAAGAAAACGGGTGTCCCGATCTGACACGATGGAATTAGGCAGCCCATGCAAGCGATATATTTCCCTGAGAAAGAGTTGAGCAACACTAACTGCATTTGTGGTTTTTTTGCATGGAATGAAGTGGACCATCTTCGAAAATCTATCCACGACCATATATATCTAATCAAATCCACGCTGAGTTCTTGGTAATCCGACCACAAAGTCTATGCTTACTTCTTTCCATGGCTCAGTCGGTACTGATAGTGGTAAGTATAAGCCCGCATTAGTCACTTTCCCTTTCGAAACCTGGCAAACTCGACAACACTCCACATACTGCTCTACCTTTTTCCGAATGGTCGGCCAAAAATAGCTCGCCTTGATCAATTAGAGTGTGAGATCTCTGCCCATATGTCCTTCACCATGAAGTTCTTTAAGGATATGCAATCGCAAGCTACAATCTGGAATGCACAACGGATTACCTCGAAACAAAAACCCATCCACCAACAAAAAGTCATATTTGTCCCCTGCTTGCAAGGTTGTCAAAATGGTCGAGAAATAAGGATCCGTAGCAAGCAACTCACGAAATAATTTGAAACCCAGTACTGTGAGACTCATGATGGATAGCAAGTTACTTCGTCGACTTAGCACATCCGCAACTTTGTTAGAGGTGCCCGCTTTATGTTTCAGGACGAATGTAAATTGTTGTAGGTAAGCTGACCACGCTGCGTGTCTAGCCAAAATTTTATCCTGACTTTGGAGATGTTTGAGCATTCTGTGATTCGTATAGAGGACGAACTCATGATGGAAGAGGTAGCGCCTCCAATGTTTCACAGCCTGGACCACTGCATAGAACTCAATGTCGTAGGTGCTATACCTCGACCTTGACCTGATAACTTCTCACTAAAAAATGCCACTGGTTTGCTAGCTTGACTCAAAACTGCCCATATGTCTAGCTTGGATGCATCACTGTAAAGCTAGAATGGTTGCGAAAAATCTGGTAGGATTAATATGGGGGCTGTTGTCAACCGCAGCTTGATGACTTTGAAGGCTTCTTCGGCCTCCGGAGTCCATTCGAACTTGTCTTTCTTCATACAGTCAGTTATGGGTGCCATGATGCTACTAAAATGAGAGATAAAGCGCATATAGAAGGTTGCCAAACCATGAAAGCTCCTGACTTCCGTGACAGTTCTTGGCTGTGGCCATTGTTTGACGGTTTTGATTTTCGACTCGTCCACCTGTAATCCTTCCCCTGAAATTATGTACCCCAAAAATAACATTTTGGCTGTCATGAAAACACACTTACTTGTGGCTGCGACCAAACTCTGGGTGTGTAGGACAGTTAACACCTCACGAATGTGTTGTTTGTGTTGTTCCTAGTGTGCACTGTAGATCAAGATATCGTCGAAGTACACGACGATGAATTTTCCGATGAATGGCAGTAAAGCTTGGTTCATTACTCTCATGAATGTGCTCGGTGCATTAGATAAGCCGAAGGGCATGACCATCCATTCATACAGACCCTCTCGGGTCTTGAACGTAATTTTCCACTCATCTCCGGGTCAAATTCTGATCTGGTGATATCCATTCTTCAAGTCCAATTTAGTGAACACTGTTGCTCCACTAATCTGATCAAGTAAATCGTCTAAACAGGGAATAGGGAACCGATATCTCACCGTGATCTTGTTGATCGCTCGGCTATCCACACATCCTCCAGGACCCATCTTTTTTTAGAATTAGAAGGGCTGGTACCGCACACGGACTAAGGCCTCACAGATGTGTCCCTTAGCCAACAATTCTTCTACTTGTCTCCGTAACTCTTCATGCTCTACGTGACTCATTCTATAATGTGGACGGTTAGGTAACATCACTCCTGGTTCTAAGTCAATCAGGTGTTGAATGTCTCTTAGGGGTGGAAGCCCCTCAGGTAATTCGTTTGGAAACACCTCTGGAAATTCTGACAGTAGTGGAATCGCCTCTTGAGGTATTTCGACCTTGGCTGTCTTTTCTTTGTTTAGCAACATAAAGACTGTCTCTGCTTCCTCCATCTCTGTTTCAAACCTAGCAAAAGAAAGTAAATTTGTACTATCGGGTGATTTGGGTTTTCCTGAGCTCTTACCAGGTAATAGCACTATATTGGTATTGTTGAATCGCAAAGTGTAGGTGTTCAGAAACCCATCATGCTTCACTTTCCGGTCATACTGCCACGGTCTTCCGAGCAATAGGTGGCAAGCGTCCATACGGACCACATCGCACCACGCTTGGTCCTTGTAATTCGTCCCCATCGAAAAAGAGACAAGAACTCTTTGTGACACCACTATCTCCCCTTCCTTTTGCAACCATACTAACTTATACGGTCTTGGGCGTTTTTCCGTCTTCAGTCCCAACTTCTGAACCGCTTCAGTTGCTACAATATTCTCACAACTTCCCCCATCAATAATATAGCGACACACTTTGCCTAAAATAGTGCACGTTGATTGGAACACATTGTTTCGGAGCCAGTCACTCTCTTCAGCTCGTGGTGTTAAGAATACACGTCGTGTTGCCAATAGAATCACCATCTACCTGATCTTCTTCTACAGCAATTTCTTCCTCAAACTCTGCCTCTTCACCAATTTCTGCATCCCCTTCTCCACTGTCATCCGTCTCATTGAACAAAACTGGTTTCTTCCCTATCTTTCGGCATTCCAATTGACGGTGTCCTACTTCTCCACAGTTGAAGCACCGCACCACTCCTGCCGCTGTTCTCGGCTGGACCTGATTGGTCGGCGGTTGGACCTGATTGGTGGTCGGACATGAAGTCCCTCCGCTACTGCTGGTGGTGGCCACTGTCCGCTGCTGCCATCCCAAATTGCTGCTGTTGTTTCCTATTTTTCCTATTGAACCAGTACTGTTGCTCATAAACGGACCACCTCCAGTTCGTCGTGACGTTGTCTTTTCTATTTGCAAGGCTCTCTGATGTGCATCCAAGACAGTAGTTGGGTCAAAAAGATTTACCACGTCTAAGATTTGTTGACGTAATCCCCCACAATACCAGGACACCAACTAATCTTGGGTTTCTTGAATATCATTGCGCACTAACAATTGATAAAAATCGTTTGTATATTCATCGACCGTTCGCAATACTTGCCTTAAATTCTGTAATTTCTGATACAACAACTTCTAAAAATTATGGGGTAGAAATTCAGACTGCATCTTCAGCTTCATCTTCTCCCAATCGAAAATCTTCATCTTACCAGAACGATTATGGGTTAGTTTGAGCTGCTGCCACCACGCGGCTACCCGTCCCCGAAGCCGAGTCGCTACCAAGGCTACTCTTGAATTATTCGGAACGTTTTTGAATTCCAAAATCTCTTCCACCACTCTAAGCCACTCTAGGAACTCCTCTGGTTGTAGGTTTCCTTGAAACTCCGGGACTTCCGTCCTCATACCTGACTCCCATCTACGGTTCTGTTCAGGTTGCACTGGTCGTCTGTATTACGGAATTTCTTCCTCATGGTGTTCCCGTACTGGTTGTCTTCTCTACGGAACTCTTCTATCATGGTGTTCCCGCACTACTAGACGTCTGTGCTGCGGAACTTCTTCCTTCTAGTCACTTCCCTCCTCACTTTCCTCTTCATCACCACTCGCATAAGGGTTTTGAGTCGTTAAGTTCAAGGTTTCTAGGTTGGCGATCACCCTAGTCATCTGCTCGGCAATCAACGCCATCTGTTGCTCTAGTTGTGTCACATGGTCACATTCGACGGCCTCTTCTACAGGGATCCGGTTAGGTTGTCGTCTCTTTGGTGGCATGTTGATGTCTCGAATGAACACGGCTCTGATACCAACTGGTGTAGCGGAAGCTTTACAAGAAAAACCTGCAAGAAACAATTAGAGACAACCTACTGGCAATGATAAACTTCACGCACGAAGGATTATTGTCAGGCTTCAAATACGGCAGACTTCGCACACGAAGGATGTGTAATTGGATGTTTGAAAATCAATTCTCTGAAATTTTATTAAACCAAAAACTGAGAAATAAAACGACTTACAGGTCTATTTAAAGCAAACAAACCCTAACCCTAATCCGGAACCTTGTTGAGCAAGGAAACGGCCTAAAAACCCTAAATAACAAAAATTACCAAAAATGACAAATATGCGTTAAACGTGGAAACAAATAAAGCAAAAGATCCTAAGCAAGCCAGAATTGACGGAAGTCGATTCGGACTTGGAAAACAAAAGTTATTGCGAAAACGAAACTTTCCTAAAACAGCAAAAACGGCCTTTTCGGGCCTTAAATGGTGGAATTCGGCTAAAAAAGGCTATGCCTCATGACCTCTGTCATGAGTTTTGAAGCTCTCGCCGAAACGCATTAACTATGCAAGTTTCACATCATTCCGACTCTATCGCCCGGACTAGTAGGAATGATTTGCCCTTTTTCCTTGGTCTTTTTTCGATCCAACCCTTCCATGTAATCCAATGCCAAGGCTGCTGCAACAAGTTTGCTTATGATGACTAAACCTAGACTTCTGTAAATTTGGGATGGTTTTGGTGTTGATTTGAGATGGTTTATTGTTGATGATGATTATACGATGATTTGAGATGGTTTGGTGTTGATGATGTATCTGAATTTGTATGAGTTACTAGAAGGAACGGCAGATTTCTGCATTTAATCCCCAAGAAAAATTTATTTGATTTCTTCCTTTTCAATTTTTTTTCAATTTTTTGTTGTTGATGGTTTTGGTGTTGATGATGATTTGGTTTCGAAATGAAGTTTGAGTTGATTTAATTGTGATCAAGTGGGAGGCTGAATGCAGCTGTTATAGTTGATTTAATTGTGATATTGAAGGTTGAAGGTTGAAGATGATGGAAGGTTGAAGATGATGGAAGATTGAAGGTTGATGATGATCCAGATTGGACCGATTATGTATCAATTTGATTTTTTTTGTTTTTTGTTTTTAATTTTTTTTAATTAGGTGGAGATTGGATCTCCACATTTAATTTTTTTAATTAAATTTAATTTTCTTTCTATTTATTTGTGTGTTGACACATGGTAAATAAATGTTTAAAAACAAAAATACCCTTAGAACCATTTAATTTGATTAATGGTTGACTCACAGAAGGACGAAATTGAGTGGTTTTTGAAAACATAGGGACCAATCTAGTGAAAAATGAATAAGTAAATAAAAAATAGACATTTAAAAAAAAACATAGGGACTAAATGAATAATACCACATAAAAATTTGTCAGAGAAGAAATTGTTAAGGGCAGGTGGAAGAAAAGAAAGTTTTGTTATGAATCAAAGAATAATAAATAACAAATAAATAAAAGAGATGAGAAATAAAGCTAGAGAGATCAGACGAGAGAAACATAGTTTATCTCTTTATTTCAGAGTTGCTTCAGCTGAACCAACCCAACACTTACAAGAGAAAGCCATATATATAGGCAAACAAATATAGGGGTCTTTATTGTAATTTCCCTATGTATTGATTGTTGTTTCAAGTTCAACCACTTACCACACAATATTGCCGCCTCTCTTAATTGCCATTATCCTACATATTAGAGACATGTGTCTCACTTGACAATTGTTGGGATTGATGATGGTCAAAGCTATTGACATGTGTATTACTTGGAGGGTAAGTAATATTGGTGATAAGTGTTAAAGTCACCGTGTGGTAAATATGGGAGATAAGTGTGGAAAGCCACATATATTTATAACACTCCCCCTTGGATTTCCATCACTTGTATTTAATTTGCTAGGAAAAAAAAAAAACTCAGTGTGATAAAAACCTTCGCAAAATGTACACAATGATCTTCTGAATCTTGTGAAGTTGGATATTCTCAAAACTGTCTCGTTAAAAATCTTGTCAGGAAAACCCAATGGGATAAAACCTCATCGAAGGGAAAAAGAGTATAGTGTACATATGTCCAGAATTTATTGTTTTCTTCAAAATATTTCTCACATTTATACTTTGCTAGGGAAAACCCAGTGGGATAAAAACCTAAGCAAAAATATTTATTGATTTGTCGGATCAAAGTAAAATTTATGATGATCTTCTAGATCAAGGTAACACATATACGATGATTAGCAAGATCAAAGTAATATTTACAATGATATTTTGATTAAGATAACATATATACGATGATCTACTGAATAAATGTAATATTTATGATGATTTTGTGGATCAAATGATTTTTGGGTGTGCTTAGAGAATTGCCTCATTAAGACCTTATCAGGAAAACCCAATGGGACAAAAACCTGATTGGAAGGAAAAAGAGTACAATGCACATATTCCCCAATATAATTAATATACTTCATTTGACATGCTTCTCCTGATGGGACGCTCCCCTTGATAAAAGTTCTTTTAAAGCAATCTTCTAGATTGCTAAATTGAGGTATATAGATGTTTAGTTCATGAAATAACATCATAAATGATTAGAGAGAGTACAAGCAAAGACTTGCTTTATGGAGTAATATTTATATAGAATCTTTTTAGAATCTTTTTCAACATATTCTGATTGACGGACAAACATTCCATTTGATCTATGCTTGACCTTCAAGTCGAGACAATATTTCCTTTCCCATGTCTTTCATTTTTAAACTTATTTACCAAAAATTCAAGAGTTTTCAAGAACTCTCCAGGAGCTCCAATTAAATTCATATCAACAACATATGTTATGAATATAGTAAATTCGGATTCGGATTCGGATTCGGATTTCTTTGCGAAGACACTTGGGTATATAATATAATTATTATACCTTTATTTTATCAGATATTTACTGAGACGGTTATACCACATCCGTCCAGATTATTTTTAATCCATATAAAGATTTTTGTATGTTCATCAAATACAAATTACGAGATCTCGATTTATATGCTTCTAGCATTTTAAATCCTTCCGGGATTATAAATATCTGCATTAAGTGAATCATATAGATAAATGATTACTACGTCTAGAGGACGTATTTCAAGCCTTGTAAAAGCAGCCAAATTTATCAAAAATTCGAAACGTAATTGTATTCATCACTATTGAATACCAAGTTTCTATGAGAAACCTTGTACTACGAGTCATGCCTTATATTTCACGATCTCGTTTTTCTCATTACGTTTTCTATATAAAAACCCATTAGTATCCAAAGTTTGACATCTCCAGGTGTCTGGAGTACTATTAGTCTAAATACTTTATATTTGGCATATGAAGTCAATTCTTTTTGAATTGCTTCTATTCACTTAGGCTAATCATGTCTTTTGTATACAATCATTGATATTATGAATATCATAATTATCATTTATAATTTCAATAGTGCTACTGTGTATAAAAATACATCATCAATGATTATTTCTTTATGATTCCACATTTCTCTGATATGATTTATAGAAATTTTCTCAATTTCAATATACTTGAATCTCTGTTGAGATTTCTTCCATTTCAATGGATTTAGTCACTATATGGACTTTATAGAAATTTTCTTAATTTCAATATAATAGTTGTATCTCTGTTGAGATTTCTTCCATTTCAATGGATTTAGTCATTTCATAGACTCGTGTCTCTTTAGATATATCAGACTCTTATAGAGTTGATTTAGAGAAAGTGGATTTATTTATAACTCGAGTTTTGTTTACTTTTGGATCCTAATAATAATACCTTTCAAAAAGGTTCATAATTAAGCTTATGATATGCATCAGATGATTTATTTGTTGTCATTTACTCTGATCATTCTTTAAGAACAATCACCCGGCCGGGGTTTATGAGATGGCAACTTATAAAATTGTGTTACCTTTAATATATCAGGTAACAGATTAATAATCATCTGATGATCAATTATCTTTCGTATTTGAGTGATACAAAGATTGAAATTAGACACATTTATATATAGAGAACTGAACTGGTATCTCTATTTTGTATAAGAGTAACTTTTCATTTACTCTTTCTAGAGAAACTTTCCATTTGGAAATTAATCAATATAATAATACACAGATTGTGCGTAAAAATATAAACTCTCAGAAGTTTAAATGATCTAATAGAAGATTAATCAAAACCAATATTAATCTCATAATGATATAGAATTCTTATCTTAGATCATGCCAAAGATACAATAAGGAGATATACTACACAATCAAATATCTTTAAAATATGAGCAATTCAATGACCAATTACAAGTTGTAATGGTAAATACCGATGATAGGTAGTGAGTCATAGATGAATGCATCAACATGTAATATAGAATGTCCCATATAGAAATCGGTAATTGTATTGAAATAATAAAGTTCTCGTAATTACCTGGAGACGTTTTATAAGCAATTCCACTGATCCATTCTGATTATAAGTACATGCAAAAACTGGATGTTGAACATCGATCTCAACTGGAGACGTTTGATAATACACAAACATGTGACCATCACGTAGATGCATCAATCAATACCATAAAATAATGGAAGGATTAATTTGGTGGATGAATATATCCACATATACCCCCTTGAATGATGGGAATTCAAAACCAACTTTAGAATAAGATGGTTTATTTGGTGGATGAATGTATCCACATACAACCCCCTTTTTGATTAGTGATATAATCCAGATGATAAATCACACAGCTTTTCTATAATCAGCTTCTGGCCTGAATCACGCATAGATATTCAACATTCTTATTATTCATGGTCTCAAATGACATTAATAAAGTTATATGTCTTTGATCTAAGTAAATTTCTTTATGTTCTGCTTGAATGATATAAAGTATCATTGATACATAATTTAATACCATCTGATAATAAGATTGTAGCTTTTCTAGAGCCTTTAATTAGATCTACTGGATCTGATCTGGTATTAACCTTATATACTTTTGAACTAAACATATTTCTTTATGGTCTGCTTGAATAATATCAAGTATTATTAATACATACTTTAGTATTGTTTGATAACAATATCGTGGCTCTTCCAGAGCTTTCTATCAGATTCGTTGGATCTGATACAGTATTAACATTTGCTCTCAACAAAGTCAAATCCATAAAATATTTCTGACTTCGCAAAATTATATGAGTTATTGCACTCTGGGCAAGACATATATTTTTCCTAATGGGAATTTTTATGGACATTATTTGTAATGCCATTTTATATCTCATCTGAGATGATAATAATTCCGTAGAATTGTATGAGTCGTTGGACTATCATCATTGCATGGATATATTTAATTATCCCATCCATATAGCAATCATGGCCTGGATCCATGCTTTCAATTTTACAACAAATATATATACATAACACCATTAATACAAACATGGAACATCTATAAGTGAAACAAGAGAGAGAATAGTACAAACTTGGATGCTCAGTTTGAGGTGTATATCTCTCTTTGGCAAGTTCTGATAAACAATCCAACCGATCAAATTATAGAAACACGAGTGAAGAACGTTTTGACAAAATTTCAACCCGATCGGACCACAGATCAAAGAGATATCACTCTTCAATGAAACCTGCCCAATATTGGAATTTTCTCCCCTGTTTTCTACCCAACCCTGTTCGGAACTGCAGAACTCACCATAGGGAATTCCGATTGACAATCCCACCGTCAGTTTCAAGAAATACAAGAGTAGAATGTGCTGACTAAATTTTAGCTCAAATCGATCTTAGACGAGGGAGATATCAAAGTTTGATCAAGATTGCACAGTGCTGTTCTTCACACAATTCTGCACACACACCTCCCTTTTTTTTTTTTTCTTTTTTCTTTTTTTCTAGTAAAATATTTCCAATTTTATTCTTCATAATATTAAGATCTTAAATTCCTTTTGTTATACTCACGACATCCTGTTAGAGGTGTATGAAATGGATAAAATATTATTTCCAATTTCATTATACGTTAGGATCTTAAATCCTTTTTACGATACCCACAATATCCTGTTAGATGTGCATGAAATGGATAAAATATTATTTTCAATTTCATTATACGTTAGGATCTTAAATCATTTTTATGATATCCACAACATCCTGTTGGATGTGTAAATCATTTTTCTCAAATGGATGATAAGTAAATATATCACTTCATATATATGACATAAAATAAAATCATGGATCATATTAATTTTTTTTGAATTCCCGGTTCGACTACGAACTGTAAGTTCATATATAAAATTCAGAAAACTTCAGATTCTGAATGAATTTGAAACCTCAGGTTCCAAATAATAAATTATGGAATTCCTATATACAACACTGGATTCAGAACTCTAGGTTCTCATTGGTTTTCAAAACCGTACAGACTTAAATATCATAATTCTAGAAACTTTAAATTCTGGTTAGTCGGTCTAGCCAATCTCATATATTGCATAAAAATAAATATTTAATATTTAAACAGTTTATCTGGAGACACAACATAAGCCAGTCCTGAGACACAGTATAAGCCAGTCTCATATATTGCATAAAAATAAATACTGAATATTTAAACAGTTTATCTCGAGACACAGCATAAACCAGTCCCGAGACATAGCACAAGCCAGTCTCATATATTGCATAAAAATAAATATTGAATATTTAAACAGTTTATCTGGAGACACAGCATAAGCCAGTCCTGAGACACAGCACAAGTCAGTCTCATATATTGCATAAAAATAAATATTGAATATTTAAACAGTTCCAGGAGGCTTAGCTCAACTGTTATGTGCATAAAAATAGATGCAAATATTTAAACAATATAAATAAATCTAGAACTATATATAGAGGATCCGTTGACGGCATATGCCATCTTGTGTATGGAACTATAAATAGATCTAGGATATTAAGATGTAAATAAATCACCCATCAGGGGATCCTTTTTACTTACACACATGAATATCGAGCCGTAAGTCAATCACTCACCTGAAGATACTTTTTACTTACATACGATCGTGTTGATAACGTGTTATGAATCAAAGAATAATAAATAACAAATAAATAAAAGAGATGAGAAATAAAGCTAGAGAGATCAGACGAGAGAAACATAGTTTATCTCTTTATGTCAGAGTTGCTTCAGCTGAACCAACCCAACACTTACAAGAGAAAGCCATATATATAGGCAAACAAATATAGGGGTCTTTATTGTAATTTCCCTATGTATTGATTGTTGTTTCAAGTTCAACCACTTACCACACAATGTTGCCGCCTCTCTTAATTGCCATTATCCTACATATTAGAGACATGTGTCTCACTTGACAATTGTTGTCAAAGTTATTGACATGTGTATTACTTGGAGGGTAAGTAATATTGGTGATAAGTGTTAAAGTCACCGTGTGGTAGATATGGGAGATAAGTGTGGAAAGCCACACATATTATAACAAGTTTTGAATTTTTGATTGACTAAGAACACTTCAATTAGAGATGGCAGTATTCCCAGCGGGGCCGGGGCCCCGTGGGGCCCCACCCCGAACGAGGCGGGGATGGGGGATAATATTCGGGGACGAGGACGGGGACGGGGGAAGCACTCCCCGCCCCATCCCCGCCCCGATATATATATATATATATATATATATATATATATATATATATAATATTCATATTTTAAACATAAATAGACCTGCACAAAGCTAGAATCACAAACAAAAATTATATTATATATATATATATAATATAATATATAATATTCATATTTTAAACATAAATAGACCTGCACAAAGCTAGAATCACAAACAAAAATTATATTAGAAAAACAAAAAACAAAAAAAATATATATATATATTTGTTTCTTCATCTCCAAAGGCGGGTCCTATATTCAACATGGAAATGAAGAAGATCTCCTGTGTTGTCCTCATCGCCGCAGCCTCGATGAGTGCTGCCATGGCCGTTGAAACCATCAACTCCGCAGCTCCTGCCCCAGGCCCAAACACTGCCGACAGCGGGGCAGCCGCAGCCCCGTTTTTGGGTCCTTGGTTGGAGCCTCCCTTGTGTCGTTCTTCGCCTACTACTTGCAGTAAATTACTCAGATTGTGGTGGGATTAAGGAAGGTTGATATTCTATTAAATTAATTAATTAAAATTCTTTTGTTCTTCAAATGATCAAATGTTGCAGGTCTATATCCCTGGCCTTCTATATTAGATATATTTATTAATTGTATTAATTCCTTTGTGAATTGTGATACATTGCAATAGGAAAAAAAAAAAAAAAAAAAACATAAATAGTTTTTTTTTTTTTTAACTAAACTTTAGAAGTTGATTTGTTTTATAGAATCTTTGATTTCAAACTAAATATGAATTTATATTTTTTTCTTTGTTTTAAGTTGTAAATTTTAAATATTTAGTTATATTAGACAGGGAATGTGGCGGGTATGGGGAAGGCCCCTCCAACGGGGAATCCCCGCCCCCCGCCCTGCTTCCTTAATACGGGGATGGGGATGGGGATGGGGACGGGGACGGGGACGGAGATGGGGATGGTTTTAGGTGGCAGGGATGGTCTTAATCCCCGACCCGCCCCGTTGCCATCCCTAAGTCTTCAATATTATAGAGTCAATGAAGAAAGGTCTTCACGACTCACGAGGGATGGTTTTTGTAAAGGAAGATAAGAAGGGTTTAATTATTATTTTTCTACAACCTTTTTTTTTTTTTACATCAATTACTCTAGTCTATTTACACTAATTTCATGAGTCGGTGTATTACAGAACCGATTTAAACATGTGTAAATTATCTCTTTTACAAACTTCTTTTCACTTCTTTACTCGACTTACAACATATATTTTTTCTTTATTTTACCGATACAAGTTTTCTAAATAATTCTAAATATTTCTAGGACTACGTAGACTCATTCCAAATTACTACTCTAACAGAGTCGTCACCTTATACGTGGAATGGAAATAGTATGGGGTCATGCCATACGTAGCTATTTTCACTATAATAAAGCTATAAATATTCTCCACAAGTACCATAACAATATAACATATCATCTTCCACATCTGCTATTTTAAAACAAAAAAATGGAAAAAGCAGTTGCATTTTCTCCTACTAAAAGGTACTTCTTTCTTTGTTATATATGCTTCGTAGCTTATGATCCAGAATTGAATTGAATGTAACACCCAGTTTTACTATTCAGGATTGCAGTGGTGACAGGAGCCAATAAAGGGATTGGACTAGAGATATGCAGGCAGCTATCTTCCAATGATGTCATGGTGATTTTAACAGCTAGAGATGACAACAGAGGTCGAGAGCCCGTTAAAACTCTCCATGAATCAGGATTCTCTGATGTAGTTTTTCACCAACTTGATTTAATGGACCCATCCAGTATTGGTTCATTAGCTATTTCATCAATACTCAGTTTCACAAGCTTGATATATTGGTAAGAATTAAGCTACTAAGTTGGTAGGATTTGTTAAATGCTTGTTACATAGGGAAAGGAATATACATGGATGCATGATTTCTGATATTCAAATTTGAGCAGGTAAATAATGCTGGAGTCTCTGGAATAGCTGATGCTGAAGCTATGATCAATGAGGTAAATTTCTCTTTGAAATCATGGTCTCCCAACTCCCAAGCCAAAACAATTTGCAGAAGTTCTGGCTAAATGAAACACTAACTTTAGTAAACTGTAATCATAAATCAGGAGTTAAGTTTTCTTTCCCCGTTAGGATTCCTGATTATCTAAGCCTATTTTCTCAACAACACTTGCTTTATATTAGTCTAGTTATTACTAGATAATTATTAGATTATGGAGTAGAAACTAACAATTAAGAGTAAATTCTATCATTCCTGAATTTTATAAATAATTGTTACCATTCTAAATAAATAGTAAACAATTTACATTTAAGTTTTATATTTGTAAGTAGTGACCTCAACTCTTAATTATGTCAAAATTTATTGCCAAAATGATTTATTGTGTCTTCTCAAGTAGTAGTGTATATATTTTTATTCTTATTAATGAAATTCATTCATACCACTAAGATCTATTTTTTTTTTTATTAAAAAAAATATGTATTTTAGACAAACCTCAAAAATGTTTTAATTACACCTCTGTTTATAGTAGAGTACGTCCATATATTTTGATTTTGCCAAATTGCAGTAGTTATGTTTTTAGCCAATAGATTCATCTATATAAAGTTGTTTGTTATCCTTCCATCCATATTTTATAAATTGACATGATAATTAAAATTTATAGTTATACGGATTAATTAAACCATCCTTTAAATTCCTAATTAAAGATTTTAGGTGCAAAAGCTGACATGGCGAAACAAGTTTTGAAGCAAACAACTGGCGAGACAGATCATGAAGTATGCTTAAGAACAAACTACTATGGAACCAAACAAGTGACTCAAGCATTCATTCCACTTCTTCTGCAATCTCATTCACCAAGAATTGTTAATGTTTCCTCCACTTTGGGGCAGCTCCAGGTATACATTAATAATATTGTATTAATTGTCTTTCTTGTTCGATATCCATTTTAGTATGATAATTATCAGGTGACCGATGTACACCGATGGTGCTAATTGGGTTCCTGCATGTTCCGCACCTGAAACCTGTTGTGTCGTATATGTTAGTGTTACCAAATTATATATAGGAGTCTCATTGTGTCGTCTGTGAATGCAGTTCCTGTCCAATGAAAAGGCTAAAGAGGTACGGAGCAATGTTGATGACCAGACAGAAGAGAAAATAGATCAAGTGGTGAAGAGGTTTTTAGAGGATGCTAAGGAGGGTTTGCTGGAAAACAATGGGTGGCCTGTTAACTTCTCGGCTTATGTAGTCTCAAAAGCGGTACTCAATGCCTACACCAGAATTTTGGCCAAGAAAATTCCCAAAATCAGCATAAATGCAGTTAGTCCTGGTTTTGTCAAGACAGACCTTAATTTCAATAATGGAGAGTTAACTGTTGAAGAAGGTGCCAGAGGACCTGTGATGCTTGCTTTGGCGCCTGATGGTGGGCCGTCCGGCTTGTTTTTCGATCAGATGGAGTTATCCACATTCTAATACGTAGCATCATAAATAGAGAACTTGGAGTTCCTTTAATTTGTTGTTCAATTTTCTTCTTCAATTCGGTTATAATTCTCTAGCTATTAGCCCAATCAAATAAATCTTCCTTCTACTTAACCGTTGAAAATTCAATATATATAAGAAATTACTTGAAGTTTTACTTCATCTTCACGAGATCTGCAATTCTTTTTACTACATGATGAATACCTCCAAACATATAAAAGATTTTCACAAACAATTTCTCCTCTTCCTCAAATTAAAAAACAAAATTCTTTATCTAGGGCAACATTCAGGAATAATGTTCTTGGAAATTAGAACCTTCACAAAGAAAAAGAAAAAAAAAAAAGAAGCAAACTTGGATTGTTGGATATGGCTTGAATATTCCAATGGTTACTAAACACGATTTATCAATGCGGAGACTTCCTGGAGACGTGAGAGCGTTTGGGAGTATGAGGTTATGTTTGAGGGAGGTTTTGAGGACGTGACGAACATTAGAAGCGAAGAACAACGCTTACCGCTGTCACTGCCGCTGTGGCTTTGACAGCAGTAATGGCAGTGGTAGAACATCGCTGTGAATTTGTGCAGCGGCAATGAGAGCGATCCAATTCTAGTGCTTCACGCTGTGGGTGGTGCTGTGGCTTTGACAGCGGCCATGACAGGGGTCAATAATGATGTGGCGCATGGATCACGGTTTTCTAAGTAGTCAAGTTCAACACAGTTTAGGAAGCGGGTGGCCAACTGTAACTTGAATCATAGTTAATCATAAGCATGCATTGAATCAGAAAATATTCATGGAAGAGGAAATATTCATGGAAGAGGAAATATCTTTTAATTTTATTACTTTTTTCATTTTTACTAATTTTTTTTTTTATTAAATTACCCTTTTTTAATTATAGTTGTCAAGGGAAGTTTTGTCTTTCCAGCATTCTGAAAAAGTCAACAGTTAAATATAATGGTCAACACTAACGTTATGGGAGGTGAGTGTCAATTAACGGTAAAGTTGTTTCCGCATGTAAAAGAGCAAACCTCAAGGGAGTTTGGTGTAATTACCTCTTAATAATATTGCATTAATTGTCTTTCTTGTTCGATATCCATGTTAGTATGATAATTATCAGGTGACCGATGTACACCGATGGTGCTAATTGGGATCCTACATGTTCCGCACCTGAAACCTGTTGTATCGTATATGTTAGTGTTACCAAATTATATATAGGAGTCTCATTGTGTCGTCTGTGAATGCAGTTCCTGTCCAATGAAAAGGCTAAAGAGGTACGGAGCAATGTTGATGACCAGACAGAAGAGAAAATAGATCAAGTGGTGAAGAGGTTTTTAGAGGATGCTAAGGAGGGTTTGCTGGAAAACAATGGGTGGCCTGTTAACTTCTCGGCTTATGTAGTCTCAAAAGCGGTACTCAATGCCTACACCAGAATTTTGGCCAAGAAAATTCCCAAAATCAGCATAAATGCAGTTAGTCCTGGTTTTGTCAAGACAGACCTTAATTTCAATAATGGAGAGTTAACTGTTGAAGAAGGTGCCAGAGGACCTGTGATGCTTGCTTTGGCGCCTGATGGTGGGCCGTCCGGCTTGTTTTTCGATCAGATGGAGTTATCCACATTCTAATACGTAGCATCATAAATAGAGAACTTGGAGTTCCTTTAATTTGTTGTTCAATTTTCTTCTTCAATTCGGTTATAATTCTCTAGCTATTAGCCCAATCAAATAAATCTTCTTTGCACTTAACCGTTGAAAATTCAATATATATAAGAAATTACTTGAAGTTTTACTTCATCTTCACGAGATCTGCATTTCTTTTTACTACATGATGAATACCTCCAAACATATAAAAGATTTTCACAAACAATTTCTCCTCTTCCTCAAATTAAAAAAACAAAATTCTTTATCTAGGGCAACATTCAGGAATAAGGTTATTGAAAATTAAAACCTTCACAAAGGAAAAAAAAAAAAGAA
The DNA here is from genome assembly GCA_008009225.1 of Acer yangbiense. NCBI lineage: Eukaryota > Viridiplantae > Streptophyta > Magnoliopsida > Sapindales > Sapindaceae > Acer > Acer yangbiense. Next base: position 10,687,648 of record CM017764.1, read on the forward strand.
AAAAAAAAAAAAGTAAACTCGGAGAAGGGTTCAAATTTGAATTACAAATTCAAGTTAAACATATACTGACCCTTTAATTTATAAATTTTTGAGTTAAAGAATAAAGGCGATTTACTAATAGAAATTAACATGGGTCAATTATAAGAATTTGGTTTAATGTCAATCATGAAGAGTGACAGTTTCGTGAACATAGAGCAAATTTAATGACTAAGTTGTGGATTTTAATTTTTAACCAAATTAATTTTACCAATCATGTCAACACTAGCTGCTAAAACAAAGTACCAATCTAGCTAGACTTTTCTTTCTTGAGTCAAAACTCTTAGCAACTGCATATAAAAACTTGCCCAAGAACATGTCATGTTATACGTGGAAGTGGAAATACCTCATGCCATATGTCATCAAAAACTCCATACCGTTTTTCATTTCTTCCATCAGATAGTAGAGCTATAAATATATATTCTCCACAACATATATATATATCATCTGAACATCAGAACATCATCACCATATATTTAATCTAATTAAACACTTAAAATGGAAAAAAAGCAGTTGCATTTTATAATTTCTATAACAAAATGGGTACTTTTTTTTTCTTTGATATTATATATGCTTCGTAGCTTATTCTAAAATAAATTAAAATTGCTAAAATTAAGCAATTGACGCCCAGTTTTATTTCAGGATTGCTGTTGTCATGACAGGAGCCAATAAAGGGATTGGATTAGAGATATGCAGGCAACTATCATCTAATGGCCATGTCATTGTGATTTTAACAGCAAGATGACAAGAGGGGCCGAGAAGCCATTAAAACTCTCAATGGTTCTCCTACGTAGTTTTTCATCAACTTGATTTAATGGATCCATCCAGTATCGGTTAATTAGCTAATTTCATCAAAACTCACTTTCATAAGCTTGATATATTGGTAAGAATCTAGTAAGTTGCAGGATTTAATTATTTTTTATTTATTTTTTTGAAACAGCAAGTTTATTAGAAAGAAAGAGCCTCAAGAGGTGAGGATACAAGCATTCCAAACAAGCCCAACCAAAGACAGCAAGCCAACCTAACCACACCAAAATAAAATGCCAAACACAAAATACAACAGGACTAGGAAAAGGAAACAAAGCACAACTGAAGGCCAAAAAAGAATGCAAAACACCAACAGGAATATAAATCCAACAAAAACACGAATGAAACACCAACTCAAACATCACTCCATTCAAGTCTGTCTCCACTTCTACTCGAACCACCTTTTGCCTAACTATCCGCAAAAGAATTTAAACCCCTTGGCTTGGCTTAGCTTGAAGCAAAGAGATAGGCCAACTAAGCTATGCAGAACACTTCTTATGTCATAAACCAGGTTTACCAACTTGAAATAGCCAAAATCCCTATCGTTAATCTAACAAATAGCGGATTTCGAATCACTAACAAGAGTAATATTCCGACAGGCTAATCGAATGTTAGAAGAGATCAATTGACAAGCTCTGTGAATAGCAAGGACTTTAGCCGTATTAGAATCAACAACTCCCACATAGAGCGAAAACAAACATAGAACCTTCCTTCTAGAGTCTCTGAGCACACCTCCGATACCAGCTTCACTCGGATTACCTCTAGAGGACCCATCAACATTGAAGCAAAACTCATTGCCAATAGGCGGAACCCAAGCCACATTCTTCTTAACTTTGATCAACACATTATCAACACATCTATCCTTCATGTCCAACATAAGCAATGTTAAGTCACAACTAGACCCTTGACCATGATTCTTGAACCATAACGCAACCTTAAACTTAATGGTGTCCAAAGTTAAACCAAGACAAGCTTGGGAACCCCAGAAAACCACATTATTACAGCTCTTCCATATGGTCCAAATTATAGAAAAACACAAAACATTCCAAGCTCTTTTCCTATCCACCAAAGGATACAAGCCAAACCAACCCATCAATCAATCCCCAATAGACGAGTTTAAACAGCAATGTACACACCAGCCTATACATCTCTTCCATATCTCACTAGACCAGCCACAGTTAAGAAACAAATGGTCAATCGATTCTGAAGCTAAACCACACAACGGGCACTCAAAGCTTGCCAAAAGATCCATACCAAACTTGTGCATAACCTCTCGAACCAAAACTCTACCTTTCAAGAGCTGCCATGTGAAGACCTCAATTTTCGGGGGACAAATCCCCTGCCAAAGAGAAGACAAAAGCATGTTGTCCTGGTTGTTACTACTTCTTAAATCCTCCAAACAACAGCGGAATGATCGAATAGAGAAAAGGCCGTTAGGAGAAAAGGACCACGCCAACGAATCGAGAAAATTGTTCTTAACATTTATGTTGTTCAAAGCAGCTAAAAAACTATTTCATTGATTTACCTCCCAATCAAATAGGGGCTTTCTAAGACTCACCTTCCAAGACCACTTTGAATCTTCACAACGGCCAAACTCTTTCAACATCCCCACTTTGTTAGAAGCCAGAGCAAAAATTCTTAGGAAAGCAACCTGTAAAGGAAAAGAATTCTAATAACTATCCTTCCACAAATGAATTTGATGACCATTGCCAACCACCACCTGAAAACCTTGAGAAATGAGATTGTGAGCACAATGACCAATCTCAAAAAATCTGCACACAGCAGAAAAGAAGGGGGAACCAGATTTAATCTCATTACCGTCCCACAATAAAGAGTTGCAGCCAAGATTATATTTTGCACATAAAACCTTCCTACATAAGGAAGACTCTTCTCTACCAAACTCCAAGTCCACTTTGCCATGAGACTCATCCCTTTATCTAACATCCGACCTATTCCCAACCCACACTTCCTCTTACTAAGACATAGCGTTTCCCTTAGAGATGCCGTCATTCCAAAAGAATTTTCTCTGAAGCTTTTCAATCTTTTTAGCCATAACCATAGGTATGGGGAATACAGACATAAAGTATGAAGGGAGATTGGATAGAACCGCTTTAATAAGAATAAGACGACCTCCTTTAGACAAGACCGCTCTCTTCCAGGGAGCGAGTCTCTGCTTCACTTTATTGATTACATGATCCTAAAAAGCTTACCTCCTATAATTACCGCCTAACGAAAAACCAAGATACATCACGGGCAACGAAGACAACTTACACCTAAAAATAGCTGCCCAATCTATCTCACACACATCTTTCTTGCCTATCCTAACGAGACAAGATTTATGAAAGTTGATTTTCAAACTAGCGATTAATTTGAAACACCTCAAAATTCTTTTAGCGTTTAAAAGATATTCTAACTTGGGTTCTAGAAATAACACCGTGTCGTCCACAAACTGTAAGTGTGAAATGTGAACATCATCAACCCCGAAACCGACTCCTTTAATCAACTCCATAGATTTTGCTTTACACAGCATCTCGCTCAGGACCTCCACAACCATATTGAAAAGAAATGGAGATAGCGGGTCCCCTTGACAAAGACCTCTATCAATCGAAAATTGATACGTGGGACTTCCATTCACTAATATAGACATGGAAGGAGAAGCGATACACCATCTAATCCACTCTTGCCATCTCAATCTGAAACCCATCTTATGCATAACCTCAATCAGAAAATTATGATCCACACTGTCGTATGCCTTCTCAAAATCTAACTTCACCAAAACTCCTCATTTTCCCTTTTTCTTCCAATGGTGAATAACCTCCTCAGCTATAACGAAACTGTCTGTGATCTGACAATCCTTAATGAAGGCCATTTGAGTCGATCCAATAATAGAGTTCATCACAAGCTTTAACATATTAGCTAAGACCTTCACCAAAACTTTGTAAAGAGACCCTACCAGGCTAATAGGTTTGAAATCCTTTAGGGAATCGGGCTTCCTTGTCTTCGGAATAAGAGCAATGAATGTACGGTTCAAATGCCTCACTATCGAGCCATCTTTATGAAACTCAAGAAGGAAGTTCATGAAATCATCTTTTATAAACTCTCAATTGACCTTAACAAATTTAAGATTAAAATCGTTGGGACTTGAGGCTTTGTTCCCATCACATTCACTCAATGCAGCCCATACTTCCTCAATAGTAAATTCTGCCTCAAGATCAGACCTTTCTTTTGCCGAAATTTGCTAAGTAACAACTCCAGGCATATTCGGCCTAGGGAGGCTCTTCTTCCTGAAATGATCCTTAAAAAACAAATGAACTCCCTCTTTCACTTGAGAAGGGCCACTACACAATCTATTCGCAATAGTAAGATCTCCAATGAAGTTTGTCTTCTTTCTCGTATTTGCTAGGATATGAAAATACTTAGAATTCCTATCTCCTTCCTTAAGCCACTTCACCCTCGAAACCTACTTCCATTTTTGCTCATCCAACCTGATTTGCTTCCATAACTTCACCAAATATGTACTATGCTCTTGTCTCAAATCCACCGACCACCCTTGAGACTCAGCCTTAGCTTCAACAGTTGCTAACTCAGCTTCCAAAGCCTTCAACTGATCACCAATTGACTTTCTGCCAAGCAAACAAGATTTCAAATGGTGCTTGACAGCCTTCATTTTGAAGAACAGCTTTAAACCTGCAAACCCATGACCTTTTATTTGTGCCCATTTGTTGCGAACCCCATCTAACAACACTTTATCCTCTAACCAGTTGTTCAAACAACGAAACGGCCTAGGTCCCCAATCAACTTTTGGCTCACCAATGCAAACATGATTGTGATCCGAAAGACTCCTACAAAACCCATTTTGCACCAAGTTAGGCAACCAAGAAAGAAACAACAGGTCACAAAGACAATGATCCAATCTAGCCCAAGACTCGTTATCTCTGTTATTGGACCAAGTAAACGTTATACCCAACATCGGAATATCAATTACCTTAGCCAAGTCAATGAACATCTTAAAGTTCCGCACGGACCTCACATTACCACCACATCCCCTTCTTTCCCAACGCTCAAGAACTGTGTTAAAACCTCCCCCAATAACCCATGGACCAAGTACTAAAACTTGAGCTTGCAAGATAAATCTCCATAACTCAACCCTCTCATTCTCTTGATTTGCCACATAAACATTGCAAAATACCACCCCCCCTACCCACCCCTTATAAGTTTAGTAAACATACCTGACAAGATGATACACCTTTCATTGTTGATGCATGCCTTAACTTCGAAAAGGTCTTCGTTCCATAAAGTGATTAGTCCACCAGTCGATCCATTAGCTTTCACCCCAACTCCTTTCAACGTTCCACCTAAGGACTTAATAACCCTTGAATCAAAATAATTCAGTTTTGATTCCTGAATAAAAAGAAATACTAGCTTAGTACTGAGCACTAAATTCCTCACTACTCTCATTTTTCTCAATTCTCCCTAAACCCCTTATATTTCATGACAATGCAATCATCAAAATAATAAATAAATAAAAACCCCACAGATACACACATCGAACAATTAGTTCGTGTTACGAAATCTTTCCTCATCCTCTAACTCCCTCCTAGAAATTTCAGTTGAAAACTCATTCTCTCTAAAATTAAAATCAAAGCCCAAAGCCACCCCTGTCTTTATAACCTTAGCCACTTCCTCACTTAAGCTTCACGACCCTGTTTTGAACTCCCCTCCGGCAGTCGATAACACCCCACCCTCCTTCCCAAAATATGAATGATTTAAATAGCTTAAAGCTTTACCCTTTTCAATAACTTTAGACACTTCCTCCTCCAAGTTCCACCTTCGTTTCAAACTTGTAGCCCATAATCTTCCACTTCCATTATTCTCCATCTCCTGAAGTCGCGTATTACTAACCTTGCTTGATTTCAATTGCTGACTCTTCCTAGACCTACATTGTTTTGCCTTCTTCTTCGAAAGAATTTTTGATCTTTTTCGCCTAGCACCTCTCAAAAGGTCTTCTTCCTCTGCATCCAATTGCTGAAATTGAGTCTCTGATATATGAGAAACTGAGTCATCTGAAGAAGGAATCCTATCCTCAGATACAATATTGGGAACTGATGCCAATTCAATCCCCTACTGTATATCAGAATTGCTAGAAATCTAGGCCTCATGAATCCCAACAATGGAAACCAGATTTTGGCCATCATGAGTTTTGCACTTGTTATTGGGACAACCCATATCTTGACCCAATCCATTACCCAAATCAATGACAATCTTCCCACCTTTCAGTTGAGCCAGATCCATAAATGAAGATTCTCCTCTCATAATAGGAAAATTAGACAATTGACCATCATCCCTCTCATCATACGAAGATGAATCACTATCATCATCTTCCCATTCACCCACGTGACCATGAGCCCTTTCCTTGTCCAAAACTATCTTACCATTGTGAAGAATTGGGCCTGATGGTTTCCTAATCAAGGTTTTAGAAAAAAATCTCTTTACCTTTAAATTTGACTGATTTTGGATCTCTATTTGCCGCAATGGGCTTTTTTAGAAGGACAGTACATTCTTTACCATTATGGCCCAAATCCACATCACTGACAGAGGCCTTTTAGTTTGATCCACTTTCGCTAGATTAGCACTGTTAGGGTTGGTTGGGGATTTAAACGCCATCTCTCCACCTTTCTCAAGAACATAAACGATCACAAAAGCTGACCTATAGCCTTCATCTCCCCGCTGCCTGTCATAATTAAGATCAATCCCAGTAAACGAAGAGTCGAAAACAAACCTATTATCAATGCCCAACCTCCACGAAATCCAAGCTGGATTGATCGGTGCCGGATCCTCCTAAACAGAGATCAAAAATGCCCTTCTTCCCATCACTACCTTTATGCTTCCAGGACACTTCGAACCAGAAGGAATCAGAACCAACACTCTACCTTTGATAATCAATTCTCTTTTTAAAGTCTCGTCCTCAATCAAAAGTGGTTCACCCACTGCCCATCCCAACCTCATGAAAAAACCTTCACACCAGCAATTCAATGGCACCCCCCTAAACTCCACCCAAGCTAGTCTAGATTAAGGTGTGATTGCATCAGACCAAAGAACCACCGAAGAGAAATAATCCTCCCACATAAATCTGTTTCTAATAAAAACGTCCATGTCTTTAGTCGAATTGAAAACCCAAAGTATGTTCTTATCACCCAAATAGAAGGATGAAGACTTAATATTATTATCCAATAGTCCCTTGATCACTGGATAAACATCTGCAAAAGTTTTTAGTACACCCACAACACAACATTGAAGCCAGCTACGGCCGGGAAAGTCTTCATCCCACTTCATCACTTCCACTCTATCCTTGTCATCTGTTCCATTGGTGCTATTATCTTAAACCACACCCTTTACAACCTCCGCATATGAAATCCCTTGACCTGATTTATTTTCTTTGATGGTATTCTTATCTTCATTCCTGAGTGAATCCGAACCAGAGTACTGCTTCTTCGGAAATCTTTCAGGAGTCTTCTTCCTACTATTCCAGTCCAGAGATGCAGCCTTTGAAATGATTGGCCATCCATATACATGCATCCCGTTCGTCAGAAATGCAACCCTATTCGCTTATTCCCGCGTTGCAAATCTAACAAACGCAAAGCAGCTCCTTCTAGACCTGGATTTTGGAGACAAACAAATATCACGGATGATACCAAAAGCTCTAAAAATGCCACATAGACCTCTATGATCAACCACTGGATTCAAGTTATCAATGAAAATGGAAACTAATTTGGACCTAAAGTCACTGTTTCCATTAAATCCACCAAAACCCTTGTTGACGTCCTCACCAGACCTTCTCTCTCTACCTATCTCTCTCATGTTTTACAGTCATACACTAATGCTAAAAAGGATAGTTATTTAAAACATGGAAATATTTAATTAATTTGTTAAATGCGTATTACTGAGAAAAGAGTATCAATAAAACCTATAAAAAGGAAGCCTTAGCTGCCAAAAGATCTGCGTGGAGGAGTTTGCAGATCAGAACACTATTCACAAGAACCCCAATGTAACCCTAATTATTAATTGACCAAATTAATTAATTTTGGTTTTTATTTTCTCTCATGAATTATCCAAATCTCACAACTTATATAAAGTATATATTAAGATTAAAATTCCAATTATTGCTATCTTTATTAGTACACTTTCAAGCTTTTTATAAATAACTTCTGACTTCAATTAAAAAAAAAAAAAAAAAAAAAAAAAAAAAAAGAAGGTGGTCTGGTTATGAAGAATTGAAGAGGGTAATTAAATAGATTTGGAAGCTATAGATAACTATCAAGTCATTTTTGAAGCAGTAGTGTCGTACGGGGCAAATGATGATTTGAAGATTCTAAAGGTGGCCGGTGAGTGGTTTTGTTGAAAATCGTACGGATAATAGATCCAGGGAAAGAGTAATAATGGAGACACCATGATTTGAATGATGGCACGCTTTGTGCTCCGTCTAGTCATGCATGAATAAAAAAAAGCACAAGACTAAAGTTTGCACTTTCTTCTATTGCATTACCATACAACAACCACTATTTGTGTTGCTAGAAATATTGTCTGATCAAGAGGTAGGAGAAGAGGTCGGCACAATGCAGCGTGACTCTCACCACCACAACATTATGGAAAACAGGAAAAGAAAGATTCTATAGATCATGCATGCGTTTGTGGCGGAGGCGGAACCAAATATCTAATCGTTGATAATCGAAACAAAATATGTTTTAAAAATGTCGATCTTGTCAATGGTTGATCATGGATGAGTTTTTTCTTTCTCTTTTTCTGATATGGAATCCTTTTAGACAAGCTTATTATTGAATTCGTTTGAGATAATTGTCTTATTTTTCTTCGTGTTCTTTGTACTTAATCCAATCCCATATCATTATAACTTTACTTAATGGGAGCTTTAATTGATAGACCTTTTGATACCTTCAACCATTTGATCACTCTCTTCTTGTTATATTTATGATCACTATCTATCTAAAAGGAGCTTTAATTTTAAGCTCTAAAGGACTGTACTAGATCCTATATATTGAAAGGAAATGAAGTAGGGTTTTCTTTTTTGTGTTGATCACGTCATATTCTTTATTTTGAGAGAGAGAGAGAGAGAGAGAGAGAGAGAGAGAGATTTGATTTTCTTTGCTTTTAGAGCTCTAAAAGTATTTTGATAATGATCCATGATGTAGAACCAGATACTTTCTATCTTAATATTGTCCACAACACTAGAATATATATATAGTGGGTGTGTTCGAAAATGTGCACTCTCCTCTCCAACCAAATTTGGTGTAATGTAGGCATGCATGATAGCTACTTGTACTTGATACCAAATGAAATTCAAACTAGTTTAATTAAATGTAGAGAGTTCTGAGTTCGATTATGGATTCATCAGCTCTAGACCTCCATTCTAAGTGATATGATCTCACTATGTGTTAATATTTTGGAGAAAGTTGTGATTCAAACATAACATAATTACTTCGTACGAAAATTCATTTGAATTCAGAATTTTGAAGTACAAAACGCTTCTTCATTTATTTAATTTTATTTGTTTGTTATGATCTTGTTGGTTGGATTAATCTTCATGTTGATACTTATTGTTACATATTTTACGGTATATACCATGTTTTATGGTGTGTGTGTGTGTATATATATATATATAGTAATTTTCAAGCGGGGAATCCTTTACTTTAATTTCGATAAGAACCTTGATGAAATCTATCGATTTTTATAAATTTTGATCTAAATTTTTGTATGGACAATAAGTTGATTGAAATCTAGAAATGAATAAAATTTGAGAAATTTTCAAGTACTATAATTATTTTTTTGACTTTTCCTATATTTCTCCAGTTTTTCGGATGCCTTTATATTTAACAAAATCAGGATAAATAGTTCTAGTGTTTGAAAAATTCTTAAAATTTATTCATAGCTGGATAAGATTTCAATGAACTTATCATCCACACAAAAATTCAGATCAAAATTTATAAAATTCGATGTGATTTTATCAAGGTCTTTACCGAAATTAAAGTAAGAGATCTCTCACTTGAAAGTTACTCTATATATAATACTATTTACGGTGGCGGCGACTGAACATCATATCACTAACAAGCTGAATCAACATTTTTATCTCCAAGCCACATTGAACTGTGGTATCATTTTGTGTGTGTATTATTTCATATTATATGGAACAAGTCATGTTTCATCAGATGAGCCGACAAATAGTTATTAATATATATATATATATATTTATTTATTTATTAATTCATACAATAAAATAATGATAACAAAGAGTGATCAAGATTCAACAGTACAAATGATGCGAGTCACTTAAACTCAGATGTAGGGATTATTTTGACAGACATTTTGGATGTCATCAAGACTGTGGATTGTGCTTCAGTGATGTTTGCGTCTAGATCGAAATGCTAATCCGGTAGCTCATGTGTTAGTTAAGAATAGATTAAAAACCATCGAAGATAGGTTCTGGATAAAGGAATACCCTCATTGTGTGAGAAATTCTGTTCTGGCAGATTGCCATGGGTAGCTGTGTTTTGTTGTTGCTGTTTTCCTTTTATTGTATTAAAAAAAATAAAAATAAAAATCAAGAGTACAGTATTAGAGAGATTTATGAGATATGAGGCAGATAACACCAACAAAAAGTGGAAAAACCTGAAGAAATTTAACAAAAAGAAGTTTGATAAATAGATCAAAGTTTGCAAGCTGTGTGCCAAGTTCTCAATTGAGATTACAAACTAGTAGTGTGAAAAAAAGAGATACACATAGCATAAATAGACAGTTTGTTAATAAATGTGTGAAAAAAAAGAGATGTCAGGTAGACAGTCTGTTAATAAATGTATCTCCAATGCAGTTGTGTATATTCAACCTCAAGCTAATGTGGCAAAAAAAATATTAGATATTGTCAACATGACCGTTTATTTTCAAACAGTTCGTTGCACACCATTTTTTCAATTATCTTAGCAAATTTTTTATTTTTTATTTTATTTTATTTTATTTTATTTTACGTATTACATTAATTCGGGGTTTTTTTTGGGGGAAGGGGGAGGTCTCAAACCTGAAATCTCGTAGTGCAGATGTGAGGGGTTTACCACCGGACCAACCTTATCTCGTCGACTTAGTAAGTATTTAAAATTGACATTAATTTTTCATTTATTTTTGGTAAGGAAATAAAATGTAAAAGAAAACATGAAAAAATAAAAATTGAAGACGTCATTAATTAAAAATAAATGTGTTTTAAACATAAGCATTAAAGACTAAATTTTAAGTTGATTGTCTATCAATTCTATCTTTATACCATATAGGAGGCAAGTTTTTTGATATTGCTGACATGTCAACGATTGGTATGCAAGCCATTTTTATATAAGAGATGTTTTTAGAAAGAATTTTTTTTTTTTTTTTGAAATAAGTATTAGAAAAAGTTTTATTGATTGAGTAACTTATATTTATACATCTGTACTAAATTTCGTATAATAACCTAAATATTGATCATATTATATGTCGGTCACTATCAACGGTCATCAAATAAAGGTTGTTTGTGGTAAAACGAGCACATTCTGTATAATAATATCCTGATCCAAGTTGCAGTGATATATAAAAATTTTATTTTTAAAAAATAATAATAAAGGTTGCGAGGGGCCACACAGATTGTAGGAATCAACTTCAAATTGTTTCCAATCGGTTTGCAATGACTGGTGGATTCAAAAAACAAAAAAACACGTTTCCAACAACATAAACCCAAGCACACAGAGTCTATTATAAATATTGTGTGTATAGACCCACTGACCAAACCCGTATTTCTCAATTTAACGTTGTGTACTTCATCGATCGTTTCTTATAAACATGGATGGGAAGAAGCTGGAGTACATAGGTGAGGAAGCATTAAAGGAGATTGAAAAGCTAACAGCAAAGGCAGACGAAGTGCAAAATCAAATTTTGAAAGAGATCTTGACAAGAAATGTAGAAACTGAGTATTTGAATAAGTACATGAAGGGTTCAAAAGATGTATCGGAGTTCAAGCGATGCATTCCTGTCATTACTTACAAGAATATCTATCCTTATATACAGAGAATCGCTAACAATGGTGAAGATTCTTCTATTATTACTGGACACCCCATAACTGAAATTTTATGCAGGTACGTACATGTGTGTGTGACTTTGAAAAGTTTAAGCCTAGCTTGTAAATTCAATCGTGTGTTTTATAGACATGTTAATTGAGTAGTGTTTTTGTGTATTATTAATTTGCAGTTCAGGGACTTCTGCTGGAGAACCAAAGTTGATGCCTTCAATAGCAGAAGATCTTGACCGCCGAACCTTTCTATATAATCTCATCATGCCAATCATGAACCAGTTAGATTACATATTCACAACCATTGTTTTTTTCTTTTATTTTCATTTTCAATCCAAATCCCATCCACATAATTAAGTTTTAAAATTTTTAGAGTTTGAAGAGGGTAGTAGTAGCAGTAGTCCGGTGAGCCTAGCTACTTTCTCTGTAGCTTGATGATAAACATTTCATCTTTTATATCTCGTTTCCGTTGGAATGAAAGTAAGATATAAAAAATGGATTTGGATCATTAACTAAATTGATATTTGTTATAATCTAATACTCTTGAACATAATGAAAGGGAAATAAATCTAGACATTGATTATACATGTCACTAAATTTATTTAAATCAAGATAAAGATCAGCTCGATCCAGATTCATTAAAAATAGGATGTTTAGTATTATTCTTATATGAATTGCTTAAAGCAGAAAAAAGGGTTTCGGATAAGTATTAGAGGAGAAGGAAGAATCTATCTAAAATCATTATTGCAACTCCGGTCCTTACGGAAAAACACCATTTGAAAAGGTGGATAGAGAGTTTTGCACACTAGGTTCACTCCGGCAACTCTCACAAAAGTGCGAGTGGCGCGCGTGCAACCCATGATAAGAATAATCATTATGTGCATTTCAACACCATAATCAAATAGTAATTACAATAATGCTAAACATCTCACCTTTTTCATTCCATTACATGTGGCATGTGAGGTGTCAAATTATGGGTGGATACACATTAATGACACCTACCATATGTATCCCCTTACAATTTAACACCTCACATGCCACATGTAGTGGGATGAAAAAAGTTAGATTTTAGGTGGAATGTTTAGCATTACTGTAGTAATTAACCATGAAAGGTTCGCAATGGAACCACTTTTAAACCGATTAAAACACACTAATTAAGAGTACACATACAACTTTAGCCAATTACTAATGCCTTCTGTTGACATATCAAATTATCCAGGTACGTTCACGGCTTAGACGAAGGGAAGGCCATGTTCTTGTACTTTGTAAAGGCTGAAATGTCGACACCTAGTGGCTTGCCTGCTCGGACTGTGCTCACTAGCTACTACAAAAGCAAGCACTTCAAGTGTCGAGCGCAGGACCCTTATAACGATATCACAAGCCCAGACCAAGCCATCTTATGCAACGATAGTAACCAAAGCATGTACTGCCAGTTGCTGGCTGGTCTAGTCCACCGTCACCAAGTGTTGCGTCTAGGAGCCGTATTTGCATCCGCTCTTCTCCGAGCCATATCTTTCCTTGAACGTAAATGGGTTCAATTATGCAACGATATCCGCTCGGGCCAGCTCGACCTTATGATCAAGGACCCCGGGTGCCAGTCGTCGATGTTGAACGTTCTAACATCGCCGGACCCTTGTCTGGCTGATGAGATCGAGGACATTTGTAGCCGTCCATCATGGAAGGGAATTTTGGGTCTGCTTTGGCCAAGGGCAAAGTACATTGAAGCTGTGGTCACTGGTTCTATGTCACAATATATCTCAGCCCTCGATTATTATAGCGCAGGGAAGCTTCCTCTGGTTTGCACCATGTACGCTTCCTCTGAGTGTTACTTCGGTGTCAACTTGAAACCCTTGTCTGACCCTGCTGACGTGTCGTTCACTCTTTTGCCTAACATGGGTTATTTCGAATTCATACCTTTGGGAGAAAATGGGACGTTTATTACGGAAGTCGAAGAAGAAGAAGAAGAAGAAGAAGAAGAAGAAGAAGAAGAAGAAGAAGAAGAAGAGGTGCCTAATGATAAGCTTGTCGATTTGGTGCATGTCAGTCTTGGCTGTTACTATGAATTGGTGGTAACTACTTTCGCTGGTAACAAACATTTTCTCTTCTTCTCAATAATATATTATTTTTGTTTCATTTAATTTTTTGATAAAATCAGATTAACTCAGTGGCAAAATATCATAAAAGATCATATGCTGAAAATCTCATACACAGGGCGGAGCTACATTGAAATCAACAGCTGATTTTTTTCCAAATTTTTTTTATTAGCAATTAAAAATCTATTTTGTCAAAAAAAAAAAAAAAAAAAAGCAATTAAAAAACAAATTTTTTTTGTTGAAGTATTACATTATAAATTCGGGGTTTTTTGGGGAGTGAAAGACTCAAACCTGCAACCTCGTGGTGCAAGTGTAAGGGGATTACCACCGAACCAACCTCGTCTCCTCCACCAATGGATCATTTTTTGTCCTTATTTTAAATATTTTTTTGATTAAACTCATTATGTTTTTCATATCTTGGCGTATACTTTTCGATTAATAAAATTTTATTATGCTATAAAAAATTATATTTAATTTAGCCCATCCAGATGGTATCCTTTAATTGTTAACTTGCGTTTGTTAATTAATGATTTAGGACTATACCGATATCGTATCGGCGATGTTCTTCAAGTGACTGGATTTCACAATCGAGCACCACAATTCCGATTTATTTGCCGGAGGAACGTTGTTTTGAGCATCGACAATGACAAAACCAACGAAGAAGATTTGCACAAAAGCATTACAATTGCCAAGAAATTGTTAGAACCATACAACGCTCTGTTGCTGGAATACACAAGCTATGCCGACACATCTACTGTGCCAGGGCACTATGTACTCTTCTGGGAGATTCAATACGTAGACGATTCATCAATCTCTCTCGATCCTAAAATACTTGAAGAGTGTTGCATTGCAGTGGAAGAACAGCTTGACTACGTGTACAGGCGATGCCGTACGTACGATAAGTCGGTGAGACCACTGGAGATTCGAATGGTGGAGCAAGGAACATTTGAGGGGTTGATGGATTTGTGCATAAGCCAAGGTGGGTCAATCAATCAGTACAAAACACCGCGATGCATCAAGTGTAATACTGCGCTTAAGTTGCTTAATTCTCATGTGAAGGCTTCGTTTTTCAGCCCTAGAGATCCTTGTTGGATCCCTAATTAATTTAGAAACCTGTACTGTCTTGTACGTTTACGTATGGTTTATAATTTGTTTCTCTTTGTAATTTCAATGGCTGATCATGCTCGCGCTAGCAATTATATATGCGGCGCTTCGATCTGACAATATATGTGATCTTTTGATGAACAAACGTTCATGCATGTAGTCTCTTCTTTGGATAAATGAATGAATGTATGATTTTAAGTTGTCATTAATCATGCATGCAGTATAATGTAACGATCACATATTTTATAGATTCTGATCTTAATAAACTTAGTAAAATTATATTTATAATTTTAACATATAATACACAGTTTTCGATGTCTTAAAAAATAATTATATGTTATAAAATATTAAGAATAAACAAGAATGTAACAGTAAAATAAACTTTAAAAAATGAGATAAGAGAAAGCCTCTTTATATAGTATAGCCTCGCAATTATAAATTACAGTATGTTTCATAAAATTATAAATATTTTTTATTGAGGTTTTTAATTTTTGACATATTATTCCTGAAAAGCCATATCAACACCATTATATATATATATATATATATATATATATATATATATATATATATATAAAGTCTTTCTATTATCAGTTCGAACCGACAATAAATATATCAGGACGAAGAATGTGGACCACAGATTATGGAGAAGTTTTGACAAGTGCATACACTTTGAGTCAAAGTATGTAAATTTAGTGGTCCACATTCTTCGTCCTGATGTATTTATTATCAGTTCGAACTGATAATAGAAAATCTGTATATATATATATATGCCTCAACGACTCTTAACATTATCCACAAGTAGGACATGCACTAGGAATCCATTTGTGAATGAATATTCATATATCACTAAGATAACATCAGTTTTTTTTTCTGGTAGACATATAACTGTGAGCATACTTATAGCACATTTATCCACCTCATTATTTTTTACCATATAAGCATTATTTCACCCAATTATATTGTTTTTTCTAGTAAAAAGTGATGAGATGGATACTTATGCTATAAATATACCTACGGTTATATGTCAAAAAAAAACTCAAGATAACATAGCCGTAGAAAATGCCACTTACTTTTGATACAGTCCAATCAACCATTAATATCAGATATATAATCATTGTTTTGTGAATTAATTGTTACTTTTTCACATTTTCAAGTCTTTTGAATTGCCCCCACCCGTTTGAAATTTATGCACTATATGTATATGCACCGAATGATAACCATAAAGTGGATTGATTTATACGATCCATTGTTCAAGCGTGCTTCAAACATGCGCATGCATTTCTTTATCGGACACAATTTCAACAGAAATGATGGATTGGAAAAGAGGTCTTACCACTAAAATCATGTCATATGGTATAGAAAATTTGCTCTAATTTAAGACAATTTAAATTAAAAAAAAAAAAAAAAAAAAAGGAAGATATATGTATATAAAAATGAAGTAACAGAAACATGGAGAAATTCTTCGATGCATATTCTAGCCGATACATGCACTTAGCCACTAAAATCATGTCATAAGTATGAAAAACGCATTTGATTGGTTATTTATATTCAATGATATGATATTATTGAATATAATTGCACCTAGTTGCATTGAATATTTTCTTTAAAATATGGTAGAATCAAATTATTATTTTTTTGATAAATGGAATCAAACTGGAAGAGTGTTTCATCATAAAGAGTTTGAAGCATCCTAGCTAATTAAATTGACACTAAACAAGACCTTAAATATTGTGCACGTAACTCAAAGCTAAAATTCAAGAAATATATGGAAAACGCGCGATTTCCCGGAATCTCATCTTGTATATTATTTCTACAGTAGTCACAAATTATTTGAAACATAACAATAACAAGAGATTTGTGGTATTTCTTTTTTTTATAGTGTAGTATATATAAAACATTGATTGAGCCCAGATATTGGTAACTAATAGGTAATAACTATAACTAAACAGATTTATTATATAAAATAATTAAATATTTCCAATAGATGAGGGGTTATGAATCTTTTCCGATCCATTATTATCTTTGATAAACGAATGGATTGGATCAATTATGTTTTCTGCACGGTTCGATCTCCAGCCTCTTCACTCTGTCCTCACCACATGTAGTTTTATCTCTTGTACCCATGACCGTTTATTATATATATCATATATATTTCTAAAGGCTAATCATTTTTTAATTTTTTTTTTATAAGGTTGTTAGGGATCGGAATCAACCCCATTCATATATCATATAATAATAATAATAATAATAATCATATATAATATAATAACCTTATTTAATCAAAAGTCGCCATATGTCATCTTATTAAATGTTTTTTAAGGCATTAATCTTAATTAATTAATAAATTAAATAATTTGGTAAGTTCAAAAGATATTATCTAATTAATTCATCATATTATCATATTAACTAAAATTAAATGGAAATTGCTTGGGTACTGACTGGTCCAAGGTGCTGACCCCCCAATAGGGTGTTGCCGTGTGGCTTTTTTCTTTTAGCTTTTTTACATTTATCTCTTTGCATTCTTCATAAATGGGCTACGTGGCAAAGCCCCATTGGTTGATCGGTACAGTACCCAAGCATTGTCCTAATTAAATTACTTGGTAAGTTACAAAGACATTAATTAATTAATTAATCATATCAGTATATTATCATAATTTTTCAAAAATAAAATAATACTAAGTTATCATATTATCTTATTAACTAATTAATTAAATAATTAATTAAATTCCTTGATAAGTTCAAAAGACATTATCTAATTAATCATCATTATTATATTAACTAATCAATTAATTTCCTTGATAAGTTACAAGGATATTAATTACTTAATTAATCATATTAGTATATTAGCATATCATCATAATTAACAAATAAATTAATTTTCTTAGTAAGTTCAAAAGTCATCGATTAATTTTATTTTATTTTTCAATTTTTCAATAGGTATATGTCTTCTTATTTATATGTCTTGTGTATTCAGTCACACAGAGATGAATATTATTCTTTTTTTTTTTTCCTTCATTGAACATTTTTTTTTTCCTCTATTGAATTTTATTCAATTGAAAGTGAAGTGTCTATTAGAGTTTTTTTTTTTTTTTTTCTTTCTCTTTACATGGTGAAAGTGAAGTTTCTATTATATTTTCATCTTTTTATTATCTCTCTAATGATAATATAACTTTTGTTGTTGCAAGAGTTGATAGAAGTTGGCAAGATAGGTAATTCTCTCATCTATTTTTTTTTTTTCTTTATATGTTTGTTTAAATGGACTAGCTAATCGTATATTGTAGGTTTGTGTTATACACGCTTGCAATAATTTTATGTTTCACTTTTGTTTAGTATATGTGGTAGCCAAAAATGGCTCGCTGGCTAGCCCAACAAAGTATAAACGTATTTCCATAAATGGGTCCCATTTGAGCCCAATATTTTGGGTCGACCCAAAACGGTTATGCTGGGTTGACCCAACACAGATACCAGGTAAAACCACCGTTAGAAGACTTATTCAAACATTCAGTTACAAAAGCTTTTCAGTTACAAAAGCTAGTAACTGCCCATTCAAGAGGATATCTCTCCACGAATCACACCCACTATCAAAGATTGATAGTGAACGTTGGAGCTACTACCTCTAGTATAAATAAGGGGGACCTCTCACTGAAAAGTCTCTCTGCTCCCTCTCAACTAAAGCTCAAAAACAGCGTATTGAAACTCTGCCTCCAAGAGGATTCCAGCCACCGGAAATCAACCATCAACATCGTTACGATTCATCGCTCAGCCCAAACGCACATAAGGCTATAATCCTGCCACCACCATCTCGTTCCCTCTACCTCATATCTCTATTTTAAAGTTTTTTTGCAGGTATTTCAAAGTTCAGACGACCATTTGCGAACATCAGTCGACATCGACCAATCAGCTTCCAACCCAGTTGCTTTGGGCCTTATTCAACCCGACCCGTTTGACGTACCAAATCGTTCGACCACCTACAGTTTGGCACCCACCGTGGGGCCCATTGCAACTATTTTTGAATTTAATCAATCTACTCCAATTACAACTCAACATGACTGGAAGCGGATCAGATCCCACCGTCGAAGAGCAAATCGCTGCGTTGACCGCTCAAATGACTGCGAGCGCTGAGAGGATGCAAGCACTCGAAGCCAAAAAATGTAACAATCCGAGCGGCAAATGAGGAATTGAAAGCGCTGGTCGATGGAGTGGTGCCTGATTCAGCAACATCGGAGCATCCCATGCCGGCACCAAACGACGAACAATATGTCGACCGACCAGATCCAAGAGCACCAGGCAATCCTGTCGGACCCGAGATGAATCCGGTCGACCATCAGAATCGACCAACACTTCAGACCGCAAGGGTAGACATCGACCTCAACGATATACCTGCCCGGAACGATGTGATGAACGAACAAGATCCAGTGATGGACCAACAGCCAAACAATGTCAACAAAGCGACAATGTCACTTCAGTCGACACCCGGATTGGTAAAACCCGGGCCTGGTATACATTTTAATAATAACTTGGAATTTTCTCGCAGGTTCGTAGAAATGGAAACTCTCATCCAACGAATTCCAGGAGTCCCAGCTCCGATAAAGAAGAGCACTGCCAACAGCTTTGCCGATTCTCCGTTCGTCGACGTAATTGCTCTTACTGAGATGCCTAGAAAGTTTAGCTTCCCAAACATGAAGCAGTATGAAGGGACAATAGATCCGGATGACCACATTGCACAGTACAAGCAGAGAATGTTCACCGCTGCAATTCCGCGTGACCTGAGAGAGGCGTGCATGTGCAAAGCTTTCGGATCTAGCCTTAGTGGCCCTGCTTTACAATGGTATACCAATTTGCCTAATAACTCAATCGATTCTTTTACGCAGTTGACAGATACCTTCGTGGAGCAATTCGCAAGCAGTCGCAAGCTGGAGAAGCAGTCGGACGACCTCTACATAATAATTCAACGACCTGGCGAAAACTTGAGGGCTTACGTCGGACGCTTCAATCAAGAGAAAGTGCAAATCCCAAATTGTAATCAGGCAACTGCCATCTACGCCTTCAGGAAAGGCCTAAGGTTTGATTCTGATTTATATAAAGAGCTCACTAAGTATCCATGCAGGACCATGGAAGATGTACTAGCCATGGCATAGGCACAAATCAAGTGGGAAGAAGATGAAGCAAACTACGTCGGCAAAGCCAACAATACGTACTACGGGAATCGACGTAACGATCGAGTAGAGAGAAGGTCCAACGACCAGAGATCAGAACCTTACCCTACAAGCAACCGAAGAAATCCCTAACCTCGACACGAAGGCCCAAGCGACAAGCAGTCGCACGACCGTAATAATACGAGGTCTAGTCGACCACGGGTGGAAGCGCCAGGATATAACCTCAGCATCGAACCTGTCGACCTTGTAGCAGTAATGAAGGAAATGGGTAAAACGGTCAAGTGGCCCCGAAAGATGAATGCACTACCAGAACACAGAGACCCAAAACTTCGATGCGAATTCCATGGAGATCACGGCCATCGCACAGAAGATTGCATCGCCCTGAAATTTGAGGTCACTGAACTCTTAAAATGGGGACACCTTCGAGAGTTCATAACGGAGAAGGGAAAACAGACTTACGCGAGACGCGACGACCAAAGACAATCTGATGTCGCCGACAGTCCTTCGGAGCCACCCAGGCAAGATAGAGTGATCAATTACATCGTAGGTGGATCTGAAGTCAGTGGCGTAAGCTACTCACCAGCAAAGAGACATGCGCGACAAGTGTCGAATACGGAAATTCAACCAAGGAGAGAACATCCATCAAAAGTCGATGAAACTGTCATCTTCAAATCAACCGACAAATCAGATTTGTTTTCTCCTCACCATGATGCTTTAGTTATCTCTCTACATATCGCTAATTGTTTGACTAAACGCATTTTAATCGATAATGGTAGTTCTTGCAATATTTTATTTAACAGTACTCTGAGAGAAATGCAGGTCGACGAGTCGAAGCTAAGTCGTCAAACGACTATGTTGACCAGGTTCAGTGGAGAGCAAAAAAGCATGTTAGGCGAGATTGTGCTGCCAGTCTACGCTGAAGGAGTCAACTTGTACATCAATTTCCTTGTGCTCGACTGTCAATCTCCTTACAACGCCATACTTGGCAGACCTTGGATACACGAGTTGAAGGCTAACCCGTCGACTTACCATCAAATGATTAAATTTCCTACCAAGTAGGGGGGTGAAAGAGATCAAAGGAGAATAACGAGTAGCCAGAGAATGTTATCAGAATGCCATGAAAAAGAAAAAACAAGACTTATAGCAATTACAGGAAGCCAAGGTCGATGCGACCCAAAACAAGCCACAAATGGAGGAACTCGACGAGGTGTCGATCGATTCAGGTCACCCTAATAATAAAGTTTACATCAGATCCAGATTGTCGGACGACATCCGTGAGCAGTTGATCGCATTCCTCAAGGAACGTCGCAGCAGTTTCTCTTGGTCACATGAAGATATGGTCGACATCGACTCTGAAGTGATTGTACATCAACTGTAGGTCAACCCAGATCATCAACCAGTGAAACAAAAACGAAGAAAGTTTGCTCCAGAGAGGAACAAAGTAATCAACGACGAAATCCAAAAACTAATCGACATCGGTTCAGTAAGAGAAGTAAAATACCCCGACTGGCTAGCAAACGTCGTGGTAGTAAAGAAGAAAAATGGGAAGTGGCGAGTCTGCATCGACTTCACGGACCTCAATAAGGCATGCCCCAAGGATTCTTTCCCACTACCTCACATTGACATGTTAGTCGACGCGACCGCAGGACACGACTTGTTAAGCTTCATGGATGCTTACTCCGGTTACAACCAGATACTAATGCACCCCGACGACCAAGAGAAAACGGCCTTCATCACAGAGCGAGGTACATTTTGTTACAAAGTAATGCCTTTTGGTTTAAAAAATGCAGGTGCAACCTACCAAAGGCTGGTCAACAAAATGTTCACGAAAATGTTGGGATCGACAATGAAAGTCTACATCGATGATATGCTGGTCAAATCCTTAGTCGCACAACAACACATCGACCATCTGAGACAGTCGTTTGACGTCCTCGACAAGTATGGTATGAAACTAAACCCCACTAAATGTTCTTTTGGCGTATCTTCAGGAAAATTTCTAGGGTACCTGGTCACCCATAGGGGGGTCGAGGCAAATCCGGACCAGATACGGTCGATCGAAAATATCGAATCACCCAGATGCATCAAAGACGTGCAGAAACTTACCGGTCGTGTAGCAGTACTAAACCGTTTTATCTCCAAGTCGTCTAAAAGATGTCTACCATTTTTTGACACCCTTAGAAAAAATAAGGCTTTCGAATGGAACGACGACTGCGAGAATGCGCTACAAGACTTGAAGACATATTTGAAGTCGCCACCACTACTGTCGAAGCCAAAGGACAATGAAACTCTGTACGTATATCTGGCGGTGTCCGATACTGCTGTAAGCGCAGTCCTAGTCAGAGAAGAAGATAACAACCAACATCCAGTCTACTACGTGAGTAAAACTTTACTCGACGTAGAAACCAGGTATAGTCGACTGGAGAAACTCGCACTGGCCCTTGTCGTAGCAACACGTAAATTGAGGCCATACTTATAGTGCCATTCAATCAAGTAAAACTCAGCGAGTACGACATCAGCTTCCATCCGAGATCAGCAATGAAATCATAGATATTGGCTGACTTTATAGCAGACTTTACTCCATGTGAAAACGTGCAGGCAGAACAGGAACTGGTGGTGCTCGCCGTTGAAACCTTCAGTGAAAAATGGACCTTGTCGGTCGACGGGTCGAGTAATATCAAGGGAAGCGGACTAAGACTAGTACTCAAATCCCCCCAGGGGGATATACTGGAGCAGTCGATCCACTGTGGTTTTCGTGCAACAAACAATGAAGCTGAGTACGAAGCCTTGATCGCCGGGCTCGAATTAGCAAAAAGCCTAGCTGTAAAAAGCATCAAAGTATTAAGCGACTCCCAACTAGTCGTTCGACAGATAAATGGCACGTACGAAGCGAGGGATCAGAGAATGTCGGCCTACCTAATCAAAGCTAAACAGCTTCAATCGACTTTCGATGAATTTTCGATCGAACAAATACCCAGATCCAACAATACGCGAGCAGACGCATTAGCAAGCCTTGGGTCGACAGCAACAAATGGCTCAAAATCGATTCCTATAGTTCATCTTATGTCTCCATCAATTCAAGAAACTGAGATATTGGCACCCATCGACAACGGTAGAAGCTGGATAGAACCGATCTTCAATTATCTCCAATCTGATATTCTGCCAGACAACAAGACTGAAGCAAGAAGAATTAAGGCAAAAGCAGCTAAATTCTGCATCATATATGGCAAGCTCTACAAAAGGTCGTTCACCGGACCCTACTTGAGGTGCGTCACCAAACGAGAGGCGTACGACGTCCTAAAAAGTCTACACTATGAGGAATGCGGAAATCATTTTAGCGCCCGTAGTTTGTCGAACAGAGCCATCACATCAGGATATTATTGGCCAACCATGCTGATTGACTCTCAAAATCACGTCAAGTCGTGCAACAAATGTCAACTCTTCGCACCAGTATCGCATCTCCCCCCAGGTATGCTGAATTCAATCTCGACCCCTTGGCCTTTTATGAAATGGGGGATGGACATTGTAGGTAAGCTGCCGGCTGCACCTGGTGGCGTCGTCTACATGTTGGTCCTAAGGGTGCGTTTGGCACGCAGATGGGACAGGACAGGACAACGTGGGACGGGACGGGACGGGACGGGACAGGACAGGACATATTGTTCTGTATTATGTTTGGAAGGCCTGGGACAGGACTGTGTACTGTACTGTCATGCGTTTGGTATGGCTGGGACAGGACGGGACAAGAGGTTCAAATGACCAGAGTGCCCTTCCTGTCCTGTCCCATTTTTGTTACCACATAATACTGACATATGGGACAGGACAAGTTAGTATTTATTTGATTTTAATAAATAAATATTTTTATATATCATATTTAACAAAAATAATAATATTTTGAAAAATAATTTAATTAATAATTTTTTGTAAGAAATGTTAGTTATTTTTTTTTCAAATAATAATAATAATAACACCCAACAATTTATATGTCTCCTAATATCAACAAAAATTTGTCATTTTGGCTCAGTTTGGAGGATCAAATTTCATTTAAGAGGTTCAAAAGATAAAAATCAATTAATAATATTATAGCCCATTCCCTTAATTTTTTGAGTAAAATTATTATTAAATTGTACATGCTTGTAATTATGAATAATAGAAAGACAAATAAGTTTTTGATACATGTAATTACATGTAAATCATAATCATGACATGCAATTCCAAGTTTTAATTATTCAACCACACATCTTTTATTTTTATATAATAGTAAATTATTGATAACACTTAATAACATGATTCAACAAAAAAGTTAATGTAATATAAATGTCTACAAACATAATAAGATAATCCATGACACATACATGTTCATAATTCCAACAAAATATAAGTTTCAAACATGTTCATACAAATCAAATATAAAAGTGTTCACTCCTCTAAAATTGCCTTCACGAAATCTGGCTTGTAGGAGTCATTCAAGCCATTCCAAATGCGCAACTGATTTGGCTTATTTCCAAAATACATAGCAACTCGTATCACTTGCATACGATCAAGACCCATACCCTCTAGCTCAACACCTAAACGGGTCATTGCATCTCCTCCCGTAATAGCCTCAGTCAACTTAGCAATATCCTCAGATGCTCTTTCCATGCTTTTTTCAAAGACCTTGGTGATGTCTGCCGCCATTGAACTAACATTCCTCTTTCTCTTCCGCTTTGATGTTTCTCCTGTATTTGGGTCAGAGGAAGCAGATGCAACATTTGAGGGAGTTGGCGAAGGCTGAGTGAAACCAGCTGTGTCCAACTCTTCATGTTCCAATCCCATGTGATCCAAAGCATCTGCTGCGGATTCAGCCATACTGCCTGTTGCTCGATCTTTCCCAAACACTAGTACTAGACGTTCATAGTGTGGGAATGGTCTATTAGGTGCATAATTCTTGTTGGGATGTTTCTATCACAACAAACAAATATATGTTAGAATATTAAAACTATTATGTATATTATATAACAATAAAACTATTATGTAATAATTATATATAAAGAAAATTAATATAACAACTAACCTTCACGTATTCATCGTAGATTTCAGTATTGTCGACAACAACACATTTGCGAGTGTCATCCCAACCGAACCCACTTGTATTGAGCATATCATAGGCTGCTGAATATTTATCTTTCATTCGCTTCATTTTGTTTTGCACATGTTTTGCTGTTATAGTAATATTTTCAAATTTTTCACGCATTTTTAAAGCGACTTGCTCATAGGTACCGGACCTATAACTACCAGTATCACATCTACCACCATCAGCAACAATCCCTTTGAGGATGCTAATCATTGCATCCTCTTCTTCAAGTGTCCAATGACGTCTATCAGACATATCGAAGTTTCCTATCATTTAATACAATTTAGAACATAAAAGAAAACTAATAAAAAAAATTAATACACAAATAATTATTTAAGAGAAATAGGCAACAACAACAAAATATTTGTCAAGTTCATAGATAATAATGTTTAATACAATTTCAGAAAAAAAATATCTCAAAAGTTCATAGACAATAATGTTTAACAAAATCTAAAAAAAAAAACATATATATGTCAAGTTCATAGAAAATAATGTTCAACAATAACGGAAAACAAAATTTCACTCAAGTTCTTGACATCCAAGCATCAAACATCTCTCCTGCTAGGTCATCTCTCCATTGACTCCATTCATCGCTTCCTTCAACAACATCAATAGATTCTAACTCATTTGGTGCATCTTCCCCAATAGGCAAATCATCAAGTGTGACTGGCGTGTATTCCTCAGGATCAATATCCATATACATCCTGATAAAATTATGGAGCAAAGCACAAGCAATTATCATTCTCCCTTGAAATCTAATTGGATAGAAAGAAGGACTTCGTAGTATAGCCCAACGTTTCTTCAAGAGACCGAAACACCTCTCAATAATGTTCCTAGCTTGTGAGTGCTTCATATTAAAATATTCCTCGTGATTCCTAGGTGCACGATCAACATTCGCCCATTCCTGTAAATGATACCTTGTGCCTCTATATGGTGCAAGAAAACCTTGACCGTTGGTATACCCCGCATCGGCCAAATAATAATTACCTATAATAACTACACATTAGTTTTCACCGACCAAATAATAGATTATTATGTAATGTAAATTGTTTTTGGTCTAAATTACGATCTTACCAAATGGGATCTTTAATCCGTTATGTCTAGTAATGGCATCTCGAAGAACTCTAGAATCGGTAGCTAAGCCCTCCCAACCAGATAAGACATATACAAACTTCAAATCACGAGTGCATACACCTAATACATTGGTTGCTATATGTCCTTTTCTTGTTCGATACCTTGGTTTATCGGGCTCGGGTACAGTCACTTCTATGTATGTTCCATCTAGTGCTCCTAGGCAACCCTAAAAAACAAAGACAACTCATGGTTTATATGAATAATATAAATTAATATGTAATATATATAATAGTTTTGTTAAAATGGTTACCTTAAACCATCTCCACCTCGAGTCCATACAATCATCTGGGATGGGAGTTGGTTTGACAAATAACACATCTTCCAAACACAATAAAGCACGTAAAACTCGATGGACATACCGACTAATTGTTTCACCAGACCTATAGAATCTAACCTGAATACTTCTATTTTTGTTGTGGTGTGCTAATATGTTTACAAAAGTAGCAACTTGCTCCTCTATAGTGACATTACCATTATCTAACAACCCACCCCGAGTTTTTAACAAATCACACAAGATTGCAAATGCATTCCTATCCATTCGCAACTCCCATATACAATTAGTATCACTTTCACGTGTGATGCGATGTATTTCTCTAGACCTAATCTGAAGTCTACAAAATGTCCTTTGACCTAAATTTCTCCTTTCAGCCCGCCTTCTCTCATATTCAAATAAATAAACATGAATTGCAGCGAAACACATCAGCATGTGTACGTACAACCTCCAGGCTTTAATGAGTATTATCAACTGATTGTCATATTCATCCATTGCTTGATATTGTAAAAATCAAACAAAACAAGCATATATTTAGTCAAATTAAACCATGTATCTTGCTAAAACTACATTAAAATTCACATGTTCATAAGTACGTGGCGTTGTATCACAAGTGTACTCTACCGGCACAATTCCGGGTAGGAGTAAGTCTGTGTATTCCAGCCGATATACTTGGTGAATAAATAAGATCTAACACAAAGCCAACACCTGGAATGTAATAACTACACATTTTCACAATACAATCAAAAACCAAACCTAACACAATTTGATTAAATAAACAATACCCATTTCATTAACTAAACCAAATAAAAAATTAAAGCCAGTGAATAGAACAATAGTTAAAATAAGGCTTTTGAACAAGTATTTGACTATTTTCCATTATTCGGCCAGTGAATTCAAGGTGGTGGTCATTAAACTCAAATTTGAAAATATTAAGCTACTGAGGATTTCCACTCACTAAATTTTGAGCCTTCAAATCTTATTGAAATTAAAACGTTTGGATCACCTAAAAATCTAAAATTGGTTCTACCCAAACCATTATCTAACAATTTATTTATTTTTTTTAATTATAACATGTAGCTATTATAGAGTCTTTAACTGTGTTGTATTGCAACCGATGTACCAAAGACTCCAAAGATCTCCTCCTCCAATAAATAAATATATATCCCATATCTCTAAGCAGCAATAGCATAAGAAACATTAAATAGGATACCATCAAATAGACCATTTAAGCTTTGACAAAAAACTCATTTGGCTTCAAAATAGGCCTAATGCTTGGCCACATACCAAACTCATCAGATCTTAAATCTTAAATGTAAAAATAAAACTCACTTTTGCCAAACTTGGCCACATACCAAGCAGCTACAGCAGCTGCTGCAACAACCCGAAGTCAATATGTATTATGTTTTTATCATAATTTCCTTATCAGAACAATTTAAATGAGAAACACATGCCAATCAAAGCATTTCAGTATCAAAACAGGATCAGAAATACAAGACAATTCGATATAAAAAACCAAAAGCTAAAAACCAATCATGAACCAAGACAGAGCAGCGGCGACAAGTACTGAAAGAAACTCACCAGATTCAAGACACGATAGAGAGAGAGAGAGAGAGAGCAGCAGCGAGAAGACAACCCCGACATCTGATTTATTAATCCTATGAATGAAAAACAAGAAACTGCACAATGAAAAGGAAAAAGTTGTCTTAATCCTATGAATGAACAACTAAAATTTAACTTGACTCAGCAAAACTTGTTCACAAACATTTTGAACTGAGTACAGAAACAATTTTTTGACCAAAAGACTTCATTTAGAACCATATAACATATCAAATGATATGCCAACAGTCAACTTTTCAAGCTGTCACAACCAAGGAAATTGAATGGAAACTGCAATTTTTTAAAAATAGAAAAGAACAAGAAAAATAAATGTTGAACAAAGAATCTATTGAAAACATAATGCAAACCATTATTTTGCAGCCAACCTGAAAAACTGTTAACCTATACAAGATCAACTTTAACCCCTATGTTACTCAACTTAACAGCATAAAACTACTTTCAATCTTAAAGAAAATAAAGAAAAAAAAAACTGTTTTTTTTTTTTTTGAAATTAAAAGATGTAATTCTTGTAGTAATTGCATTCCAATTCCTTAAGATTCCATTCACCCAACCCACAACCTTCTTTGTAAAATTCCCCTTAAAAGAATATGGTGTGAAATGTTGATATCAAAACTGCCTAACCATGTACCGTCAACAATTTTGGAGATTCCAATCAAGTACCACTGAAATTATCATATCATCATTTTTCTTCAACCAAAGCCTGGCAATTGATGGGCACAACCTAAAATAAAAAAAATCAACTAACCGACAGCAAAAACACACTCAAAACAGCGACTCTAAGCAGCAGCCCCCTTGCCCTTCTTCCTCTGTATTTTCTTCATATAGAAATCCTTTAATTCTCCACAAATTTAATGATTTCATAATCAGATCGGAAAAAAAAATTGCATATAAGAAACATATTTTCGCAAATCAAACCTAACATTTCAAACAAATGGAGAAACAAAATAGAAATACAGATGCTAACATGATATAAGATAACAAAACGAGATCGAAAAAAACTTGGGTTTTGGAGGCTCCTGAGTAGCGAAAGCGAGACGATTTGGGAATTGAAAGAAAGGGAAAATCGAAGACACCGAGAAATAGAAAAAGAAGAAACAGATTTTTGTTAAATCAAAGCATGAATTTAGATTGAGAGTAGAATACATACCTATTCGTTGAAGATTCGAGTTGGTTCGAGTTGATTCAAGCAAAAATAAGGAGATTTGAGTGGATTTCGGCCAATGGAAGCAAGAACAATCGAGAGATAGCAGATGAGGAAATGAGAGAAAGGAAGGGAAAATAGGGTTCGTTTTTCTGATATATTGGATAGGATTGTAATTTTTTGAAATGTTAGAGGGCAAACTTGTCTTTTTGGCACTTGTCCCATGCCATGGGACAAGTTGGCCGAGCCTGTTGGGTGGGACAGTTTTTTTGGATTTCTGTCCCACCTTGTCCCATGTAGTCCCATGCAATGGTCGCGCCAAACGCGGGACAAGAACAATGTGTCCCAGGTTGTCCCGTCCCGTCCCGTCCCGCGTACCAAACGCACCCTAACGGACTACTTCACCAAATGGGTCGAAGTCGGGGCATATCAACAAGTACGCGATATTGAGGTACGCGACTTCGTTTGGAAAAATATTATTTGCAGGTTTTGAGTACCTAGGGAAATAGTGACCGACAACGGGTCCCAATTTATTTCGTACGACTTCAAGAACTTCTGCGACAAGTATGGAATCAAGCTAAGTTTCTCAACCCCATGATATCCCCAAGCAAATGGACAAGCCGAGTCGACCAACAAAACCATTGTTAATACATTGAAGAAACGACTCGAGGCTGAAAAAAGCGAATGGGCAGAGAAACTCCCAGAAATCTTGTGGTCATACAGAACTACCCCTCGACGGTCGACTGGAGCAACCCCATTTTCACTCGTCTATGGCTCAGAGGCAGTTATCCCAATCGAAACCAGGCTGTCGACCGCCCATAGCGAAAATCCGGATGAAGAACAAAATAACTTGGAGCTCAACTTCGAGCTTGACCACCTCGACGAACGACGAGATCGTGCAGCTATAAGAATTCAATCGTACCAGCAACAGGTCGCTAAACATTACAACAAAAAAGTAAATGCCAGAGTCTTCAAACTCCACGACTGGGTGCTGCGACGAGTCTTCCAAAACACAAGGGAAGAAGGCGCTGGAAAGTTGGGACCAACATGGGAAGGACCATATCAAATAACGGATGTCGTCGGACGAGGAGCTTACAAACTTAGAGGGCTTGATGGTCGAGAAATACACAACAGTTGGAATGCTCTACATCTAAAACAGTACCATTTCTAAACTTTTATCTTTTCATTTCATTATTTTTGTCTTTCCATCGACTTTTCATTATTAACAAATCGACCAGAGATGAGCAATGATGACAACTTAGTGCAACTAAGTGCAAAACTGAGCTCACCAAATTATATTTTGTCTTACCATGCTGTCGACGTCGACAAGCAAACTTTATATTTTGGATATACAGCTTCGACGACCGCACTCACCAACTTCGACGTCAAACTCCCAATATCCTCACTCAAAACAATCACATATTAAGAGTGGGGGAACAACACTAGGGGCAGGCGACCATATATAACGCATGTACGCGAATTTTTCTGTAAAGAGGTCTTGTCGACCATATATAACGCATGCACGCGAATTTTTCTGTAAAGAGGTCTTGTCGACCATATATAACGCATGTACGTGAATTTTTCTGTAAAGAAGTCTTGTCGACCATATATAATGCATGCACACGAATTTTTCTGTAAAGAGGTCTTGTCGACCATATGTAACGCAAGCACGCGAATTATTTGTAAAGAGGTCTTGTCAACCATATGTAACGCATGCACGCGAATTTTTCTGTAAAGAGGTCTTGTCGACTATATAATGCATGTACGCGAATTTTTTTTGTAAAGAGGTCTTGTCGACCATATATAGCGCATGTACGCGAGTGCGAATTTTTTCGAGTAAATAAAAAGTATCTTTTTCGACTATTTCTTATCTTTATGCGAAATTTTAAGAGTCCTAGCAACTCTTCACGAAAATTACAACCCTCAATAAACGCGTGTAAGAGATCTCCATACGACAGTCGACGTCGTTCGACTTACGAATGTGCATGAGTTTACAGGCTTATTACATTCAAAATTTAAACTTTTTACGTCGTTCGACCTACGATTGAGCATAAGTTTACAGGCTTATCTCATTCTTTTCACGTCGTTCGACCTATGATTGATCATGAGTTTTCAGACTCATCTCATTCAAGCTATAACTTACCATTGTGTAAACCCTATTATTTGATGATCGTTCGTTCTGTTTTCACAATATCAGATCAAAGTAAACAAAAGAAGGTCGATCCATTCAAATAAGCAAATATTCTTTTACAAGCAAGGTCGACCAAAATTATCCCACGTTACAAAATAAAAGATAGAAAAATTTCAAAAAATTTAGAGAGCATCACTAGGAGGAGGAATGACAGTAGCAGCAGAACTCTCTTCATTGTTGTCGGGGCGTTCATTAGTCCCAGGGCTTTTGTCGACACCCTCAACATCTCCTCCAGCAAGGAATTCTTCAAGCTTCAGACGCTCCATCTCCTCGTAGAGGTCAATTTCCTCTTTCATGTTTTAAGGATCCCATTGGACTCCCGACAAGAACTCTTTAAAAAGCTCCGCCCTAGCCTTGCAAACGGCTTCCACCGCTATCGACAGCGCCCGCTCCTTTAGAGCCTCTCATTTAATACTCCTAGGCCCAACAGTATTCTCCAGGTGTTAGGCATCAACTGACCAGGAGCTAGATCGTAGTATAACAACATTCGTCGAACGAGCTGAGGGACAGGAAATCTAAAACCTAAATGGAGGGTGTACTCATAAAAACACATCCACCCTGGAATATCCCAATCTGCACGTTCATGTTCCCTTGGCGCACGTAATTCAACATCGTTAGGAATACCGTAAATCGTCCTTATGCCAGGCAACATATCCTCTGTGATCAAGCTCACCGGACTGTCTCTCAATATACCTAAAGGTCGACCAGATGTCGACGCCTCAGGAACCTCAATATATTCTGGTTGTTCGACAGTCGACGCGATAGCATACACAGCGCCCTGCTCTAGCATATCCCTAGCATTTATAGGGACAGTCGTCGATGGACCTTCAACTGTGACTCGTCGATCGACGTCTCGAGTCCTACTATCGACTCCTCCATCATCATCATCATCACTGGGAGTCCAGTTAATTTCTAAGTCTGAGATTGTGTCGTCGTTCGACATAGTATCTCCAAAATCTGACAGATGTAGAAAATGCACAAGTCAGACAAAAGCTGAACGCTACAATCACAACCTAAGGATTTTTCAATCAAAAATCTAGGGTTTTCTAACCTCTACTTGAAAGCCAACCTAGATCCTAAGATGAAGAGTCTACCTACTGTCGAAGGCTTCCAGATTCTAAACAACTACTCTCATCACAACGACATATACGCAAATATAGAAACAACACTTCGCAAGCAAAACCAACTTGATATGAATCAAAACCTCAGAATTTAGCAAAACTAGTAAAGAACACGCATCCGTAGGTAAATAAAAGAAAAACTTCAGGCAAACACAAAATATACATTTCTACTTCCTCTAGTTTGTTTTACACACTAAAAGGAAAAGAATAAAATAAAAATAGAAGATTTTTTACCAACCTGAAAGATGTTCAAGAAAGGTTCGTGAAGAAATCCTACGATCAAGTCTCAACGAAGAAGTTGGAGAGTTGCTCTGATAGAAGTGCTTTCAAAATTTTGCAAGTGAAGTGATCAGAGAATGGAACGGTTTCGGTTTTATAAAACCCAAGTAACCCTAGTTGCCACGTGTCGACGCCCCTTTAACTGCATGTTAACCCAAGTAAATCACACCGGTTAACCCAGGTAAACGATTGAGTTTAAATTTCAAAAAGTTTCCTTGAACACTGTGCGTGAAAATTAATGCAGCTGACGCCAGCATGGAAAACTTAAACGCCTCTATCACATCAATTCGCCGTCAATGATTGCAAAAAGACTATCGTCTAAACGATGAACGACAACTCATCATCGACGACATGACGTCGTTCATCCAATACAGTTTGGCAGTTAAAAACAATGTTTAAGATATTGATTCCATTCGACATAGAGTCGGTCGACGACTGTGGTCAACTCAAACGAAAAATCACTATCGATTCCACTTGACACGGAGTTCGTTCGACATTGGTCGACTCAGTGAAAATCACTATCCAAATCAATATTCTTTAGAGAGTGGGGGACAAACTGTGGTAGCCAAAAATGGCTCGCTGGCCCAGCCCAACAAAGTATAAACGTATTTCCATAAATGGGTCCCATTTGAGCCTACTGTTTTGGGTCAACCCAAAACGGTTATGCTGGGTCGACCCAACACAGATACCAGGTAAAACCACCGTTAGAAGACTTATTCAGACATTCAGTTACAAAAGCTTTTCAGTTACAAAAGCTAGTAACTGCCCATTCAAGAGGATATCTCTCCACGAATCACGCTCACTATCAAAGACTGATAGTGAACGTTGGAGCTATTACCTCTAGTATAAATAAGGGGGACCTCTCACTGAAAAGTCTCTCTGCTCCCTCTCAACTAAAGCTCAAAAACAGCGTATTGAAACTCTACCTCCAAGAGGATTCCAGCCACCGAAAATCAACCATCAACATCGTTACGATTCATCGCTCAGCCCAAGCACACATAAGGCCATAATCCTGCCACCACCATCTCGTTCCCTCTACCTCATATCTCTATTTTAAAGTTCTTTTGCAGGTATTTCGAAGTTTAGACGACCATTTGCGAACATCAGTCGACATCGACCAATCAGCTTCCAACCCAGTTGCTTTGGGCCTGATCCAACCCGACCCATTTGACGTACCAAATCGTTCGACCACCTACAGTATATACCACTTATTTATGCTTAAAATAATTTTATATATGTTTCAAAAATAATAATTTTATTATATAATTTGGAGTTTCATTTTTGTTTGGTACCAAATATAGATAGTAAAGCAAACCCAGTAAAGATTTGAAAAAGTTTTTGCCTGCTCATTGTTATGGTGAAACATTAGTTGTGGGTAACTCAATTTATATAAAAGGTATGTACAGTACCAAGTTCTCTTCATTTGTTTTATTGGTTGCCATTATTTTTTTTTCTTAAATATCCAATAATTTCTTAAAACTTTTATGAAATATTTTATTTAAATTAGTTCCATATATTTTTTTTAATTTACCTTATATTAAACTGATTTTATTTATTACATTTATTAATTTTAATATGTAATTTGCAGGAGTTATAACTTTTGATGAAGGACGAAAGAAAAATGATTTAAAGCCCAAAGATAAATCTATGAAATTTTTTGTTCTCAACACAACAATATAACGAACAAAAGATGAAGTAAATTTAAATGTTTAATTTGTTTGATTATCAATTTTGTAGTATCCTTAATATTTTGGTTCTACTTTTGCTTTCAATTTATATAAAATATTATTGTTTACTTTTTTTTTTTTCTAATCTATTTTAATATTGCTAATTTAGTTTCTCGGTAGCTGATGTGATGATTGCATCATATTAGGATACCTTAGAAAATGAATAAAAATATTAATTGGAATTATGTTGGTCAAATTGTATTTTTTGTAAATAATTTCCCTAATTAATTTAGGAAAACCGTACACTTTCTTTAAAATAAAAATAAATAAAAAAAGGAACCGTCGTAAGTTTTTGATAACAGATTATATTCCTCTACTCATGATAAGCATATCATAATTGATAATAAATATAATATCTATTAATTAGCTATTAATTGTAATAATATATAATAATTTTTTTCTAAAAAGATGAAAAGTCTCTTCTTCTCCTGACTCAAATGCTTCATATTTCTTTCATACAATAAATAACCATCCATTAATCTATATAATATTTATTAACTAGCTATTAATTGTAATAATATATTAAAAAAAACAAAATTTCTAAAGAAAAGGAGAGCCTCTCGTAATTTCTTTCATGAAATAAATGACCATCTATTAATCCATATAAAATCTATTAATTAACTATTAATTATTATTTTTCTAAAGAGATGTAGAACATCTTCTCACAACTCAAATGTTTTATATTTCATTCATGCAAATCAACTTGGAGGAAACAACTAATTTATACTCTATATATGATAATATATTTTATAATTTTTTGGACATATATTAATATCTTAATATCAAACATATAGTTAGTCACATGATTAGAAAAATAAAAGAAATAGATAAGAAATTACTAATATCTCCCATAGAAAATATTTATTTGTCATTTTTGGAGGAAAGATATGGATCATAATACATTAGTGAATTATGAGTGGATTTGATTTAATATTTTACTATAACAAGAAAAGAGTCTATTTTTTTTTTTTTTTGGTAAAAAATTTATTACCCAATGAATTTTAAATAATTTTTTTTAACAAAGCCCGTGCACCGCCGGGTTGACAAACTAGTATTATATAATATAAAAATACACTTGGAGCAAAGACACTTGGAAACATCAAAGAGTGGGTGAATCTGATGAGTGAGATCCTGGGGAGATCCATGGGGAAACCTAGGTGTTATCCAGGGACTCAGGGGATATCCGAAGGGGGGATCCTAGGAATATTCAGGGGGAGATCTAGGGAATATCTGAGGGATAGCCTAGGGAAAGATCCGGGGGATATTTAAGGGACACTTAGTGGATATTCGGGAGACACTCAGGGGGGACCTAGAGAGAGTCGTGAGCTTAGGGCTTGGTTGAGAGTTAGGTTGTGAGCTTGGGGCTCGGTAAGGCTCGGTTGTAATTGGGGTTTGCGATATGGGAGAGAATATTGAGTGTGTATTGTGTAGTTGTAACAATTTACTACATGGTGGATTTTTTTTTTCGTCGTCCTGACAGCCGTGGTTTTTCCTTATTTTGGGTTTCCACGTAAAAAGCTTGTGTTTTATGATTGGATGCTTCTCTTCATCTCATTTTCTATGTTTGAGACATTATTTGTTTGCGGTGTATATTAGGCATGTGCTTCCACGTCAACTTTTCCCAATAAAGTGGTATCAAAGCCATGATGGCTTCAAGTTTGTACTGGGGTATTGTTCACAGTTCACAGGTGCAGGGTACTGGTCACTTGTATAGGTACTGTGAATAGATACGGTACAGGGACTTGGTAGAGTTGGCTTGTTATTTCTCAGATTTCCTAGTATCAGTTTAGCAAAGCAGATATGTCTAAGAGTTTAATGTTGAAGAATTTGATAGGAAGATGAAATTTGTCTTGTATGGATTGATCTAGTTTGGGTTACACAAGGCGTTGGAGGATAAGTCAACCCTTGAAAGCTCTGTAGACTATGATGAGGTGTGGATCAGAACTGACAAAGCGCTCGTAAGTGTCGTCAACAGTATGTCTTTCATCCGGATATGGTGATGGGAGGACATGTATATCCTTATAGCATAATGTTAAACCACCAAGTTACCATGGAAAAGGATATGTTGCTGCTAGCGGGGTTAGATAGTGATGCATGATTTGTGGTGGACAGGATGTCAAGGGCTGAGGAATTCCCGGGAAGTCTAACATGAGGGTTGTACCATATTTTTCAACAGGTTATTCCATATGTGCCGGAAGAAATCTTAGGGAGGATTGTTACTAAGTGGTTGTACCTTTATGGTGTGGTATGATGGTTCTTGGTGTAGAGAATCATAGCTGTCAAAAAAGGACGGAGGTTTTGGAAATTCTCTCCAAGGGGTGATTTGTTTGAAATTGGCTCATATTCCTATGTGATCTAGACGGAATTCAATTGAGTGGAAGAGATCAACTGGAATCGGATTGGTTTTGGGAAGGTCTAAAAGACACATTCAGGATGCGTGAAGACGCATGGGAGCATGTGTACATTGGTTTTCTTGCTAGAAAAGTCTTGGAAATTACTTTGGCTCCAAGTAATTGCAATCTATAAATAGGGGTGGCTTATCCCTAAAACACTTGGAGCAGAGACACCTGGAAACATCAGAGAGTGGGTGAATCCGAGGAGTGAGATCCAAGAGAGATCTGGAGGGAAACACAAGGGATATCTAAGGGCAGAAGACCTATGAGATATCCATGGGATATCTGGGGGTAGAACCCAGGGGAGATCCAAGGAATATCCAGGAGATATTTAGGGGATATTCGGGAAACACTCAGGGGGACCTAGAGAGAGCTGTGAGCTTAGGGCTTGGTTGAGAGCTCGGTAAGGTTCGGTAGTAATTGGGGTTTGGGGTATGAGAGGGAATATTGAGTGTGTATTGTGTAGTTGTAACAATTTTCTACATAATGGATATTTTTCTCTCGTCGTCCTGACGGCTGTGGTTTTTCCCTGTTTTAGATTTCCATGTAAGAAGCTTGTGTTATGTAATTGAATGTTTCTCTTCATCTTATTTTCTGTGCGTTGAAACATTATTTGTTTGTGATGTATATTAGGCATGTGCTTTCACGTCGAATTTCCCTAACAAGCTTTACTAATTTAATGTCTAGTTATATATATATATATATATATATATATATATATATATATTAACCATTTAGGTTTTTTTACTATTACAATATTTCGGAATTGGGAGGCGGGTATTACTCGAACCCACAACCTTTTAGATACAAGTATAAAGGGCTTACTATTGAGCTAACCTAATCTCGTTAATACCAATTAGGTTTTGAGGAGGCATTTTCATGTGAAAATGATTTTCGCATCATTTAAGCCTCGCTAATTTAATGTCAAGTCATTCATACCCATTAGGTTTTGAGGAGGCATTGTCAAGTGACTGATTTTCTCTTCATTTAATTCTTTTCTCCTTATTAAACTGACGCTTCACTAGTTGGGATGTCTTGTATTTCCTTCATTGGGAATCCTTTATAACTATAAACACTATAAGAAAAAAGGCTATTGGGACAAAAAAAAATTCGTCCCAAAATCCTCAAATTCATCCCTAGAACAAATTGGGGCGAAAAAAAAAATTCTTCCTAAATTCTGCCGCCTTAGATGGCTCGCAATAGCTTCTTTGGGACGAAAATTCAAATTCGTCCCTAAAGAGTACCTATTGAGATGAAAGATATATACTTTGAAAATTTTGTCATTTAGGGATGAAAACCAAATTTCGTCCCAACATGAAAAAAAAAAATCCTATTAACAATCAATTAATTATCTATTTACTGAAAATCCATTAATATCAGTAAATAGATTGTAAGGAGAAAAATTACCATTAAAAAATAAAAATAAAAAACATTGGATTGTAAAATATATATATATATATATATAGTCCCGTTCTCATGCGGACTTCCTGATATAACTTCATGAGGATATTGAATGTGAGCCACTAGTTTTGACAAGTGCATACACACTTGAGTCAAATCATGTAAAACTAGTGACTCATATTCAATATCCTTATGAAGTTATATCAGGACATCCTCATTTGAATATATATATATATATATATATATATATATATACAATTTTATATTAGGACGAAGAATGTGGATCATTAGATTTACATACTTTGACTCAAAGTATATTCACTTATCAAAACTTTACATACTTTGACTTAAAATGTATGCATTTGTCAAAACTTTTCCATAATCTATGGTCCACATTTTTCGTCATGATATATTTTATATCAGGACAAACTGATATAGAAAGACTATACATATATATATATTTATATCAACAAGGAGACACTCCAACTCCCGGCCTCACCCCACATGGTTTAGCGAGTGCAGCCCACCCGTCCCACAATTGAGATACGTGGAAATTCTCAAATTCCAAATATGTTATTGAAAGCATCAAGATTTGAACCAGTGACCCTTGACATGGTGTAGAGCTCAAACCATTACACTAGAACTTTAATTTTGCTATGGGCAAAGCACTGACTTACTCTAACTACATGCATAATTATACTAAAATCGGAACAAATACTATAATTACAGAGGCTTACCCTTGACCTGTAGACTAACCCTCTATTTATCTAATAAAGCAAATTTTCAAACGTCTGCCCTATTCATCAAATAAAGCAAATTTTCAAACAAATGCCCTATTCAAACACAAACATCCCAATTTGAATGTGCTTGGGGTATGGAAAGTCAATAGTGCCACTGGGTAAAAGGGAGATGTTATTTTGGTGGGTAAATTTCACAAACAATCATGAATTTAGGTGTAATTGTATAAATATTCATTTTTTTTCTAATAATTACATAAATATACCCTACCGTCATTTGACTTTTGTTAACTTTAACCTTTAACCACATTTGTATTCCTAAATGACTAAATTACCCTTGAAAACTTATTTATCTTTTTTTTTATTATTTAAAAAATATTAAAAAATATTTACTTAAAAATTTGAAAAAATCGGTACAATTATTTTTTGTTGCTTTTATTTTCTTTTTCTTTCTATCATTTTTTTTTTACATTTTCCATGTCCCCAAACACTAAATTTTTAGATTTCAAAAACCAACTTTATCACCAAAACATTCAATTTCATACTCATCAACCCATAAACAATTTTATTTCATCAACACAATCAAAACCCACCAACAATGACATTTAATCAACAGAATCAAAAACCACAAAACTCACTAAACACAATCAAAACCCACTAAACACAGCTATTTTTCCAGTTTTGTGGGTTCTTATTATGTTTAAAAAAAAATGATAAAAAGAAAGCAACAACAAAATTGTACCGATTTTTTCAATTTTTTAAGTAAATATTTTTTAATATATTTAATTAATAAAAGAAAAGATAAATAAGTTTTCAAGGGTAGTTTAGTCATTTCGGGATACAAATGTGGTTAAAGGTCAAAGTTAACAAAAGTCAACTGACGATAGGGTATATTTATGTAATTATTAGAAAAAAATGAATATTTATACAATTACACCTAAATTCAAGGTTGTTTGTGAAATTTACCCACCAAAATAACCTCTCCCTTTTACCCAAGGGCACTATTGACTTTCCATACCCCAAGCTCATTCCAATTGGGATGTTTGTGTTTGAATATGGCATTTGTTTGAAAAATTGATTTATTAGATAAACAAAGGGTATGTTTGTGCAATTAACCCTTAAATTGATTCTAGTAACCTTTATAATTATTTTGTATGATATACAAATGGATATTAAAAAACGTTTATTAGATAATATTTTATTAAACTATTATTTTTTAAATTAGATAGCAATCTAGTCAAGAGTCTACTGGAATTGATGAGATCAATGGTTACAAAAACGAATCAGGAATGCAACTCCTACTTTAAAAGAGATTTATCATCACATTTGCGATTTAATGAGTAAAGTTAGACTCAAATCTTTATCACAAAAAAGAAGGGAAAGGGTCCATATACTTTGCTATTGGTGGCTGGGCATTTATTATTTTATTATTACAACATATTAGATTCTTAATATTATATTTACAAATAAAAAGAATATATATATATATAAATAAATGTTCAAATCAGTGCGTACTGATATAACTTCATCAGTGCGTTAGATGTGGACCATTAGATTTACATACATTGACTCAAAGTGTATGCACTTGTCAAAACTTCTCCATAATCAGTGGTCCACATGCATTGGTACTGATGTAGTTACATCAGTACGCACTGACCAGAATAGGACCGTATATATATATTATGAATTCATCAATAGTAATTAATATAAAAATGTGAATAAAATTAATTAAGAATTTCAAGAAAATTAAATAATTATTAAAACCAAATAATTGTTTAAAATTTAAATAAAATAAGGAAAATAAAATAATAACTTTTTGGGACCAAAACCAATTTGTCCCGATAGAGGGCCTATTGGGACAAAACATTACTCGTCCCAATAGGTTTTCTATTGGGACGAAATATATAATCCTTGATCTTTATTGCCTATAGTTTTAAGGACGAATAATTTATTTTGTCTCTATTGGGACAAATTTTTTTTGTCCCTACAATTCTCGTCTGGTTTGCACTTTCTAGGTATAGATAATTTTTTTTCGTCCCAATAGACATCCTATTGGGACAATTTTTTTCATCCTTAAAAGTCTCGTCAAGTTTGCGATTTTTAGGAATGAATAATTTATTTCGTCCTAATAGACATCTTATTGTGACGAAAAAAATTCATCCCTAAAAGTCCCGTCCCAATAGTCATTCTTTCTTTTAGTGAAATATTGGGATTTTTTTTTATTTAAAACAAGATATATATAATTAATAAATTGTCCAATCTTAAAATTTGTATCAAGATTCTTATGCTTATGAGAGCGTAGATGAGAGTATAGATTATAAGACTAATTGTTATTGATTGAGAAGACAATTTTGTATCCATCATATCATTAATATCAATAATATTTTGTATCCATGATATGTTTCAGCTTCCTTGGTTGTGTGCTGGGGATTTCAATGAAATCCTTTCAGATGACGAAAAATTGGGGGGATTAAAGGGCAATAGAAATCTGATTGATAGTTTCTGTGAAGCTTTGGATTACTATGAGTTGGATGACTTGGGCTTTCGGGGGGCGACGTTTAC
This sequence comes from Acer yangbiense, assembly GCA_008009225.1. Classification (NCBI taxonomy): domain Eukaryota; kingdom Viridiplantae; phylum Streptophyta; class Magnoliopsida; order Sapindales; family Sapindaceae; genus Acer; species Acer yangbiense. The sequence goes on from CM017764.1 coordinate 10,729,623, forward strand.
TTGGTGTAATAAACGTGACGGGCATGCTTCCGTGCAAGAAAGGCTAGATAGAGGGGTATGTAATCTTGAATGGAAATTAATGTTCCCTCAGGCTTGTATTAGTCACCTGGAGTTTTGGCACTCAGACCACCGGGCTATCCTATTAGATCTAAATGGGCAGGCTGGAAATTACGATAATAACATTAACAATCGAAGGCGTTTCTTTTTTGAATCTTGTTGGGTAGAGAAGGAGGATTGTCATAGATTGATCGAAAATTGTTGGGGCTCGGCGTCTAATAGAACTGGTATGTAGGGGACTGTGGCGATTATTCGGCATTGTACCAGAGTTCTTAACAATTGGAATTGTTCTAAACGAAGGAAACTGAAGAAAGATATTCAAGATAAAATGGAGGAGTTACGGTTTGCTACAGGTGAGATTAATCGGGTCTCTTGGAGTCATATTAGGAGTATCGAAAAGCAACTTGATAATTTGTTGAATTGCGAAGAGCTATACTGGAAACAGAGGGCGCGATTAGAGTGGTTGAAGGAGGGGGACCGAAATATAAGGTTTTTTCATTTAAAAGCCTCGGAAATAAGAGCTCGAAATAAAATCCAAAGGCCCACAGATAGGTGGTTGTTATAGGTAAAAATCGTCATAAAGGACACGTCATCACCATAAGAAGCCACGTAAGCAGGAGTCAAGAGAAGTCAACTTGAAGGGGCAGAAATCCCCCAAGGTAACATTACTCGACTAAAACTAAAGCAGCCTGATCACAAACGGAGAGAATTGGCTCATGCAGCAAAGCCTACTCGGGATTCGATAAAAAAGATAGTCACCAATATTCACGTCCCAGACACGGGCAGAATCAACAACCAACATCCCCACAATAAACAACGGTACGGATCCCCAGAGTTTAACAAGGAAACAAACAGGTTTCCCGTAAATAGAGGAGAAAGAATCATGTCCAAACTCGAATTCAGCCAAATCAGGAAACATGTTACACTCAAGAAGGAAACAGAATCCATATAGGACTGGACAATCGCCCAAAACTTGGGCACCACGACACCAAACCCTAGGAACATTATGTATAAATACCCCTGTAACACACAAAATAAGGGGCACGCAAGAATTAGAAAGAGAGATTAGAGCACAATATTTTGTAACAGTTTTTCATAGTGGATTCTACTTCATTGCTAAGGCAACAACCCGTGGATGTTTCTCCAGTCATCGGAGTTTTACCACGTAATTACATTTATTGTTCTTCTTTGTTTTCAATCATTCTCATTCATAAAGTAGTATAAACTGAAATCAAATCGTTGATTGGGTGACCACGAAAAATCACCGTAAACAGTGGTGGACTATTTTTCTAATTTGTTTAGCTCGAACCATGTATCAGATGAACAAATGAAGGGGGTCTTGGATAAAGTTAATCCTAGGTTGTCTTCGCGAAGCTTTTGTCTTCTTGACAGGGCCTTTTCAGCGGAGAAGGTACGGGAGGCCGCCTTCGCAATTGCGCCAAATAAAGCTCCGGGTCCGGATGAGCTTCCAGGTTTGTTCTATCAAAAGTTTTGTGATTTGGCGGAGCCTAAGGTCACGGCAGATTATTTGAGGTGTCTGAATGACGGGTTTTCTTTGGAGGCAGTGAATGACACACTAGTGGTCCTTATTCCAAAAGTAAAAAATCCAAACCAAATGTCTGAATTCCGTCATATTAGCCTTTGTAACGTCATCTACAAAATTGTTACAAAGGCTTAGGCAAATAGGCTCCGGTTGGTCCTTGATGAAGACTTATTTCTGATTAAGCTAGGGTTTATTTCTCAAAGCGCGTTTATTTCTGGAAGACTTATTTCTGACAATGCTCTTATTGGTTTTGAGTGCCTCCATGCTATTCGTATAGGAAGAGGAAGTTAGATTCTTTTGCTCTGAAACTGGATATGTCTAAGGCCTATGACCGAGTCGAGTGGAACTCTATTGCCAAGATGATGATTAAGTTGGGGTTTTCTGACCAGTGGGTGTCTAAGATGTGGAACTGTATGTTGACAGTGTCCTTTTCTTTTGTTATTGAAAATATATACACGCGTGTCTAAACAACCTAGAGGGGGGTAAATAGGTTGTTAATCCGATTAGTTACCAATTTTTCGGATTAGTCAATATTACAAAAATTAACCCAATACAATGAAATACAATCAACGTAATTTAAAGTGCAGAAAATAATAAATAACACGATGATTGATTTACGTGAGAAACCCACAACTGGGAAAAATTCACGAGCTATTCTGCTAGCCACACACGATCCTCAAATCCACTATATGTAATGATGTTTACAACCTAGGTTGACCTCTAGTCACACCATTCTCGGTCACTAACCCACCACTACTACCCTACGGGCCTTTTATAGTGATTCTAGACCAAGACGCTTGTGCACTAACCACTTAGCCACAAGACTTAATTACTCTCAATTGAAAGATCAACAACCTATGTGAATATATGACAATTTTCAAATATGCAATTAATGCTAGGCTACACTAAATGCTTATCTAAAGATTAAATGATGACAATAAAATCAATCCTAGATATCAATATGTCTAAATGAATACTCATAAAGACCTAACTAGATATAGATATGAAAACCTAAAATCTAGTCATCAAACAAAAGCCAATCAACATAAGTTGTCATCAAACATGTTAAGATAAATGAAATCAAGAAATGCAATCAAGGAGTCCTACACATCAATGTCAAAATGCAAAGCATAGAAACTTAGCTAGAAGGCATTTATGTCCTAAATGCAAGCTATCAAAATACAAATCCCAAATATGTCATAACTTCACTATATATGCAATTAATGTGAAGATTTGCTAACCTAAGCAATAAAAGACATGTCTTGATTAAATAGAACAATAAATGAGATGAGTTATTTGTTATACTTACCAAGTAAAGACATTAATGAAGACCCATGTTTGAATGATGACGATGATGTTAGATGCACATGGGTTTTGGGTTTGGGAGAGTTAAAGATGCAATCTTGGTGCTTTCTCTCACTAGGGAACTCTTAATCTCTTTCTAGGGTGTTATATTTTTTGTTCCTTAAAAGACAAATGATGAGAAAGAGAAGTATTTATAGTGCTTAGATGATAGCCCTATAAATTTCATGAATTTCCCTTCAAAAATGAGCCAAATCAGACTCCAAATGAGTGAGATATGGCCAAATTACGAAAAAGGGGCGGACAATACGCGGGTCCGTTGTACTGGTATGGACCCGCCAAGTTACCAGTGCACCGGGAGCAAGCAATCAGCCCAAGAACACCTCGCGGGTAACTGCACGGGGTAGGTTCCCGCGCACTGGAAAATCAGCGCAACAACTTATTTTCAAACGACTCAAAACATGACCAAACGACATCAAAACCTTTCGTATAATATACCATTGGAAATGTATGAATGTCCACTTTCTACCATTTTTAACAAAACGGGATTTGGATGTCTATAGAAAGAGTTATGATCATTTGAGTGACCAAAGTTCATATTCGGACAAAAACAAAGATGCTCTGTTTTGGTGGTCACTTAGGTGATTTTAAAACCAATCCAAACGGTCATGAAATATTACTAATAATATACTGTTGGAAAGGTATGGGTGTCTAGTTTATCCAAAAAAAAAAATTAAAACACAATTTGAATCTTTTTATAAAATGTTATGGTCACAAGACCATACAAATGTCAGTTTTGAAAAACATTTAAAATATTGAAAAACCAATCTTTTAAAACTAGACACCTTACTTCATTCAACCACACCATATCTAACACTTATCCAAGAGAAGAACGGGACCTTCTCAAATGGTCAACCATCGTGCTAGACATGCACACCATCATGCAAGCGCGGACGTTTTCGATCACACAAACGAAAACGAATTACATCACACAAAACCACACTTAGATCTAACAATAAAGTGCAAGTGTGATTGTGTAAAGGATGCACATATATAAGCAATTAGAACACAAATGCAAGATGAACAAAGCATGCATGTAGTGTGTGTGTGTGTGTGTGTGTGTGTGTGTGTGTGTGTGTGTGTGTGTGTTTGTGTGTGTGTGTGTGTGTGTGTGTGTGTGTGTGTGTGTGTGCAACTAAATCTCTTCAAGAGACAAGTCAAGTAATTTACTTGCCATTGAGGACCTAAGCTACCCATTACAAAATATCCCTAAATGTGGTTTGTCATGAAATAAGTCAATCATAAAATAGAGGTCCTTACAGTTATCAATGGTGAAATTTGTGGTTCAGTGAAACCGTTTAGGGGCCTTTGTCAGGGGGATCATTTGTCCCCGTATCTCTTCCTTTTATGTTGAAAGTTCTCACGGTGTGATAAATATTAATCTAGAGAGGGGGCGAATAAATTTTAACAATTTTACCCAATTTTCGTGTATGGTCAAGATTACGAAAATGCCCCTAATAGTCAATAAAATATAGCAAGTGTAATATGGTTCAGAAATATAAACAACACTTGATATTTACGTGGAAACCCTCATGGGAAAAACCACGGGAAAAACCACGGGCTGTTGAGTGAGCCACACCCGAACCTCGAATCCACTAAATGTGATAAAATTACAACCCAATCCCGGAAGTAATCACACACCTACCTAATTCCGGTATGAGTGAACCTAGTTCGAATGCTTGCGATCTAAGCAACCTAATCCCGGAAGCTACACACAAGACTTTGATTCTCAATGAAGAGATTAACACTCTAAGTGAATATATGAATATCCAAAATGCAACATAGAGCAAGGGAACCCTATATGCTTACCTAAGATGATGATTTTGCAATAAAAACAATCCTAGATATTAAGAACTAAATGACATGTCAAATAGCTTAGCTAATCAAGATTAAGCAAAGACCCAATTAGCTATCACAATACAACACTCAATCATATTCATCACAAATAATCTCTAACTTGAATTTAACATATGATCTAAAACATACAAGTAATATAAAGAGATTTCTTAACATGAAAAACACTAAAATTAGATGAAGTTAGTGAAGAACATACCAAGAATGATGTGATGATACAAAACCATGCATGGATGATTGCAAGATGATCTTTGATGCACTATGGAATGTATTTGAGTGTTTAAAGAAGAGTTCTTTAAGGATTTTTCACTTGAAAAATATTCTAAGGAAAATACATGATATTTTGAACGCAGCAAATTGACCTAAAGTCAAAGAGGCATATATATAGGGTGTTAAGATGAAGTGTGGTCGTTTTGATAAATGACACAATATTTGCATTGGGCGTTGTACAGGGCGATGTACGTAGAGCGACATGTACAGCACCTACCTGGAAAATGAATAACATTTCTTCATTGGCACTGTTCGAACAGTGCTTCTGTACAGCGCCACACCTCTGTTCTCTCGGGAAAACAGAGCGGCGTTGTACGTACAGGGCTTTGTAGAGCGCTTTGTACAGCACCTGTACAGCGACCCAACAGCGACCGAATTAAATCGATTAGGTCTATACAGCGCTTAGATAGGTGTTGTTCGTACAGCGCTTCTGTAGAGCGCTTTTGACAGCGCCCATTGCAAGAATGCAATCCTAAGCCTATGCATGACAAGTCAATTGGACATGCAAGATGCAATCAAAATGACAAGCAAGAAGAGATGGTTTAATCATGAATGAACACATATATAAACACAAGTTATACACAACATATGAATATGAATAGAATGTGTGAGTGTGTGCAACTAATCTCTTCAAAGCACAAAACCAAGCACTAGATATACCTTTGGAGTGCTTGTAACATTGAGGTCTTGAAAGAGCCATTAGACATGAACACCAAATCCTAGGCTACCCTTACAATGAACCCCAATTGTGGTTTGTCCACGAAATAAGCCAATCAACAATAGGAAACCTTACATATGTGATGAAGGTTTGTTGAGTGTAATTGACAGGGCTGTCCAGAATTTCTCCCTTTTGGGCTTCCAATGCAAGCAGTCGGGACCTACCATCTCTCACATCTTCTTTGCCGACGATAGCCTCAACTTCTCCAAAGCCTCAGACAGAGCATGTAGGGCTATTCGTAGGCTCCTTGCCAACTACTCAGTAGCTTATGGACAGATTATTAATTACAAGAAGTCAGCTATATGTTTTAGTAATTCTGTTAACTAGGCGGAAGGAGATCACCTAGCTAGTTTGATCGGTATGAAGCATGTCAAAGGCCATGAAAGGTATTTGGGTCTTCCCAGTTTGAATTGTAAGAATAAGTGGCATCTGTTTAATAGTATCAAGGATCGCATTTGGGCTAAGTTGAAAGGATGGAAGGGCAAGTTGTTGTCCACTGGGGGTAAAGAAGTTCTCCTCAATGCTGTAATTCAATCTATCCCTACCTACACCATGAGTTTGTTTAGACTTTCTAAGACTTTTATCCATGACCTCCATCGTCTTTGTAATCACTTCTGGTGGGGAAGCTCGAAGGATCGCTCTAAAATTCACAGGTGTAGTTAGAATTGTATGTGCTCTTCGAAAGAGGTGGGGGGTTTGGGTTTTCAAGATTTGGAGACTTTTAACTATACCCTCCTCGCAAAACAGTGTTGGAGGATTATTAAAAATCTTGATTTGTTAGCTGGGAAAGTTTTGAAAAGTTGCTACTTTTTTGTTTTCGGCTCTTTTATGGATGCTAATCCTAAAACTAGGGGCTCTCTAATTTGGCAAGGCCTTCTTTAGGGTCATGGAATTATCAAATTAGGATCTCGATGGAGAATTGGTAGAGGACATTCTGTGCATATTTATCAGGACTGATGGATTCCTAGGCCTTCAACTTTTAAGGTTTTGTCTCCAATTAGGCTGCCCATAAATGCTACGGTTGATACTCTGAAGTTGGCTTCAGGGGATTGGAATATCGATCTACTGCAGAGAAATTTTGTAGCTGATGATGTGGAGTTAATTCTGTCCATCCCTTCTTTAGCTCTATCCTTTGATGACTCTCTTTTATGGCATTTCGAGAATAATGGGTCATATTCTGTCCAGAGTGGTTATCGTGTGGGGAGTATTTTACCTGCTAATCCTTGTTCTTTAGGTCTGGATAGTGTGAATTCTTAGTGGAAAACTTTGTGGAGCTTCAAAATTCCCTCCAAAGTTAAGATCTTCTTGTGGCGTGTCAGTAACCATTGGCTCCCAACTATGGTCTACCTTACGAAGCGCGGTGTTCCATCAGATGGTCTTTGCCCCTGTTGCCATTACCAAGCGAAATCATTGTTCCACGCTCTTTAGGGTTGTCAAGCTCTGACGGTGATGAAAGGAAACTGTCTATTCTTGCATAATTTAAAGGTGCCTGACAATATTCATTTCCATGACTTCATGCGTGCTTGTTTGTGTAGCCTTGTTTTAGATGATTTGGAACAGCTTTGTATTATTTTTGGAGGATTTGGTTTGGTAGGAATCAGCTTGTCCACAATCTGTCAAATATGGATTTAGCTGATGTGGTCAAATGGGCTTTTAATTATTTGGCGGACTGGAAACAGGCTCTATTGGTGGAGGACCCTAATCCTAAGCCTAAGATTGTGCAATTCACCTCTTGGAGGCCTCCTGAGGCTGGCTTTGGGAAGATTAATTCTGATGCTGCCACCAACTATAAGGACCATTTGATTGGCTTGGGTTTATTATTCGTGATGTGGATAGTAAGGTTAAAACAGCTACTGCCATAAAGATTAGGGCGACCTATTCACCTGTGGTGGTGAAGGCTCTAGCTGTTAAATGTTGCATTTCGAGGGCTGTTGAATTGGGGTTGGTTCCTTTCCAGCTTGAAACTGATTCTCTTCAGGTTGTTCAGTTGATTCACAGTGGTAGAACTTCCTCTGGCGATGTTGGACCTGTTATTAGTGCCATTGTGGTTTCCCTGCAGAGGCTTCCTAGCTAGTCGGTTAGTTTCGTTCCTCGTAGTGGTAATGATGCGACTCATTCTTTGGCTAAAACGACTCTCTCTTTAGAGTCTGATTGTATTTGGTTGGACTGCTACCCTCTCTGAGCGGAGAGGCCTGTCCGGATTGATGCGTCTTCGTATTGTTTTCTCCTTTGTTTTCTCCTTCAAAAAAATAAAATAAAAATCAAGATAAGTCCAATAATCTGGGTCCGTGTGACCACCAGCGTCCAATATGACTCAATGGTAAAAGCGTTCATTCAGTTTACCAATATTGTAGATTCAAGTCGCATTCGCATCAAGCGGTGTATAATAAAAAAAAATCTGGATCCGTGTAGAGCACTTAATTAGTCTATTAGCATATATCCAAAAAAATAAAAATAGTCTATAGTACTTGTAACATTTGTCTACTAGAAATTAAAGCTTTAAAGACCGTAAAGAATTAAAGTAACACATCAAAATTAGAAAGGGAGATTATCACTAAAGTCCCTATTTTTTCATAAATTGTCACCTTTTTAAATGTCTTTGCCATATTAGTCATTTAAGTCCCTTGTTTTTTCAAAATACATCACTTTAGTCCATTTGACCAAACAACTAACGGTCAACTATAACAGAATGTGTAAAAATACAATTTTACCCTTTATTGCTATTTTTTTTTTACAGAAATCTTTATTGATATTTAATCAAGATGAAATGTCATTTTTGCCCTTCAACTTTTTTAGTTTTTACACTTTTACATATAAATGGATTGTCCAAAATGTGCTTATTATAAAATGTCATTTACCAAATTTATCCTCAATCATATGTTTTATTACAAAAAAACCACCACTGCTTAAATGTCTGTTTCTTAACTATATTAAATTTGTGTATAAAATGGGTTGTCAAATGCATTATTTTCAACTTTCATTTTTCACTTTTCTTTCCTGTATCAAGTGCATCTGTCTCAACTTTCATTTTCAAATTTTTTTTTTTTTTTTCCTTTGTATTCCATCATATGTCCATCAAGTATGTGCGTGTGTTCCTGTGGATATATCTTATAATATATAAGTTAATGAAAATATCTCAAATATTCCACATCTTTACAACATCAATGTCAATCCCCAAAATATTCCAGAAGGCACATGTTATATATATTGTTTACATTGTAAGCATGTGAATGGGACCACCAAATACTGTAATACAAAAAGCATTATTAAACAAACATGAAAAAGCATGCAGCTATCCATGCAATATCACAGCAATTCAACCTAATAAGCAAAAAGCCCTTACACAAAATTCTTAACTGTCAACTTCCAATGCAATGTCCAAAATAATAAAATCCTTCATGACATGGTAATTAGATAAACTAAGCAAGCAAAATACGTCTTGGTGTCATCAGAGCTGGGAGGTGGAACCTACACTACAAGAAATTTAGTCTACGACAATATTCAATTAACAACATACATAAGGTATATGTTGCGAAAAGTCACCTACCGCAACATACAGAAAATGTGTGTTGTGGAAGTGACCTACGGCAACACGCAAACGTATGTTGTCAATAATAAGACACATATGACAACACACAATCGATGTATGTTGTGAAAAGTCACTTATTGCAACATACATTGCACGTTGCTAAAAAAACATAATATATAACAACGCACAAACTTCGCGTGTTGTTAAAAAGTAAATATTTAGCAACACGCAACTTCGTGTGTTGTTAAATTACTGGGATTCGGTAACACACATCTTTGCGAGTTGTTAAAAAGCTAGTATTTAGCAACACACATCTTCGTGTGTTGTTAAAAAGTTAGTATTTAGCAACGCACGACTTCGAAAGTTGTTAAAACTTTAGGATTTAACAACACACATCTTCGTATGTTGTTAAAAGTCATGTATTCCACAACATGCTATTATTGTATGTTGTCGTAGAGATGTCTTTAGCAACATACATTTTTGTTTGTTGGCATAGAGATATCATTAACATAATACGTTTTTGTATGTTGTTGTAGATATATCTTTAGCAACATGTATTTTTTTGTATGTTGTCGTAGAGTGACAATTAACAACATACATTTTTTGTATATTGTGGTAGAGATAACATTAGCAACATGCAATTGTATGTTGTTAAAAGTCTATTTTTAATTTTTTTTTTAACTAAGTCTATTGTTTTTTTAACAACATTTTATCCACATTAACAAATGTCTATTAAATTATTAAATTTATTTAAACGTTAATTTAAAAAAAAAAATTGCGTTGTTATCACTTATAAAATTATTTTCTATGATAATTTAATCTGACCACTTTAATTTAAAAATTAGAAATTCATTTATAAATAGAAAACTATGTGTATATTAACAATATATAGAAAGATATATAACAATAACTAAATTATTATATTCTAATTTATTATTTTGATTTTTTAGATCTTTAAATCTATTTAATCTCAGGTATTCTTGTTCATTGCAGAATATATATAAACATTTAGGGAGTTATGAAATTATAAGTTGAACATTCTATTTTGATGTTGTTGTACGTGTCATGTTAGTGCCAACAAATGTTTGTGCATTGATGTAAGTCACTTTCATAATACACATTTTTTACGCATTGCGTTAGGTGACTTTTGACAACATGCATTTTTATTAAGTTGTCAAAAGTCTTATTTTATTTATTTAATTATTATTATTAACATTCTTTTCTTATTGACAAATGTTTTCTAAATTATTAAATTTATTTAAATATTAATTTTTAAAAATAATGGTGTTGTTATCTCTCGTAAAATTATTTTTTACACAAATTTAAGCTTGCCACTTTTTAAAATTAGAACAATATTTATCCAAAAATATTACCAGAAAAATAATGCTAGAATGCAAAAAAATAAATAAAAAAAATTGTACAAATGATGAGGTATGTGAGATGCCAAGATTCTGAAAACCATGAAATTATAGTGTGAGTGATATGATCTTTCTATTTTTTGAAGTATTACAAAAATTCAGAGTTTTTTTTTAAAAAGTGGAAGAACTCGAACTCGCAACCTCGTGATACAGGTGTGAGAGGCATATCATTGGACTATCTTCATCTCATCGAGTGTATAATATAATCTCGACAACTCATATATCATATATTTTGGACATGATTTTGAACAAATATTTTTGACAGTCTAGCATCACTCATTACCAGAATGAGTTTAAATTATCAACTAATAAAAATATTAAGTTGTTAAATAAAATATTAATTAAAAAAATTAATAAATAATTAATAACATATATAGGTTATATATAAATAAGTTTATAATAATTACAAAGTCAAGCTTGCAGCAAATTGGTAAGGTATCCACTCTCATTTATCATGACCATGGTTCAATTCTTCTCCCATGCAAAGTTAAATGTGTCATTATCATAGGTCCAATAGGAGTTGGTGGGTGCATGAGGCGAGCCAAGTAGTTGAGCCCAGTAGTTGGTGGGGTGTATGAGGTGAGCCAATATATATATATTTTTTTTCATGGGCTACGACAACGCACAATGCGTGTTGTTGTAACTATCTAAGGCAACACATAGTGCGTGTTGCTGTAAATGTTGTAAATGTTTAAGACAACATTTACGAACAAAGCCAACGCATGTTGTCTTTTATTTACCACAACTCACTCAGTGAGTTGTCTTAAATGTTTAAGACAACGTCTAACGTGTGTTGTCTTTTATCTACCACAACGCACATAGTATGCTGTCGTTATGCTAAGACAACTCACACTGCACGTTGCGAAAAGCTTTTGGACTTTTGGCAACAGGCGCATCAGCAACATACAGTCACGCGTTGTGAAAAGTTTTAACAACATATTTTGCGTGTTGTCGTAGACCAAATTTCTTGTAGTGCTATTTGCGAACAAACATCATAATTACTTCTAGGTGGAGGCATCTGATGTTGGAAAACAGTGCTATTTGTTTGGTTGAGAGGTTGACCAGAATTCCCACTACTTTGTTTTCTTTTGTGTCCTCTTCCCTACATAATACCATACAAAAAATAACAATATATAATTAGTGAATGACTATATATAAATATTATATGAAAGTAAAAACAATGCATAAAACTATAAATTGTGTTGATTCACCTTAGTTTTTTTAGATTGGTTCCTCGACACCCTATATGGTTGTTGATTAGCCTTGGAACATGTCCTCTTATTGTGCCCATAAGAACCACAAGATTTGCAATGTTTAGTGAATGACTTTGAAGGTGCAGGACCTTCATCAGGTTCTCTTCTTCTATTCTTTTTGGGCCTTCCAACAACATTACGTCTTTTGGGTGGCTTAGGTGGAGCCCCCTCTGCATCAGGCCACATGGAGGGATCAGGTATTGGATTAATTGTTCCTCCATAAGCCAACTTAAATGCCTCCTTTGAATAATACCAGTGAGTATATTCATGTGTGTATTGCCTGCAATAATCAATGACAGCTGCTGTATGTGCACAAGGAAATCCACTAATTTGCCATTGACCACAATCACATGACATTTCAGAAAGGTTAACAAGACATCTCTTTCCAAATGAATCAACAGTCTCATGATATTCTCCTCTGCCATGGTACACAATTAGTTTTCTACCATCATCCACTGCTTCATTCAACCTACGCCTTGCATATGGTGAGATGGTATCATTCATTTTCTCTCCTTCATCCCATTTTTCATAAAATCTCACCATGACCTTTCTCCTTAAACACTCCATCAATGTCAAAATAGGCTTATCTCTGTCATCCTTGATCCAACTATTAAAACACTCAGACATGTTATTAGTAATATGATCCGATTTGATTCGATCATCAAAACAATGTCTTGCCCAACTATTAATTGGAATGCTCATCAACCAATTGTATGCACCAACAGAAATAACCTTAATTTTTTCCATTACTTGCTTAAACCCAGCCTCACTTCCCTCCTTAGCAGCTTGCCAAAGTAGCCCATTAATGTCCAGACTTGAGAATTCCTTCTTGGCATTAAAATTTGCAGAAATATGCCGAAAACAATACCTATTACCTTCAGTGGGCCACTCATTTTTTATGGCTGTCAACACTCCTTTTTGATGATCAGTCATAAAACATATAGCCTTTTGCGTGTTCCATTGTAATGCTTCGCGAAGAAATTGCAAGAAAAAACTCCAACTATCAGTATTTTCAGACTCAACAACACAGTAAGCTAGTGGAAATATCCAATTATCAGCATCCATCGCACATGCAGACAATAACACACCTCCATATGCACTTGACAAGTGACAACCATCTAAACCAATTAAAGGTCTGCAACCTTTTACAAACCCAGTTTGCATTGCACGAAAACTTACAAAAAACCTCTCAAATTTTGGACTATCCTCTACATCAGTATTGACATGAACCTTAGCCATACTACCCGGATTCATCTTAATCAATATGTTCCCATATTTTCTAATTTCAGCATATGAATTTTCATGGTCAGCCCTTAAAGTCTTCAACACCTTTTTCTTAGCCCTATAAACACTTTGTGAACTACACTCCACCCCAAAGTTGTCATGCAACTCATTTTTCAAACTCTTAGCAGAAATAGTAGGGTTTGAGTTGATAGATTTACCTGCAACAACAGCTATCCAGGGGGATATAGCTTCTTTATTCTTTTTTCCTCTTCTACATTGTACATGCCCCCCACAAATGCTTCTGATTATAAAAGATCTCCCGTCTGGCAAAGAAGAAACATGTATTCTCCAATCACAAGTGTCATTAAAACACTTGGCAGTGTACCGGCATTGATCGTTCTTCAGCCTATTCAATTCAAATCCTTCTTGAATAGCATACCTCCTTACAACATCCCTGACCATCTGAACGTTGCGAAAAACTTGGCCCTCACTAAGTGAAATGGACCCATCTAGATTAGGCTTCCATTCATGCTTAACACAATATCGAACCATTCTAGTTGCACCATTCTCTTCATCAGATGAATGATGGCCACCCATTTCATTAGGATCACAGTGTAGAGACCCATTACCATCCACATCCACATCCACTGAATCTTCTGCCTCTACAATGCTATCAAAAAGACTAACATTTGAATCACCATTCGACTCCGAATCAGGAATGTATTCGAAGTCAGGTTCAACATCAGAGTCAACCAACACTACACCTGAACTCTGAGTTGTGTTTGGTTGGGTCTCAGTGTTTGAATTGGGAGTTTGGCCAATAAGATTTGGGTTAGGTGGTTCAGAGGCATATGGTATGACATCAATATTGAATTCAATATTGTCCAAGTTACGCTTGTCATATTCTTCAAGCATTGCCAGCAAAGCAGCATCTATCTCAAGTACGTGTCGTTGCATTGACCACGGAAAAATAATACACAATTTCATAATGTCATACTCTTTAATAAAGTCTCCTTCAAAAGCCTTTTTAGCGTCGTTTATGATGCTAATATTGCTGAACTCATCTGCTTCCATGACACCCAAATCACAAACTTTGTCACCAATTTTTACACTAACAGAAAATGGAAGCATTCTGCAAAACCAAATAACAATGTTTTTAGGTAATGTTTCTCCCAGAACTACATGAGAAGAGCAAAGCAAACAGACTCATGAGCTGTATTCTCACGGTACTCTCATGATTATACACAAGAAAAACAAACAAACCCAACATAGAATTTTTGAAATAAATATACAAAAACCTAGTTTTCCAAAAATAAAATACAAAAACCTAAGAAAAATGAGAGATAAAAACAACGCATAAAAATAAATTTAAACACCCAACATTCAAACAAAAAATAAACCCATGAAAACACTCAAAGAATCTTATCAAAAAAAGAAAAAGAAAACACCCAAAGAAAAGAGAAAAAAAAAGAAAAAAAAAAAAAACCTAACATAAAAACTCTAACAAAAAACTATTGTAATCTTACCTCTGATTTGTGCCTGAGTGAAGCTTCTTGGACTAGAGAAAACTTGCCAAATCGAGTGAAGCTTGTTGGAGTGGAGACTAGAAGTAAAATATTAGAGAAGAGAGAAGACAAATGTTTGCTTCATCAAATAGAGAGAGAGACGAAATTTTTGGGATATTTGGGAACACTTTCAAAACCAATGCTTTTGTCTTTTAAAATAATTTCCCAGATCCCTATTTTGTCTTTCCAAATTCTCTTTTTTATCTTTTCAATTTTTTTATTATATTTAATATGACACATGTCAGAAAACTTTTTAATTAATGAGCATGTGTCAGAAATTTTAAGTTTAATGTATTAAGGACTAAAATACCCTTGGATCTGTTATCTTTGACTAACCGGTGACTAACGGAAGGACTAAAGTGATGTATTCTGAAAAAACAAGGGACTTAAGTGACTAATATGGCAAAGACGTTTAAAAATGTGACAATTCGTGAAAAAGTAGGGACTTTAGTGATAATCCCCCAATTAGAAATGATAGTTTTGGAGAGTAGAATTCTGTAGAAACAATAAAAGAAAAGCAATGCAAAGAAGCAAAGGTGTTCAACTATCAACATACTTGAAATAAAGAAGGAAAATTATTGAAAGAAAAAAGAAAATAGAGACACCTAATCAAGCGAAGGTTTTCTCTGTATTTTTTTTTTAAAGTATTACATACTTACATAAATTTCGAATCTGCAACCTCATGGTGTAGGTATGAGGGGTTTACCACCAGACCAACCTCATCTTATCCGATTTAGATTGGTCTTATATCATATTTGTGTGCTCCAGTTCCGATCAATCTATGGAATATATTGTTGAATTTTGGGCACAATGACCAATCAGTCGTCCTGCATGTGGTTGGCCCAACCGATACTATGCTTATTTAATTTGGACTAGTTTAATTTTGGTTATAAGTTCATTATCATAAGTAATCTCCCAAGCAAAACCATGCCTCAAAGTTCATTTTGTGTACCACATCCACTCTTAACAAAGTAGTTTGTATACTTCCCCTTCGCTTCAAGTGATAAATATTCGAATCTCACATTTACACATTAAATAACAAAGTGTGGAGAGACTCTTCCCCAATAGTGAAAGTTGCATTCCGAATCGTGCTTATTGCGGTTTTTCTTACCGGGCCTGGCAGAGGACTTATCGGATTGGTGTCAGATTTCAAAAAAATTAATTAAAGATGGGTACATCAAGCTAAACCAACTTAAATATAAAATATTTGTGATTTAATTTTTTTTTATTTCAACATATAACCGTTCATGTGCTCTTAATCCTATCAACAAACAAGGCTTTCGTCTAAGTAAGATTATGGATTGGAAAAGTTATAGCTATTCCAAAAACATTTACGTATATTTTAATTATGAGTAGTTATAAAATGCCCAAAAAATTTGACTAAATAATGTAGTGTGTTATATAAATCATCAGATGATGTGATGAGTGATATATTGGTACAACTCACATGCTACATCATTTAGACAACTTAACATAATCTCTTTAATTAATTTATTTTTTCATGTTACTTCTTGTCACATTAAACAAAAAACAAATCAATACACAAATACATGTGGCTATGGTTGGTCATCCTAAAATTATAATTTCAGGGTGACATAATAGGAAACTATCATATATACCAACTGCTATAACAGTGACCGGAGCCTAATTAGACCGCAACTACTTGAATGGACATTGCAGGCTTCACCACCAAACCATATTATACGCAACAATAAATACCGGAGCCTAATTAGACCGCAACTACTTGAATGGATATTACCGGAGCATAAGACCGCAACTGCTTAAATGGATTGCAAGCTTCACCACCAAACCCTATTGTCCATGACAATAAATATTGTTAAGAATTTAGTTATGATGTCAATTTAAGTTTTCTGGACCAACTACGTGGATAGATTTATAACATTAAAATTTTATTTCTGGACCAACTACGTGGATAGATTTATAACATTAAAATTTTATAAATTTTATTACGTGAAGTATCGTCGTACTTCAAATTATTCCAAGTTCAAACTTACAAGGACCTATATGGTCATATAGTACCGTAAATCAATGACATAAAAACCATATATATAGTTCAGTACAGGATCTCAATCAACACAGAATAACTTAAAATCTCTTAAATTTGGCAAGAAGCTCTCTGGCAATCCTCCCATTACCACCCTTGGGATAAAATCCACCAGGCTTGGACTCATTGCCACTTCCGTAAACTATCCTTAATATCTCTGGTGGAGTTCGTGAATACGACAGTGAATTCGCATTGGCTGATAGGATGTTGCTTTCTGTCCTGCTCTCTGCGCCGAGTTGTATTGGCACTATCAGGCCTTCGTCTTTGATACCACACATCGCAAGCTCGTTCCTCAGCTTGGAAATTTTGTTGGTAAAATCAGCCACTGTCATGCCATAAGGTGCCACCGGCAAGAGAGCTTTCTCGTATAGTAACGTTCGAATAACCGCATCTTGTCCAGACTCCACTCCCAACAGCCCAGCTACTAACTACAAAAGAAGAAAACAAAATGTTGGATGTATACGACCAGACGTATTGAAGCATTTTTTCGAGAAGGAAAAATGGGTTTCTGGTTCTTACGCTACGAGAAGTGAAGTTGACGAGGCTTGGGATAGTTCCGACATATCCTACGAGTCCCACATAAGGAATAACATAGGATGCTAAGAGATAGTTGATAGAGTTGGCGTAAGGGTTGAATGGAGGACGCAATTTGAAACCAACAGCTTCATCGAATATAGTTGCGAAATTATCACGACTTAGATTTAGCAGAGGCCTTGGAAACCCGCCAATTGTTTTTATAATTGCCCTGAAAATTGAAACGGCCATCACAAGAAACCATGAACTAATTGCATTGAAATGACTAAAATACAGCTTTAACAAGATTAGATTTAGAACAGAGCAGGACCTGAGATGACCAACTTCCTGATAACCAAACTCCTCGATGATCCGGTTTGTAATCGGGTCAAGATTGGCCTTTGTTGCGCCGATTGGAGGAGGACCACCCTGAGCGAAACTTGGTTCTATAGAATCAAGCCCTTTTCCCAGAGCGGCATACAAGAAAAATTCAGCTTCAAGGAATTCCAAGTTGAGAGCAAATTGAATACGATCCTCATCATTGGCTTCAATCGGTCCACAGGAAGGAGCAGCCATGACCAAAATGGCCATGCCAAGATTCAACAAAACAAGTAACACAAATAGGAAAGGTAGACATCTAGCCATTGTTTTTCTTTTTTCTTTTTTCAAGGACGTACATGCATGAGATTATCAGGAAGCCATTAGCAGTTTTTATAGACGCAGAAGCGCACATCAACAGAGGGAAGAGGAAAGGAAAATAATTACTGAGCATAGGTACGTGTAAAAGACTAATAGGTTTGGTTTGAAAATTTGGGTGATTGATACATGAAAATATGTGAAAGCGATGGAGCTTCTTCTTATTTAATGTTTCCAACTGATGGTGAGTGTAGCGTAAAAACGATAATGCTTTGATTTAAGTTGAATTTTCTTACGACTCAAATCGGGCCGTTAAAAAATGGTGTCCCAATTTGTGTCTAACCAATCAAATTGGGACATATGTGATATGTCTACATTTAATTATGTTAAGTTTTGCATGCATGTACGTGGGGATCAAGATCCCCTACTCATCTCATTTTTGCTCATCTTTTAAACATCTAGTGACATGTGGCAATCAAATAAACGAATGGTTAGGATTAATTTTTCTTATTTTTTTCTCTCTACATCTAACAAACGACACCATTTCTTTAAAAGTTAATTTTTTTTTAATTTGTTCTCTCCTCTCTCATCATCACCGTCTTCCTCTTCTCTCTCTCTTTTTCTCTCCTTCCATCTCCAACTCAATCTCACGTAGAAGCAAAATTGAAAAAAAAAATTATGATGCCAAGAACAGGTTTCTTCATCGGCAACCGGGGATCAAGCAATTCCTTGACAGATTTTAATCCATTGGATTTCCTTTTAATGAAATCGGTCTTAAGTTATCCCAAAATTCCCAGCTTTTAGAGGGATCTTGAGCTTGCCCTCATTTTTATTTTCTTGGCAACCTTTTCTTACTACTTTTTCTGTGCAACACTAAGCAATGACTCGTGTTTATATAGAGGAAAAATGGAGTATTTTTCCTTTAGAAGACTCGCAAGTCAAGTCAAGAGGAAGCAAACAAATTCTTGAGACTTTATACGAGAGAGACTAAAACAATGAAATCATATTCAGTTCAAGGCATTGTTGAGATTGAGTTGGAGATGGAGAGGAGAGGAGAGAGAGAGAGAGAGAGAAGAGAGAAGAGGAAGACGGTGATGATGAGAGAGGAGAGAAAAAATGAAAAAAAAAAACTTTTAAATAAACGGTGTCGTTTGTTAGGTGGAGAGAGAAAAAAAAAATAAAAAAAATTAATCCTAACCATTCATTTATTCGGTTGCCACATGTCACCAGATATTTAAAAGGTGAGCAAAAATGAGATGAGCAGGGGATCTTGATCCTATTGGCACACCCCCTGCTACCGAACTATTTATGCCCAACTTTTTAATTATGCAATATTATTTTTCCTTTATCAAAATTACTTAAAGGGACATACAACTTAAGGAAAAAAAATCTTCTACAAAGTAAATCTAATAAAACCCCACATTCCTTTTCTTAAAAAAAAAATAAAAATAAAATAAAAACCATGTTGTAATCTATTTCTTAGAATTTTAAACATAATTAAAAATAACTAAATATTCTTGTAATTACTAATAACTTTGTTATATTTTATATTCATTTAATTTAGTCAGGAGTACCCATAAAGTAGACTTCTTATTAGTAACAGTATTGATTGCCATCAATTTTATTTTTATTTTTATTTTTTACATTATCTTTGAAATATTTGGTGAAAACTTTGACAGAGTGATTTCGCTAAAACAAATAGAGATAAAAAATAAATAAAAATAAAACACACATAGTGATACGTTTAAAGTATTGACCTACAAGTCACTTTTTTTTTTTTTTTTTTTTTTGTAGTGTATAAATTATCACATACATTCCATTATAATTTATTGATTAATAGTATAATAATAAATTAATTATTTTTTCCTTGACAATGCCATAACAAATAATGTAGAAAATAGTACTACATTAATTTTCGATAGTGTAATTGCCCTTAAAATCAATTCGAATTAAATTTTATCATTTCTGATGGCACTTTTTATGCCGTAAAAAACGTGGACAATATTGATTGCATATAATGGTGTACTATTTCCGACGGCCATTAAGCCGTCAGAAATGTTGTATTACTTTTTTCTAATTTCCAACGGTATAAAGACTATTTCCGACGGTTATTGGGCTGTCAAAAATGTGGTATTACATTTTTGCTCATTTTCGACGGCACGTTTTGCACCGTCGGAAATGCAAACAACATTGATGACTTATTCGACTATTTCCGACTGTAATCTGGCCGTCAAAATGTGGTATTACATTTTTACTCATTTTCGACGACCACATTGACAGCACTAATGTGGCCGTCGGAAAAGGTACCATTACTGACGGCAATTAGTGCCGTCGGAAATAGTTTGTCGACATTTTTTTTGTAGTGGTTCTTGTTGTGTTGAAACAACTCTATTCTTTTTTTTTTCTTTTCCACCATGAAATAAGAAGAAAAAAAAAAAACTATAAAAAAAAAATTAGAAGAAAAAATAAATTGTTCAATGGAGGTGAGATAGAGATGTGTACAGAGATCAGAGATAGAGAGATCAGAAATGTTGTGTATTAAGTTTAAAAAATAAGTAAAAAAAGTAGTTTTGAAAATAAATAAAAATATTTAATTTTATTTAATTAATCAAAATTAAAAAAAGTAAAACATAGATAGGCCGAGGGGTGTGCCAATAGCACCACTAATATACTTGATGTCTACTCACAACAACCAGTTAATTAATACATTTTACTTTTTTTTTTTTTTTTTTTTTTTTTTTTTAAAAGTCAAGTGGGACTGTGGGAGTTGGTTCAACGAATACAGAGCTAACATGGTAGTTGGAAAAGGCTGTGAGGAGTCGTATTTGGTTACTAGGACCCATTCCATTAGTTAGCTTGCATGAATAATATATTACAGTAAATTATGATACCAAATGATCATAATAGGAGTCTATTATCACGGTTAAATAATACATGTGCAGCGACATATCTTTAATGGCTACCCGACAATCTACTACCACAATATGGAAAAAAAATAATAATAAAATAAAAAATAAAAAATAAAAAAATAAAAAAATCTTCAAACATACTTGTAAAATACGCATGGTAACACTCGAACCTCTATTACTAAAAAGAAAATTGAGGTGAAAGCAAGGGGTCCAGGGACGGACCATCATTGGGGTTAGGGGTGGGCTTGAGCCTTGAGCCCACCCTAACCATTTCAAAAAAATTGGAAAGTTGAAAAAATAAAAATTAATAATGAATATATTTTCTAATAACAAAAGAAGTGTGCTGCAGTAGTAGTAGGACTTGGAGCACTGTAGGTAGGTATTTATATGTTATGTTTTTACATACTTTCTTCACAAATCACGAGGTTGTGTGATTTATTTTACGGATAATTACCCCGATGGCCATCGAATTGATGACACATTATTAAAATGGCCACTGGATTGGAAAGTTGTTCCAAAATTGCCATTTTTTTACGAACTTTGTGATACTAATGGCCATTCCATCCAATTCCATCCAATTCCATCTAATTCTATCCAATGAGTGACATTTTGATAAATAAGGGGATGACATTAATTTATTTTAGATGTTTTTTGGAAATCAATTTTTTCAATGAGTGATATTTTGGTAAATAAGTGGATGACATTAATTTATTTTAGATGTTTTTTTTAAAATAAATTTCTTTTGTTTTTTGAAAAGAATAATTATATTTAGTGTACGTAAATATATATATATATATATATATATAGATATATAGTCAAAGAACATGTCCAAAAACTTCCTTGTTTATCCATCTGTTACCCTAATGCTCCAAAGATAGTTGAAATAGATGCCTCTGAATTAGGATTTGGAGGAATCCTTAAACAGACTATGGAAGGAAAACAATACCTTGTTAGATATGTTTCAGGATCTTGGAATGATACTCAGTAAAAATATTATACTCTTAAAAAAGAAATTTTAGCAATTGTTTTGACTATACAAAAATTACAAGATGACTTGATCAACCAAAAATTTGTTTTAAAAGTGGATTGCCAATCTGCAAAATTTATTCTGAAAAAAGATGTCAAAAATCTTGCTTTAAAACAAATATTTGCTAGATGGCAAGCTTTATTATCAGTATTTGATTTCGCTATTGAACATATCAAAGAATCAGAAAATAGTCTACCAGATTTCTTGACCAGAGAATTTTTGCAGGGTAAAAAACCATGAGTAGCAGCAGGAGTAGGCCTCGAGGCCCCAGGCTCACTATTAGGCCAGACTTATCTCCCGACTTATCACCCAACAACAGACTTATTACGACTTATCAAGGCAGCAACCAAATTACACTAACCTACCATGAAGATAACAATTTAACCCCAACGGCCCAAGGCCCAAAACCTAGTCACAAAGACAAATATGCCATAAGCTTATTATCTCAACCCAACACCCCAAATCCATTAAGACAAATTGTAGCTTCCTCTCCCAGGCCTATTATTGCAGGAACAATTCAGATTTCAAACAGTTTTTCCTCACTAAAATCAGAATCTCCATCCTTTAAGACTATTACCTCTTCCCACATTAGCCCTCATTCCTCCAAACAAGATAAATTAGCCCAAATAAATCAATCTCAGATCACTTCATCATCTTTCCCAAAGGTCAATTCTCCAATTTACCATTACCAGGTTAAACCCTTTTTTGACAGATATTTTGCGTTGGAAACACCACTATTACTTGACCATCATTTCAAGGAACCCAAAAAACTGGCGGATGCAGTCATTGATCCCTTGTTTTGCAAGATTCCTGAAGATATAACAAAAAGACACATATTCTATGAATTCATCTTGGTAGACACAGATTCCATCTATGTGTCAGATGTTTTTGACAAAATAGACAAAAAAAAGCTAATTTTCAGAAAAATTAAACTTTGCAAAATTATCACCTTGGACCAATGGGGGGTGACCCCAACAAAAAGAACAGATTTTTCAGACAATTCCATGTTTCTGAATACTCATATTGGGATTATATAGATGCATGGACAAATGTTTTATACGGACAAAACTCGGGTAATTCCTTATCCTGGTTTGTCTATTTTGACAAAGATTTCCCACTTCAAATACCTTTTTAGTTTCTTGAATGGTGGGACAAATATGGTCCAACTATTGACCTCTTTCCTCATCCTATCAAGGAGGGTATGCTCAATGGATGACTTATCTTTCAAAACCAAATGATTGGGATTTCATCCCCGACTTATTGCTCTTTTTCAAGCATTTCAGTCTAACCTGGATTCTAATGCTTGAATATGCTATCAAAGACAAAATGGTGGGAAATGTCAATATTCCCTATTTTGGCCGACAAACAAAAGTTAAGTAGTGGAGCGGCATGAATATTACAAACAATGGCAAAGATAGGGTTAACAGATGGTTCTCAGAAAACCCTACTCTCTGCAAATCAACTGACTAGTCCCAATTGTTAATGGCTAAGTCCCAAAACCAGGCCAGGATTACCGCTACTAGCACTCCTGAAGAATTAAGAAAAATAGCACAAGACATGGAGAAGACAATGACAAATATGTCCCAAAAAGACTCGGAATCAGAAAATCAAGATGAAGATGATGATCTTCTTGAAGACGATGATGACCCCAGCAATGATGCCCATATCTATTTTGGACATGACTTATCACCACAGCAAAGGCTTTAGCCTCATCAGATTCACCAGACTTGTCCTTATAGAACATGGAATCCATTATCAGTTATCATGACTCATCACCTGCCAACAATCATGACTTATCAAATATCAACAGAGTGTCGGTAGATAAGGACAAAAAAAAACAAAAAGTGCCGGCAGATAAGGACAACCCGTGAAGGACAATCCCAACAGTACCGGTCAATCTATCATACAAACAGCCCTCCAGCCAGAATCTACTGCAAAATCTATATGTAATAATTATGTGTTTAACCAAACCATGGTTAATTTTATCCTATACCCTGAGTAAGCCTTCCTTTAAAAGGATATCTCAGGACAGGTCTTAGGCAGGTTCGATTTTCAGAATTCCTCTCCCTTCATTGTAATCTTCGTAATCTCCCCTCTTCTGTTGTAACATTTCCTCTCTTAATCCTCCTTCTTTTGTAAAAATCCTGAATCTTGAAAAAAGAGTGCGACTTATTTTCTGTATATACATCACTGCTGTCAGACTAATACTGATATTGTAAGTATTATTATTATTTTAATTACTCATATCTATTTTAATTTAGTCATATCCAATTTATTTTTCTATTTTTGCTATATATTATCTTGTCTATACTATCTTATTTGCTTGTTCTGCGTTTTGGTATCAGAGCCTTAAGACTTGTTGAAGAAGAAGGTTTAATTTAGATTAAAATTCTAGGTGCAAAAGTCAGTAGTCACCAGGATAGCCACCAACCAGAAGGGCATTAGGCAGACCTACAGACAGGCAATGAGTAAAAACCTAGGTTTTGATTTTATAAACCTTATTCTTTACCATGTCTACAAGTAGTTCTAGATCCAATGTAGAACCAGACAAAGGAGATAGTATAGCAAGACAATCTATTGCAAATTATGAGACTAATTAGAGTGATAAAGACTTAAGTGCATGGCAGCTTCCAAACATAGCAAAACATAGTATCTATAAGAAGACTAGTGTTTTAGATTTCAAGACTTTACTAGGATAAATAACCAAAGAAATAGATGTCAAATTCCAGGATGATAACATTTTCTCGACCAATCTTTTAAACAAAAGTAGTATGAAACATTATCACAAAATAGGTTACAATAATATGCATATAGGCAGTGTTCAAATTGGTATCAAACAACTATCAAAGATAGGTTTGAACAATTCTATGCCCATCTGTCTCTGTGATGGAAGAATCACCAATTATAAAGAATCTGTAATTGGTATAGCAAAATCAAGCCTCACTTGTGGACCCATTTATTTTCAGTGTTATCCAAACTTTCAAATAAGCCTTAAATCAGATGAACATAAAGAGAAATGCCTAGTTGTAGATGTCCAGATCCACAACTATGAATTTTTGAAAGGATCCAGTCCTTATAAACTTGTTTACAGAGTCCACTATCGCATCTTATCCTCCGGACTTATTCCTAGCTACATACCTCCTAAAATCCCAACAGGCCAAACCATTTGCTATAATGCATCAGAAGCTGTTAACATGATGGTTCCAACTCCTATCCTTTGGGACAGGATTAAGTTCCCAGATAGTTGGATAAAAGAAAGAGTTGAACTACCCACATTCAGACCACTTATGAGAAATCTAGATGATTGTATATCTGACCAAGACGGTAACTTAAGAATATCTTTCAGACCTTTAGAAAGAACTCTCTCCAGCAGAGAATCTACAATTGCTAATAGCAATCTAGAAACAGCAAGACGTTCCTTATCCAGTAGATCCAGGTTAAGAATAGCCAACCAAATACCTGATTATAGACCAAGCCATAGTGAAGCTTCTTCACAATCAGACCTTATTCATAGGCGAAGGCGTCCTATCATACCACCTATAATAAAAACCAGAGATCCACCATTAGTTATACTAGCAACAGAACCGCCTACTCATATAACTAGTGTCTATAAAACACCAGAACAAGTAGCCCAACCAATTCATGCCTATGACAATGAAGGACCACCATCTCCAACTCCTTCTCAAGTCCTTACATAAATCCCTGACCATGAACCCAGAATCAGTACAATAGATGTTCTCAATAACCCCAAAGAAATCGACAAAAATTATTTACTCCAAGAATATTACTATCCTGAGAACACCACTATAAGAGAAAAATATGAGAAAAGTTACTCAAGCCACAAAAGAAAACAATTCCATTCTAGATGGATGAAATGTGTAGAAATGATAGAAACAGAAATACCATTCTTCCAATGGTACACTAATAGGCAGAATCTAGAAGAACAATGCATTGTTTTAGACCAGAAAAATTTCAGGACTTACAAATCCAGTAGAGGATATGAGACAGGGATGCACCCTCCCCCCAGAAAAAGTACTACTAAGAAAGAAAATGGAACCCTAGGAAATGTTAGTGAAACCCTAGAATGTATCCCTTTTATCATGTTTGATGAAGAGTTATCCCATAATGTGGCAGCCTCCTCACGCCATATTAGTGTTGTTATGAAACAAAACAATTTCGCCAACGAGTACCTTACAACCATAGGAGAACAACTAGACAGACTAGAAAACAACCAATCTCAAACACATGTTATCCAGACAATACCATCAACCTCTAATAATCCTCCCCCTAGAGATTATAAAATGAAATCCAAGATTGCTGAATATGAACCAGGAACAATCCTATTTCCCGACACCACATGAATAGAAAAATGCTTTGATAATTTTACTACTGATTCAGAACTTGTCAAAATGTTACAAGAAAGATTAGACAAGATTCCCAAACCAGAAGTTCAAACTTTAGATGACCATATCTCTTCAACCCCAGGTTCTGACGTAGAAATTTCAGACCTAGAAAACATGATTCAAAAATTGACAACTTCTAGAATAGACAGTAGTGTTTATAATAAATACAACAATGACACAAAACCATATTTCCCAGGCCTACACCTCCAGATCTTCAATATGAAGAATCTGTACCATACAGAGCCTATACAGGCAATGCTTGTTATCAATTTAACATTGATGGCTTATCAAAATATCAGATTATGACTGTTATTAGACAAATGTACACCATAGGCTATATTTATATTAAAAAAAAACAAAATATTACCCATAGTGACGCAGTCAACTCACTTGCATCTGGCTTTGAAGGACAACTCTTAGGATGGTGGACTTATACATTATCCCCTACTGCTAGAGCAGATATTATTGCTCATACAAAAGAGGTAGTTACCTCTGCACCATTATTCACAATAACAACTAGTGCTCCTAAAACCTCAACCACACCAACGGCCACATCTTACACCACTAGAACCTCTCAACCAGACGGTATAGATATGTTGTGCCATACTATTATCCTTCATTTTATTAGAAATCCTAACAGATTCCAAGACAAAGAATATTCCAAACTACAGAATCTTAAGTGTAAAAAACTTAGTGATTTTAAGTGGTACAAAGACATTTTCCTGACTAGAATTCTCCAGAGGACTGATAATGCCAATTCTTATTAGAAGGAAAAGTACATATCTGAACTACCTTCCTTATTTGCTGACAAGGTTAGAGACAAAATGAGGGAACAAATGGCTAGTCCAGATTGGTCCCAAATTGATCTCAACACTTGGACTTATGGAGAAATCATAACAACAATCGATATTATTGCTATGCAATTATGTACAGACATTAGACTTAAGAGCCAGCTTAAAAAACAAAACTCACTACTAGAAAAGAACTTGGTTCTTGGTGTGAGCAATTTGGTTTTGATAAGCTTCCTGCTCATCATAGGAGAGAACACAACGACAGGAAATCAAAACCTTATAAGAGACAAAAAAATCCCAAGTAAGAACTCACAAACAATCCAAACCATTTAAAAATTTTAGAAAAACCGGCAAAAACAATAAGGGACGCTATAAATGAGGAAAAGAAGGGCATTTTGCCAAAAATTCCCCTGAGTTAAGAAAACTTAGAAACAAGATACGAACTTTAGACATTGGAGAAGAAACCAAAGAAAGACTTATCCAAACCCTCTATGAAACAGATACAGAAACCAGTAGCAAAGAGATAGAATCCGAATCTGACAATAAAATCCTAGTTCAAGAAGATTTAGATTCAGAATCCTTGACAGACAGTGATAGTGAATCACAAATCTGAAATAAGCAGGCTTGTACTTGCAAAGAAATCAATGTTCTTGATCAATCTGATTATTCCCTAATAATAGGAATGATTGATAGTATTAAAGATCCTATCCTCAAAGCCAACTTTATTAGACAAGTACAGCAAAAAATTACTTAAACATCAACCCAACCAACTAAGCCAGTAGAAGAAAATAAGCTAGTAACCTCCTCTATTGTTCCAGATTTTGACCAAAATGTTTTGCAAAGATTCCACGATAGCCAAAAGAAGGTTATCATCCCAAACCTCCAAAAAGAAATCCAAATCATTAAAAAAGAAATAAAAGACTTAAAAATCTCCACACAAAGACTACAACAAGGTCTAGAAGATTCCAAAAAAACCAGAAGCAAACAAAAATCCAAACAACCTAGCTTTAAGAGTTCTAGTGACTCAGACTCAGCTAGCACCAGCAAACCTAAATCGGAACAAATTCTAGCCAACATCCTTTGCAAAAAAAGAAATGGAACCTACTGCAGCAATAGTCAATATTACCAAACCTTTCAGGATACAAAAATGGTACTGTGACATAAATATTAGAATCTCCTCTGACTATAATCTTAGGGTCAATGATTTTATTGACTCAGGGGCTGACCAAAACTGCATCAAAGAAAGACTAGTCCCTACAAAGTATTTAGAACCAACCTCGGAATCCTTATATGGTGCAAACAAACAAAAGTTAGATATCAGCTACAAATTAACTAATGCCAGAGTTTGCAACTCTGAAGTATGCTACAATTCCAGTTTCCTTATGGTTAAAACTCTATCCCAAAATGTCATTCTTGGTTTACCTTTCCTTTACCTCATCACTCCATTCATTACCACTGATGAAGGATTGGTAACTGAGTACTTAGGAAAGGAGATTTTATTCCCTTTTACCTTCCCTGTCCTTGAAAAGAAATTACATTCTTTAAAAAATACCAACATAGGAAAAGACAATTCTATCTTTCTAGAACAACAAGTTAATGATCTCAACATGAAAGAAAACCAGCTATCCTTCCTGAAAGATGACCTTAGATTTGAAAGACAAAGAAAGTATATAGAAGAACCAAGAACACAACAAAAGATCAAGGACTTTAAGTCTAACCTAGAAAGAGAAGTTTGTTCTTCTTTTCCCATTGCTTTTTGGGATAGGAAGAAACATATAGTCAGCCTTCCTTATAACAAAGATTTCTCCAAAAAGGGGATACCAACCAAAGCTAGACCTATTCAAATGACCTCTTAACTTCTTGAATATTGCAAGAAAGAAATCCAAGACCTATTGCAAAAAGGACTTATCAGGCCTTCCAAATCACCTTGGAGTTGCCTTGCTTTCTATGTAAGGAAGAATGCCGAAATAGAAAGAGGAGTCCCCAGACTTGTTATCAATTATAAGTCTTTAAACGAAGCCCTTTAATGGATTCGATATCCCATACCTAATAAAGCAGACTTATTAAAAAGACTTTATAAAGCCAATATATTTTCAAAGTTTGACATGAAATTAGGATTCTGGCAAATCCAGATTGCTGAAAAAGAATGGAATGTTATGCCATTTGGATTGAAAAATGCTTTCACTGTCCCTTTTTGGTAATATGAATGGAATGTTATGTCATTTTGATTGAAAAATGCTCCTAGTGAATTCCAATGCATTATGAATGAAATTTTCAATCCTTATACTGAATTTTCCATTGTTTATATTGATGATGTACTAATATATTCTGATAATGTGGACCAACATTGGAAGCATTTAGATATATTCTTGAAGACTGTTAAAATCCAAGGTCTAGTAGTCTCAACTGAGATCAGATTTCTAGGTCACAATATCAGAAGAGGTACCATTATACCCATCCAAAGAAGTTTAGAGTTTGCTAGCAAATTTCCGAATGAGATCAAAGACAAAACACAACTCCAAAGGTTCCTAGAATGTTTAAATTATGTAGCCAACTTCTATAAAGAATTAAGAGTCATTTGCAAACCCTTATTCCAAAGACTTAGAAAAAACCCTTTACCATGGACAAACCAGCATACCCTTCCTTATATATATATTTACATACACTAAATATAATTATTCTTTTCAAAAAAAACAAAAGAAATGGTTTAGATCAATTTACGTGTCTCTTCTTTGTTTTTTAGATTTTTTAGATTTTGTAGCATTAATCTTCTTTAAAAAGAAATATATATATATATATATATATATGTGTGTGTGTGTGTGTGTGTGTGTGTGTGTGTGTGTGTGTGTGTTTGAGATATATATATACAGATTTTCTATTATCAGTTCATCCTGATAATAAATATATTATGACAAAGAATGTGGACCACTATATTTACATACTTTGACTCAAAGTGTATGCACTTGTCAAAACTTCTCCATAATCTGTGGTCCACATTCTTCGTCCTGATATATTTATTGTCAGGACGAACTAACAATAGGAAGACTGTATATATATATATATATATATAGATTTTCTATTATCAGTTCGTCATAACAATAAATATATCAAGATGAAGAATGTGGACCACTAGATTTACATATTTTGACTCAAAGTGTATGCACTTGTCAAAACTTCCCCATAATTTATGGTCCACATTCTTTGTCCTGATATATTTATTGTCAGGACGAACTGACAATAGAATGACTATATATATATATATATATATATATATATATATATATATATATATTTGAGATATGCTATACATATATTTACACTAAATATAATTATTCATTTCAAAAAACAAAAGAAAAAATTGATTTCCAAAAAACATCTAAAATAAATTAATGTCATCCCCTTATTTACCAAAATGCCACTCATTGGATGGAATTGGATGGAATGGCCATTAGTGTCACAAAGTTCGCTAAAAATAGCCATTTTGGAATAACTTTCCAATCCAGTGGCCATTTTGATAATGTGTCATCAATTTGATGGCCACCGGGGTAATTATCCCTTTATTTTATTTTATTTTTCTTTCTTCAGTAATTATTTTCTCTCATTCTTTCTTAGATTTACTTAAATTTGGTCCAACTTCTTTATTAACACCAACAATTGATCTTCTCATAAATTATGTTTTTATGAATATTATGAATTTAAACATTTTATTTTATATTGAAATTTAAGGATTACTATAATTTTTAGTTTATAAATTTTTTTAGGAATGATCTAATTATCAATTAATCTAATTTTAAATTTACAAACTAACTATATTGTTTAATGAATTTCTTATTGTTGTGATTGAAATTTAGAAGCATACTTTTTAAGTTTTTTTTTTTTTTTTTAGGTTTTTAATTAGAGTAATAGTGTAATACTATACAACCCAATATTTAACCCAAATAATTATCACACAAATTAAGGGATGATATGTTTAATGAATAAACCACTTGCCACATCATTTGAGTTGGTTTTTGGCTAATTTTTTTTGGTTGTCTAGCATTATTTTAATTATTCTTTTTCTTCTATATTTGCTAGTAAAAAATAATATAAGCGTTTCTATTTTCTTGACATGTATAGAAGGTAATAAAATATGGATTATTTTAATAACTTGTTTTTGTGTTTTTTTTTTTTTTTTGAAAAATCATTGAACACAACTTAATTAGTATTTGATTGTATTTGCATTTCATGTTTAGTTTATAATTTGTTTTTACTTTACTTTTTTTTTAATTAATTTTGTTAATGTATTTATTTAGAATATATATTTACTGGGTAAGCCTCGCTAATATGTCATATTGACTAGGTGCATATTTATTTATAATTAATAAAATTTTCTCGTTTTGTCAAAAAAAAAAAAAAAAAAAATTAATAAAAATAAAAATTTTAGTCTACCCTAGTGTTTAACCCTGGTTACGTCTCCGAAGGGGTTGGTAGGCTTCAAGGCTCCATGAGTACGTGGCCCCAAACAAAAAAAAAAAATGATTAAAAATATCTTTAAAAATTTATATATTAAAATATATTTTTTGTAAAATTTTATTTTAACCCCTCTAAATATTGTATTTTACTACATTGATCCCTCTAAACAAAATTTTATAGCTCCATCCATACATACTTGCGTAGAAGGAGAGCTGCAGTATCACTTATCCTACAAGATGATGTGCTCGCATGAGTACGACTTATTAAGTTGTTAATTGGTATGGAGTATGGACCCATTCCTACCCATATTAATTTCTAGAAATAATTGAGAAAGTGTAACATATTGAGGCCTTGTTTGGTATGTTTGGCATACAGTTCGGTAGTACCTAGTCAGCCCCATACTCTCATAAATGTTTGGTATGTTTGGCATACAGTACGGTGGTACTGTACAGAACCGTATTATAAAGAACTGATTAATAATATATATTTTTTTAATTTAAATTTAATATTTATAAATATTAATTTTGACCCAACTAGTCAGCCCCATACTCTCATAAATGTTTGATATGTTTGGCATACAGTACGGTAGTACTGTACAGAACCATATTGTATAGAACTGATTAATAATATATATATTTTTAATTTAAATTTAATATTTATAAATATTAATTTTGACCAAACTAGTTGTAGGTGGTCGAACAATTTGGTACGTCAAACGGGTCGGGTTGAATCAGGCCCAAAGCAACTGGGTTGGAAGCTGATTGGTCGATGTCGACTGATGTTCGCAAATGGTCGTCTGAACTTCGAAATACTTGCAAAAGAACTTTAAAATAGAGATATGAGGTAGAGGGAACAAGATGGTGGTGGCAGGATTATAGCCTTATGTGCGCTTGGGCTGAGCGATGAATCGTAACGATATTGATGGTTGATTTCCGATGGCTGGAATCCTCTTGGAGGCAGAGTTTCAATACGCTGTTTTTGAGCTTTAGTTGAGAGGGAGCAGAGAGACTTTTCAGTGAGAGGTCCCCCTTATTTATACTAGAGGTAGTAGCTCCAACTTTCACTATCAGTCTTTGATAGTGGGCGTGATTCGTGGAGAGATATCCTCTTGAATGGACAGTTACTAGCTTTTGTAACTGAAAAGCTTTTGTAACTGAATGTTTGAATAAGTCTTCTAACGGTGGTTTTACCTGGTATCTGTGTTGGGTCGACCCAGCATAACCGTTTTGGGTCGACCCAAAACAGTGGGCTCAAATGGGACCCATTTATGGAAATACGTTTATACTTTGTTGGGCTGGGCCAGCGAGCCATTTTTGGCTACCACAATTTGTCCCCCACTCTCTAAAGAATATTGATTTGGAGAGTGATTTTCGCTGAGTCGACCAATGTCGAACGAACTCCGTGTCAAGTGGAATCGATAGTGATTTTTCGTTTGAGCTGACCACAGTCGTCGACCGACTCTATGTCGAATGGAATCAATATCTTAAACATTGTTTTTAACTGCCAAACTGTATTGGACGAACGACGTCATGTCGTCGATGATGAGTTGTCGTTCGTCGTTTAGACGATAGTCTTTTTGCAATCATTGACGGCGAATTGATGTGATGAAGGCGTTTAAGTTTTCCATGCTGGCGTCAGCTGCATTAATTTTCACACACAGTGTTCAAGGAAACTTTTTGAAATTTAAACTCAATCGTTTACCTGGGTTAACCGGTGTGGTTTACTTGGGTTAACCGGCAGTTGAAAGGGCGTTGACACGTGGCAACTAGGGTTACTTGGGTTTTATAAAACCCAAACCGTTCCATTCTCTGATCACTTCACTTGCAAAATTTTGAAAGCACTTCTATCAGAGCAACTCTCCAACTTCTTCGTTGAGACTTGATCGTAGGATTTCTTCACGAACCTTTCTTCACGATCCTTTCTTGAACATCTTTCAGGTTGGTAAAAAATCTTCTATTTTTATTTTATTCTTTTCCTTTTAGTGTGTAAAACAAACTAGAGGAAGTTGAAATGTATATTTTGTGGTTGCCTGAAGTTTTTCTTTTATTTACCTGAGGATGCGTGTTTTTTACTAGTTTTGCTAAATTCTGAGGTTTTGATTCATATCAAGTTGGTTTTGCTTGCGAAGTGTTGTTTCTGTATTTGCGTATATGTCGTTGTGATGAGAGTAGTTGTTTAGAATCTGGAAGCCTTCGACAGTAGGTAGACTCCTCATCTTAGGATCTAGGTTGGCTTTCAAGTAGAGGTTAGAAAACCCTAGATTTTTTATCGAAAAATCCTTAGGTTGTGATTGTAGCGTTCAGCTTTTGTCTGACTTGTGCATTTTCTGCATCTGTCAGATTTTGGAGATACGATGTCGAACGACGACACAATCTCAGACTTGGAAATTAATTGGACTCCCAGTGATGATGATGGAGGAGTCGATAGTACGACTCGAGACGTCGATCGACGAGTCACAGTTGAAGGTCCGTCAACGACTGTCCCTATAAATGCTAGGGATATGCTAGAGCAGGGCGCTGTGTATGCTATCGCGTCGACTGTCGAACAACCAGAATATATTGAGGTTCCTGAGGCGTCAACATCTGGTCGACCTTTAGGTATATTGAGAGACAGTCCGGCGAGCTTGATCATAGAGGATATGTTGCCTGGCATAAGGACGATTTACGGTATTCCTAACGATGTTAAATTACGTGCGCCAAAGGAACATGAACGTGCTGATTGGGATATTCCAGGGTGGACGTGTTTTTATGAGTACACCCTCCGTTTAGGTTTTAGATTTCTTGTCCCTCAGCTCGTTCGACGAATGTTGTTATACTACGATCTAGCTCCTGGTCAGTTGATGCCTAACACCTGAAGAATACTGTTGGGCCTAGGAGTATTAAATGAGAGGCACAATGTACAATTCGGATTGGGGTGTCTCCTTCATAATTATTATCTGAAAGAGCATCTAGTCGACACTGGTCGACACTGGTCGACACTGGTCGTTACTCATTAATGCCTCGAAATAAAAAGAAGGAACTCATTATCGACACTAAGTCGAATGACAGACTTTGGAAAGATACGTTCTTTTTCACGAAGGGGCCCCCAGTCGATGGCCCATGGAGGAGGGGGGAGGAGGAGTATCAGTATCGACGGATCTGGAATTGATATGGTAAGTTTCGTAAACTGTCGATTGATATACTCGTATGTATTCTTTATGAGTCGCTTGTTTTGATCATTTAATTGTCTTTGCAGAAATCAAGGGGACAGTAAAACCTCCGTCGTGCGACGTTGCACCTGAGCGTACCAGGGTTTTATTAGAGATCCCTGCTAACCAAAGGAGTGTTAGTAGCTTGTTCACAGAAGGTAATTTTAGGCCAAGTCGACTGTGGAGGTGGTCGACACTAAATAGGTCGCGCGGACCCTATCCTTATATGAAGGATTTCCGATCGTACATATGGATTAGGAAGAGTTTTGAGATTCTTCAGTACAATTTGACTTTTTTACCGCCTCTAACTGATATTGAACGTCGTTTCGCAGTGACGATGATGGCGAGCGCAGAAATTAACGTTCCTGACAATGCTGAGACCATGAGGCGTTTCAGAGATAAAATCGCCAGGAAACGGGCGGCATCTCAAGCCAAACAGAAACAGCTTGCTGGGAAGTCGATGGAAGGCGCTTCAGCCGTAGCGGACCAAATCCTAGATTCGTCGCCAGAGAGGAGTCGACTGAAAAAGAGGCAAAAAAGGACTTCTGTTATCGATCGACACAAGAAAGCAACAACCAGCTCGAAATATAAGTCGGCTAAGGCTGATTTTGAGTCTGATTCTCCAATGAAGCTCCTTGCTTCTGGGCTCTCGTCATTCAAGGATCATGCAGGATTTTTGAAGAGATCGGACGACTTCACCCTTGTTCACGACGACTTGCACTTGAAGAACGTCAAGACGGAGGAAGTTTTTGATACGTTGCTGCTATCGAATTTCCAGATAGAAAGATTTTTGTTTTCACTGGTAGTATTCTCTTATGTATTCTTTGACGATTCGATATCTCATTTATGTAGGCCTACCAGGCGACACTACATCTGCATGGTCGATACAAGGCCGTTAATGATAAGAGTGTGACGTACCGCAAGGCGGCCGACGATCTTAAAGCGGAAAACGCGAGGCTTTCCAAGGAGAAGGATGTAATGGAGCATCAAAAAATGGCCCTAGAGGAGGAATTAAAAAATGAAAGGGATAGACACCAGGCTGAGGTGACAAAGTTTAAAGAAGCAGCTGATCAACAAGCGAAAACGGTCGAGGCTCTAAAGGAGCGGGCGCTGTCGATAGCGGTGGAAGCCGTTTGCAAGGCTAGGGTGGAGCTTTTTAAAAAGTTCTTGTCGAGCGTCCAATGGGATCCTCAAAACATGAAAGAGGAAATTGACTTCTACGAGGAGATAGAGCGTCTGAAGCTTGAAGAATCCCTTGCTGGAAGAGATGCTGAGGGTGTCGACAAAAGCCCTGAGACTAATGAACGCCCCGACAACAATGAAGAGAGTGTTGCTGCTACTGTCATTCCTCCTCCTAGTGATGCTCTCTAAAATTTTTGAAAATTTTCTATCTTTTATTTTGTAACGTTAGATAATTTTGGTCGACCTTGCTTGTAAAAGAATATTTGCTTATTTGAATGGATCAACCTTCTTTTGTTTACTTTGATCTGATATTGTGAAAACAGAACGAACGACCATCAAATAATGGGGTTTACACAATGGTAAGTTATAGCTTGAATGAGATGAGTCTGAAAACTCATGATCAATCGTAGGTCGAACGACGTGAAAAGAATGAGATAAGCCTGTAAACTTATGCTCAATCGTAGGTCGAACGACGTAAAAAGTTTTAATTTTGAATGTAATAAGCCTGTAAACTCATACACATTCGTAAGTCGAACGACGTCGACCTAAGTCGAACGACGTCGACCGACGTCGACTGTCGTATGGAGATCTCTTACACGCGTTTATTGAGGGTTGTAATATTCGTGAAAAGTTGCTAGGACTCTTAAAATTTCACGTACAGATAAGAAATAGTTGAAAAAGATACTTTTTATTTACTCGGAAAAATTCGCACTCGCGTACATGCGCTATATATGGTCGACAAGACCTCTTTACAAAAAAAATTCGCGTACATGCATTATATATGGTCGACAAGACCTCTTTACAGAAAAATTCACGTGCATGCGTTATATATGGTCGACAAGACCTCTTTACAGAAAAATTCGCGTACATGCGTTATATATGGTCGTTTGCCCCCAGTGTTGTTCCCTCACTCTTAATATGCGATTGTTTTGAGTGAGGATATTGGGAGTTTGACGTCAAAGTTGGTGAGTGCGGTCGTCAAAGTTGTATATCCAAAATATAAAGTTTGTTTGTCGACGTCGACAGCGTTGTAAGATAAAAAATAATTTTGTGAGCTCAGTTTTGCACTTAGTTGCACTAAGTTGTCATCATTGCTCTTCTCCGGTCGATTTGTTAGTAATGAAAAGTCGATGGAAAGACAAAAATAATGAAATCAAAAGATAAATGTTTAGAAATTGTACTGTTTTAGATGTAGAGCATTCCAGCTGTTGTGTATTTCTCGACCATCGAGCCCTCTAAGTTTGTAAGCTCCTCGTCCGACGACATCCGTTATTTGATATGGTCCTTCCCATGTTGGTCCCAACTTTCCAGCGCCTTCTTCCCTTGTGTTTTGGAAGACTCGTCGCAGCACCCAGTCGTGGAGTTTGAAGACTCTGGCATTTACCCTTTTGTTGTAATGTCTAGCGACCTGTTGCTGGTACGACTGAATTCTTATAGCTGCACAATCTCGTCGTTCGTCGAGGTGGTCAAGCTCGAAGTTGAGCTCCAAGTTATTTTGTTCTTCATTCGGATTTTCACTACGGGCGGTCGACAGCCTGGTTTCGATTGGGATAACTGCCTCTGAGCCATAAACGAGTGAAAAGGGGGTTGCTCCAGTCGACCGTCGAGGGGTAGTTCTGTATGACCACAAGATTTCTAAGAGTTTATCTGCCCATTCGCTTTTTTCAGCCTCGAGTCGTTTCTTCAATGTATTAACAATGGTTTTGTTGGTCGACTCGGCTTGTCCATTTGCTTGGGGATATCGTGGGGTTGAGAAACTTAGCTTGATTCCATACTTGTCGCAGAAGTTCTTGAAGTCGTACGAAATGAATTGGGACCCGTTGTCGGTCACTATTTCCCTAGGTACTCCAAACCTGTAAATAATATTTTTCCAAACGAAGTCGCGTACCTCAATATCGCGTACTTGTTGATATGCCCCGACTTCGACCCATTTGGTGAAGTAGTCCGTTAGGACCAACATGTAGACGACGCCACCAGGTGCAGCCGGCAGCTTACCTACAATGTCCATCCCCCATTTCATAAAAGGCCAAGGGGCTGAGATTGAATTCAGCATACCTGGGGGGAGATGCGATACTGGTGCGAAGCATTGGCATTTGTCGCACGACTTGACGTGATTTTGAGAGTCAGTCCGCATGGTTGGCCAATAATATCCTGCTGTGATGGCTCTGTTCGACAAACTACGGGCGCCATAATGATTTCCGCATTCCTCATAGTGTAGACTTTTTAGGACGTCGTACGCCTCTCGTTTGGTGACGCACCTCAAGTAGGGTCCGGTGAACGACCTTTTGTAGAGCTTGCCATATATGATGCAGAATTTAGCTGCTTTTGCCTTAATTTTTCTTGCTTCAGTCCTATCGTCTGGCAGAATATCAACTTGGAGATAATTGAAGATCGATTCTATCCAGCTTCTACCGTTGTCGACGGGTGCCAATATCTCAGTTTCTTGAATTGATGGAGACATAAGATGAACTATAGGAATCGATTTTGAGTCATTTGTTGCTGTCGACCCAAGGCTTGCTAATGCGTCTGCTCGCGCATTGTCGGATCTGGGTATTTGTTCGATCGAAAATTCGTCGAAAGTCAATTGAAGCTGTTTAGCTTTGATTAGGTAGGCCGACATTCTCTGATCCCTCGCTTCGTACGTGCCATTTATCTGTCGAACGACTAGTTAGGAGTCGCTTAAAACTTTGATGCTTTTTACAGCTAGGCTTTTTGCTAATTCGAGCCCGGCGATCAAGGCTTCGTACTCAGCTTCATTGTTTGTTGCACGAAAACCACAGTGGATCGACTGCTCTAGTATATCCCCCTAGAGGGATTGGAGTACCAGTCCTAGTCCGCTTCCCTTGATATTACTCGACCCGTCGACCGACAAGGTCCATTTTTCACTGAAGGTTTCAACGGCGAGCGCCACCAGTTCCTGTTCTGCCTGCACATTTTCACATAGAGTAAAGTCTGCTACAAAGTCAGCCAATACATGTGATTTCATTACTGATCTCGGATGGAAGCTGATGTCGTACTCGCTGAGTTCTACTGCCCACTTTATCAGTCGACCTGAAAGCTCAGGTTTATGCAAAATGTTTTTAAGAGGGTAAGTGGTTAGTACCTTGACGGAATGGCACTGGAAGTATGGCCTCAATTTACGTGCTGCTACGACAATGGCCAGTGCGAGTTTCTCCAGTCGACTATACCTGGTTTCTGCGTCGAGTAAAGTTTTACTCACGTAGTAGACTGGATGTTGGTTGTTGTCTTCTTCTCTGACTAGGACTGCGCTTACAGCAGTATCGGACACCGCCAGATATACGCACAGAGTTTCGTTGTCCTTTGGCTTCGACAGTAGTGGTGGCGACTTCAAATATGTCTTCAAGTCTTGTAGCGCCTTCTCGCAGTCGTCGTTCCATTCGAAAGCCTTATTTTTTCTAAGGGTGTCAAAAAATGGTAGACATCTTTTAGACGACTTGGAGATAAAACGGTTTAGTACTGCTACACGACCGGTAAGTTTCTGCACGTCTTTGATGCATCTGGGTGATTCGATATTTTCGATCGACCGTATCTGGTCCGGATTTGCCTCGACCCCCCTATGGGTGACCAGGTACCCTAGAAATTTTCCTGAAGATACGCCAAAAGAACATTTAGTGGGGTTTAGTTTCATACCATACTTGTCGAGGACGTCGAACGACTGTCTCAGATGGTCGATGTGTTGTTGTGCAACTAAGGATTTGACCAGCATATCATCGATGTAGACTTCCATTGTCGATCCCAACATTTTCGCGAACATTTTGTTGACCAACCTTTGGTAGGTTGCACCTGTATTTTTTAAACCAAAAGGCATTAACTTGTAACAAAATGTACCTCGTTCTGTGATGAAGGCCGTTTTCTCTTGGTCGTCGGGGTGCATTAGTATCTGGTTGTAACCGGAGTAAGCATCCATAAAGCTTAACAAGTCGTGTCCTGCGGTCGCGTCGACTAACATGTCGATGTGAGGTAGTGGGAAAGAATCCTTGGGGCATGCCTTATTGAGGTCCGTGAAGTCGATGCAGACTCGCCATTTCCCATTTTTCTTCTTTACTACCACGACGTTTGCTAGCCAGTCGGGGTATTTTACTTCTCTTACTGAACCGATGTCGATTAGTTTTTGGATTTCGTCGTTGATTACTTTGTTCCTCTCTGGAGCGAACTTTCTTCATTTTTGTTTCACTGGTTGATGATCTGGGTTGACCTGCAGTTGATGTACAATCACTTCAGGGTTGATGCCGACCATATCTTCATGTGACCAAGCGAAGCTGCTGCGACGTTCCTTGAGGAATGCGATCAACTGCTCACGGATGTCGTCCGACAATCTGGATCCGATGTAAACTTTATTGTTGGGGTGACCTGGATCGATCGACACCTCGTCGAGTTCCTCCATTTGTGGCTTGTTTTGGGTCGCATCGACCTTGGCTTCCTGTAATTGCTATAAGTCTTGTTTTTTCTTTTTCATGGCATTCTGATAACATTCTCTGGCTGCTCGTTGTTCTCCTTTGATCTCTTTCGCCCCCCATTTGGTAGGAAATTTAATCATTTGATGGTAAGTCGACGGGATGGCCTTCAACTCGTGTATCCAAGGTCTGCCAAGTATGGCGTTGTAAGGAGATTGACAGTCGAGCATAAGGAAATTGATGTACAAGTTGACTCCTTCAGCGTAGACTGGCAGCACAATCTCGCCTAACGTGCTTTTTTGCTCTCCACTGAACCCAGTCAACATAGTCGTTCAACGACTTAGCTTCGACTCGTCGACCTGCATTTCTCTCAGAGCACTGTTAAATAAAATATTGCAAGAACTACCATTATCGATTAAAATGCGTTTAGTCAAACAATTAGCGATATGTAGAGAGATAACTAAAGCATCATGGTGAGGAGAAAACAAATCTGATTTGTCGGTTGATTTGAAGATGACAGTTTCGTCGACTTTTGATGGATGTTCTCTCCTTGGTTGAATTTATGTATTCCACACTTGTCGCGCATGTCTCTTTGCTGCTGAGTAGCTTACGCCACTGACTTCAGATCCACCTACGATGTAATTGATCACTCTATCTTGCCTGGGTGGCTCCGAAGGACTGTCGGCGACATCGGATTGTCTTTAGTCGTCGCGTCTCGCGTAAGTCTGTTTTCCCTTCTCCGTTAAGATCTCTCGAAGGTGTCCCCGTTTTAAGAGTTCAACGACCTCAAATTTCAGGGCGATGCAATCTTCTGTGCGATGGCCGTGATCTTCATGGAATTCGCATCGAAGTTTTGGGTCTCTGTGTTCTGGTAGTGCATTCATCTTTCGAGGCCACTTGACCGTTTTGCCTATTTCCTTCATTACTGCTACAAGGTCAACAGGTTCGATGCTGAGGTTATATCCTAGCGCTTCCACCCGTGGTCGACACCTCGTATTATTACGGTCGTGCGACTGCTTGTCGCTTGGGCCTTCGTGTCGAGGTTGGGGATTTCTTCGGTTGCTTGTAGGGTAAGGTTCTGATCTCTGATCGTTGGACCTTCTCTCTACTCGATCGTTACGTCGATTCCCGTAGTACATATTGTTGGCTTTGCCGACGTAATTTGCTTCATCTTCTTCCCACTTGATTTGTGCCCATGCCTTGGCTAGTACATCTTCCATGGTCCTGCATGGATACTTAGTGAGCTCTTTATATAAATCAGAATCAAACCTTAGGCCTTTCCTGAAGGCGTAGATGGCGGTTGCCTGATTGCAATTTGGGATTTGCACTTTCTCTCGATTGAAGCGTCCGACGTAAGCCCTCAAGTTTTCGCCAGGTCGTTGAATTATTGTGTAGAGGTCGTCTGACTGCTTCTCCAGCTTGCGACTGCTTGCGAATTGCTCCACGAAGGTATCTGTCAACTACGCAAAAGAATCGATTGAGTTATTAGGCAAATTGGTATACCATTGTAAAGCATGGCCACTAAGGCTAGATCCAAAAGCTTTGCACATGCACGCCTCTCTCAGGTCGCGCGGAATTGCAGCGGTGAACATTCTCTGCTTGTACTGTGCAATGTGGTCGTCCGGATCTGTTGTCCCTTCATACTGCTTCATGTTTGGGAAGCTGAACTTTCTAGG
This sequence comes from Acer yangbiense, assembly GCA_008009225.1. Classification (NCBI taxonomy): domain Eukaryota; kingdom Viridiplantae; phylum Streptophyta; class Magnoliopsida; order Sapindales; family Sapindaceae; genus Acer; species Acer yangbiense. Next base: position 10,771,672 of record CM017764.1, read on the forward strand.
CATCGCAGTAAGAGCAATTGTGTCGACGAACGGAGAATCGGCGAAGCTGTTGGCAGTGCTCTTCTTTATCGGAGCTAGGACTCCTGGAATTCGTTGGATGAGAGCTTCCATTTCTGCGAACCTGCGAGAAAATTCCAAGTTATTATTAAAATGTATACCAGGCCCGGGTTTTACCAATCCGGGTGTTGACTGAAGTGACATTGTCGCTTTGTTGACATTGTTTGGCTGTTTGTCCATCACTGGATCTTGTTCGTTCATCACATCGTTCCGGGCAGGCATATCGTTGAGGTCGATGTCTACCCTTGTGGTCTGAAGTGTTGGCCGATTCTGATGGTCGACCGGATTCATCTCGGGTCCGACAGGATTGCCTGGTGCTCTTGGATCTGGTCAGTCGACATATTGTTCGTCGTTTGGTGCCGGCATGGGATGCTCCGATATTGCTGAATCAGGCACCACTCCATCGACCAGTGCTTTCAATTCCTCATTTGCCACTCGGATTGCTGCATTTTTGGCTTCGAGTGCTTGCATCCTCTCAGCGCTCGCGGTCATTTGAGCGGTCAACGCAGCGATTTGCTCTTCGACGGTGGGAACTAATCCGCTTCCAATCATGTTGAGTTGTAATTGGAGTAGATTGATTAAATTCGAAAATAGTTGCAATGGGCCCCACGGTGGGCGCCAAACTGTAGGTGGTCGAACAATTTGGTACGTCAAACGGGTCGGGTTGAATTAGGCCCAAAGCAACTGGGTTGGAAGCTGATTGGTCGATGTCGACTGATGTTCGCAAATGGTCGTCTGAACTTCGAAATACCTGCAAAAGAACTTTAAAATAGAGATATGAGGTAGAGGGAACGATATGGTGGTGGCAGGATTATAGCCTTATGTGCGCTTGGGCTGAGCGATGAATCGTAACGATATTGATGGTTGATTTCCGATGGCTGGAATCCTCTTGAAGGCAGAGTTTCAATACGCTGTTTTTGAGCTTTAGTTGAGAGGGAGCAGAGAGACTTTTCAGTGAGAGGTCCCCCTTATTTATACTAGAGGTAGTAGCTCCAACGTTCACTATCAGTCTTTGATAGTGGGCGTGATTCGTAGAGAGATATCCTCTTGAATGGGCAGTTACTAGCTTTTGTAACTAAAAAACTTTTGTAACTGAATGTTTGAATAAGTCTTCTAACGGTGGTTTTACCTGGTATCTGTGTTGGGTCGACCCAGCATAACCATTTTGGGTCGACCCAAAACAGTGGGCTCAAATGGGACCCATTTATGGAAATACGTTTATACTTTGTTAGGCTAGGCCAGCGAGCCATTTTTGGCTACCACACTAGTCAGCCCCATACTCTCATAAATTACAAATCTAGCCCATCAACCATTGTCGCTCAACTCCACCGTGCACCGCCTCCGTTGACAAGTGTTAGCCTCTAGACCTGATACAGTGAGCTTCTCTGGTCATCGACCATACAGATCTGACCATCCTCGCTATCGACCTGTGGTCGGAAAAATGGAAAAAATGGAGGAGGCACAACCACTGTAATGGATCTAGGGCCTCCTCCTCTATAACGGTTGCCTTCACAGATACGACGCACACTAGCCTTCACAACCTCCTCCGGTGGTCGCCAGCGGCATACTCGACGAAGTACAAAAAAAAAAAGGGCGCAGTTAGAGATACACATTTGGGGAATGGGGATGGATATAGGTCTCCCCGGGGGAATTTTGGGGGGACCTATATCCATCCCCATCCCCATCCCCAATTCTCCATTTTCCCCGTTTTTCCCCAGTTCCCCGTTTCCTCCGTTCCTCCATTTCCCCATTTGACTAAAAATTACAAATTAAACTAAAAAAAACAAACATTCCATTACAAATACAAAATAAAATTCATTAGTGCATTTTATGGGGGGGAGGTCCCCTATCCCCATTTCAATTTGGGGATGATTTTCACCCCCCCTGCAGGGAATTGGGGCCCTGGGGAAAATATGCATCTCTAAACGTAGTGCAGCATACTCGACACTGTGCCTTTTTTTAAGAATGTCGTCGGCCTCTGTTCGTGGAGGAAACCGACCAGTGAACTTGACGATAAAGACACCGCCCGATCTCCATCGTGGAGGCTGGTTGGGCTCATGTATTTTCCATATATATAATTTAAAAATTTTTGAATTTTTATTTTGCAAATTTTTATTAAATCTAATACTGTTGATGAACACCTCCCCCAACCGCGGAACATAATACATCTGTGGAAATGGTGGATTTTATCACTTTTTTTGAGTTAGTGTTTTAAGACTATCATCACTTTAATAACTTAAGTTTAAAAGACATCAAAGTAAGTGACTTTCAAAAATGCCCTTACTGTACACATTTTTTAATTATTATTTTTACTTTAACTTTTGGAAGATACTTTGAAGTTGTCTAAGATCAACTTCTCTCTCTAACTGTCTTAAAATGGAAAACTCTGTAAACTGAAATCCAAGTATATTTTCTTCTCCAACGAGTTCAACATTTATATAATTACATAAGATCACTCATCTTATCAGGTTATGAATATCAAAATTCATACAATGAAAGGCAAAATGGAAACAAATATAGAAAACCTTTGTAAATAATTCCCGAGCCTTTTTAATCAGTTCCCGAGCTTTTTCATGAACTGCCCGAGCCTTTTGTAGGAATATTAATAGGTTTGTCAATTTTGAATCTCCGAGCCTTTTGAAACACTGTCCGAGCCTTTTGAAACACTATCCAAGCCTTTTCAATTGTAATTCGAGTTTTTTTATTAATATTAATAGGTTTGTCAAATTTGAATCTCCGAACCTTTTAATACTATGTCTGAGCCTTTTAAAACACTTTATGAGCCTTTTAAATTGTAGTCCGAGCTTTTTTATGAATATTAATAGGTTTGTCAAATTAGAATCTCCGAACCTTTAAACACTTTGTCCGAGTCTTTTGAAACACTTTCTGAACCTTTTAACACTTAATCCAAGCTTTTTTATGAATATTAATAGGTTTGTCAAATTAGAATCTCCGAGCCTTTTAACACTGTGTCTAAGCCTTTTAACACTGTGTCTAAGCCTTTTGAAACACTGTCCGAGCATTTAACTTGTAATCCGAGCTTTTTTATGAATAAAATTAGAATCTCTGAGCCTTTTAACACTGTGTCCAAGCCTTTTAAAACACTGTCCGAACCTTTTTTAACAATCTTTTTTTTTTTTTTTGTTAATTTTGTATCTCCGAGACTTTTAATGAACTATCCGAGGCTTTTACATAACTTCACAAAGGCTCGGACAGTGTTTAGAAAGTCGCCACTCTGTCGCCGTTCGAGTGATCGCATGGGTTTCAACGTGACTTTCTCTCTCTACTTCACAACTCTGTCATTATAAACTGAATGAAAAAAAGCTGACGTGGAAGTACTATGGGGGTATTTTTGTCTAGTCATCTAAATTGGTGCCTTTTAAACGTGAATTAGTAATGTGATCACTTTCTTACAAAACCCGGTTCAAATAGTGACAAATAAATTTTGAGCCCTAATACAGTTTGGATATAGTATAAAATAAGTACGTTGAATAATTTAGTCCAACTACAAAATTTTACCAAATGCCGTACAATATTAAATTAGTACTGTACGGTGTGCTTGTCTTGTTCAGTGCGGCATACCAAACAAACCCCGCAGCATGATAACAGCAATTATAAGAAACCGACTTAATCATGAGTTTAGTAAACGATTAGACTAAGGCAGAACTCTGCCATGGAGCTACAGCAATTATATTGAATAAATGAAATTTCACAGAAAATACTTTTAAGAGAGGGAGATTCTTAGGTGCAAATTCTATATCATAGCATCTAAACTAAAGCAAAGGTGAATGACAGTTGCTTCTGGGCAAGGCTAATATGTTTCAACAAAGCCTTTGAATCTACAGCTAAAAAGCAATGGAAAAATCACTGCAAAGATCAGGCTGTTTCATCAGTTGAACCACAACTATAGCATTGATACATTTACTTCTAGGTAATTTTATGATATTCAGAATAAGTATTTGAATGAGTTTCTATCGGGGATTTTCAAGAACATGAAACTAGAATAAAATTTATACCACATTATTGTATGTAGAATAACAGAGCATATTGTCACGGGCTTAAAGTTTGCGCAGCCAACCCGTGCGGCACTTAGACAACTTTGTAGGCAATGTTGCTAAGTAAGCCTTGTTTGTCACTCTCACAAACACTAGAGAGACTATATAAAAGGGAATAGAAGAGCTTGGTTAGAAATAAAGCAAGTTGTATTGCCATAAGCAAAGCTTTACAATGCTTTAATGCTTAAAGGCTTGGATGTCTTACAAATGAGAGGGGTTGGTTATTTATAGAATGCCACCTCCTCAATGAATGGCTAGGATCACTTTGATCCAATGGTGGAGGTTTTGCCTCCAGAAATATCTACAAGATTCTAGAATTCTCTACAAGTGTTTACAACACCTAGAATTCTCTATACAAGTATCTACACCTATCTAGATCATTCATACATGTATCTAGATATGTACAAGTGTACTCTTGAGTGTTTTAGAGTCTTCCTTCAGCTAGAGACTTCCAAGAGCTTGTAGAAACAAGTAGAACTAGATGGAAGTCTCTTGAATCTTCCAAGGAGTTAGGCTTGCTTTTGGCCTTGTTGGGCTCCTTGGCTGGAATTCGGGCTTCGGGCTTCGAGTTTAACGGGGCCGTGACAATATGTATTACAATATTTCTCATATACATATGGCCGCTGGTTACTCTTTAAAAGACAAGACACATTGATTCACACTTATACCGACATGTACCTAAGTTGGTTCTCTCCACTTCAAAGTTCCAACCAATCAACTATCCACCGAGCATGTATACTAAATCCTAATGATACAGTGAAAACTTAATCAAATTTGGGTAACCCACTCACAACCCTACAATGGAGCTTATATGTCACGGCCCGCTAAATCCAAAACCCAAATTCCAGCTAAGGAGCCCAATAAGGCCACAAGCAAACCAAACTCCTTGGAAGATTCTAGAGATCTCCGGATAGATCTAGCCCTGATCAACTTCTGGAAGTCTCTAGCTAAAGAAAGACTCTAGAGATTTCCACACACTTCAAGCATTAGTTTGCTAATGGAAGTCTCTAGTTGATGGAAGGCTCTAGAACACTTTAGAGCATACTTGTACATATCTAGTTACATGAGAAATGTTCTAGATACATGTAGATACATGTAGGAATAATCTAGAAACATGTACATATGTATGGATTCTTCTGGAGACTCATTCTCCACCATGTACATATGTATCGAATTGATCCTAGCCATTCATTGAGGAGGTGGTTCACTATAAATAGCCAACCCCTCTCATTTGTAAGTCAATCCAAGCCAACACAAGCCATTTGTACTTAAAGCCTTGTAAAGCTTTCCTTATAGCAATACAAGCTTTCTTTACTTTCCATCCAAGCTCTTCTATTCCCTTTCTCTAGTCTCTTTTGTGTGTGAGTGTGACTCTCCAAGGCTTACTTAGCAACATTCACCCAGATGTTGCCTAAGTGCCACACGGGTGTGCTGCGCAAACTCTAAGCCCGTGACATACAGCAATTAAATTGAATGTTAATTATAGATGAACTTTAGGGTGATTCCAGGAGTAAATAATATATCATAACAATTGAAATAAAACAGAGCTAGGTGACAGTGGCATCAAATCTTTCAACGATGCCTTTGCATTTGCAGCAAAACAGCAAAAGGAAGGCAATAATAGGAACCAAGAATTCACAGTAACGTTCGTACTGATTCAGCTGAACCACAATTCCATCATTCATCATTAAAGTATTACACTATTGTATGAATTATATATATTTAGTCTTTTTCTGACCAAATAGATGAGGACATATTTAGTTAGGTTGGAGATCAACTTTCCTGTCTAAATGTTGTTCTCTTCTGTTTGTCCACTTATCAGTCCCTACATTGGGATAAATTTTAAAACTAAAGATCCTGAGATACCTATTAGCCAAAGGAAAAGCATCATTCCAAGTAGTTCTATATCATTTTTATAAATGCCATCGCAATGGTTACAAACACTATAATTATGGTCGAGAAGGAAAAATGATAAAATCCACTTAACTTGCATAATTGAGCCTTTCTACAAAACCTTAAGAGCATGAACAACATCGTATTGAGGAGTAAAGAATGAAGAGAGTGCCTTACTGCTCGATCACACGCTTTGCACCATCCAAGGTATTTCTGAGTAGCATCGCAACTGTCATTGGGCCAACGCCACCAGGAACAGGAGTTATCCATCCAGCTACTTTACATGCTTCCTTAAAATGTACATCTCCAACTAACCTATAACCAGACTTCTTCGTTGGGTCATCGACTGCATTTGTCCCGACATCAATAACTGCAGCACCAGGTTTGATCCAACTACCTTTGATCTGAAAGTTTAAGAAATTTAATTTAAAACAATAATAATAAAAATAAAAATAAATCACCCCACCAAAAGCACTTAAATAGTTCCAATCAATTGGTAACTGTGAAATAACAAATTTTATGTTCATTCAGTCAGGGGTGAGTTGATACAAATTAAACAATAATGCAGCCTATTGAACAATTATATATTACACCATGTTAACCTATATATACAACCACCGATACAAAAGGATGCTACTTTAGATTTAAAAAGGTAAAAAGACCAAACACAAATATTACACATTATTGTTTAAAAATGAAAAAACAATGGAAGTGGAATACATCATCAAAACAATTTGTATCCTTAGGAAAGTAAAATCTTCACTGTTTTTAAAATTTTCTGAAAAATAAACTTCATTAAGTTTTAATATGGTCTAAGTACAGCATACATATATGAAGCACTTAAATCAGGCTTTCATACACAATGGCATGATGTTCAGATTATTTGAATGGGTTTATAGATTTTCAAGAACATGAATCTGCCAACACTAGAATAAATTTATTCTGCATTATTGAAGTATGCCTGTGTGACAGTGTCAAACACCTTACAAGGCATGACCAAGCTAGAATAAGCTAAAGACTAAAGTGCTAGACAGTATAAGAGGAGCCAAACAAGGATTAACAAAATGAAGTCATCAGAACAAAATGTTGAAAATAAGAACCAAGAAAAATAAATGCAAGAACTGTCCCCAGTTACCATCTGTGCTTGTCCTGCAGCTGCAATAATGATGTCAGCTTCACGAATGACACTTTCAGGATCAGGCGAATGTGAATGGACTACGGTAACTGTTGCATCCGCTTTCAGCAGTAGCAGTGAAACTGGCAGGCCAACTATGTTACTTCGACCCACAACAACTGCCTTTTTTCCCTTTACACTTATACCACTTCGAGATAGAAGTTCAAGACATCCCTGTATAAAAAAACACAAATCTCAGAAAATGCAATAAATAACACATAGAGAATTGCCACTTAAGCTAAAAGCTAACAAAAATCTACATATCAAAGTTACAAATTTAAGGACAGAGTAGATGATTGCCTTGGGGGTGCAAGGAAGGAAAAGAGGCTCTCTGCCTTTCATAGCAAGCTTGCCGATGTTCAAAGGATGAAAGCCATCTACATCCTTCTCGATGCTGATTTCAGTTAAAACTTTCTCCTCATTTATATGCTTTGGCAGCGGAAGCTGGACTAAAATACCTGTCAATGTAGCAAAAAGTTTCTTTAAAATAAGCACAAGAGGCAGTTTCACAGCCCAACACTAAACACAATTAAACTGTGAACGAGATTAAACTTTTTACACTTTTCTTATCTAAGCAAACAAAACAGTATTTTACTTTTAGACATGTAAGAAAACAAGAACTAGTATTAAAGCACAAATGCACAATGAATTGCTACTGTTTCCATGACTAAAAAATTTGATACAAAACAATAACAGTTATCTTTAATTTTAATAGTTGCATATGATATAATTACAACTAACCAACCGTGTACATCAGGCATTGCATTGAGCTCATGAACCTTGCTGATCAGATGAGCTTCGGAGACTTGTTCGGGGAGGTCAATGTCGAAAGACTTTATCCCAACTTCAGCACAAGCCTTTCTCTTCATATTCACATAGCTCTGAGAATCCTTCCTGTTTCCCACAATTACAACGGCCAGTCCTGGCACCTGTTCAAAATCAATTATCGAAAGACAATTCACAATCTTATTTCACAAACACCACAACGTCACTGGACTATAATTTCTAAACAGAAACTTGATCATCCTTGTGGTTTGAATTAAAATTAACGAGGAAATAATAACATAAAAGCGTGAGATTAGAGTACCTTGTCATATTTCTGGGAGAGGAGGCCAACTTCGTAGGCAATTTCAGATCGGATTGTCTGAGCGATTGCTTTGCCGTCGATTATGGTGGCCTTTTGATCGGACGGTGACGCCATTCTCCAAAGGATAGAGTCGACGAAGTTCTATGTGACTGACTACCAACCGCACTAACATTAAACATTTTCAATTTTGTCTTTCACTATTCACATTCACTATTCAGTGCTTCGACTTTTGCGGATTTGGGAGTGGGAGAATTGTATTCACATCCCTTAAGGTTTGGCATAATCGTAGCCTCATGAGTTGTAATTGTTATTCCACACTCACACCCCCTCTATTTGACAGAGATGTGTTAATGGATGTTAGCTTAGGGGTTTTATGGTCTTTTGGGTTTATAAAATTTATAACATAAATAAAAACAAAAAAAATAAAAATAAAAATAAAAAAATAAAAAGAAAATAAATTTAGGGAAGGGTTTTCAGCACCTCACGAGTCACGCCTCCCTACCCTTCCAAGTTCCATGTCTCCACCCACCCTTCCATAGCGGCTGCATCTTTTACCTCCAATTCAAAGCAAGAAGTCGATGATTTCACCAGATTTCTCCCGCTACACCATCTTGTGGTGGGTTTGATTTTGCTTGTTGTTTTGTGATATGATAGGGTAATTGAAAGTTCATCTATTTGATATTGGTATTTTTATTTTATTTTTGGATTTGAAAGTCTTGCGCTTTGATTTGAGATGCCTATTGATTTCAAAAAGGTAGGTGTTGATTTTAGATAGGTTTTCATGTTGTGGATTTTGATCTGAGTTTCAATTTCAAAAAGACTCATTTATGGTCTTGCTATTTTTATGAAAGCATGTGCTATGGTTCCAATCCGTAGTCAATCCTATTTCTAGGAGCAGTTGACAATTGACTCCAATTTTTCCCGAGATTCAAATCAGCTGTTAAATTTTGATGTCCCAATTTGTGTCCAACTAACCAAATTGGGACATGTGTGCATATTTATGGAAACAGTTAAAAAAAAAATCAATAAATGTACACACATGTCCCAATTTGGTTAATTAGACACAAATTAGGACACCAAATTTTGACAGCTGATTTGAGTCCTTTTTCCCATTACATTCATTTCGTATCCGTAACAGTGCGAAAGGAAGGCCCGGTTCCAAGTTATTCAAGAATAGTGGCGTTGAGTTTCTCGACCCTAACTTATGGGAGCTCGTTCAGAGCAGAACATAAAACGGAAAACAAAAGCCCATTTTAATCGTTATTTTTTTTTTTTCGAATCTCGGATAAAGAAACCAATATTTTTTAGTAATTCATTTTTTTCGTTTGTGAATTCCATATGAGTTTGCCTCCAAATATTCACCAAAAATGAGTGGGTATACCAAGAAAAAGAAGTCTCACTAACTCTTTGATTGTGGACAGTAAAGGAGGCAAAATCATGACACAAATCCAGATAAAAATGAAAACTCTAACCTAACCCCACTCAAATCGAATAGTAAGTCACATGGATATAGGAGCGGATTACTATATTTGTCGACACGTCCGCGTTTGAAAAACGAAGATCTTTTCATAAACAGAAAACAAAATATATATAGAAAATAGAATCGAAAATCGATTGAATTTCGAATTCGAATATTATAATTTTCAAAAGTCGAATTCAAAACTCCTCTATCTATTGCGGGTCGAGGACTCCTTCTCTTTCTCCTTCTTCAAACTTCGATTCATATTTTTCATAGAGAAATCTCTTATCAACTATAGAACAATATCCATTTTGCATCATATCTAAGGGAATCCTTGGTTTGGGCCGAAGAAGCAATGTCACTCGATCATTATCAAACCGACTGCAATCTTTTTCTTTCCGTGTGGATCCCACCAGAGCGTCTTCTACTTCTAATAGGCCATGAACTAGATCAGAATCATTCTCAATGAGTCTAGAATCACATCCAATTTTTGCAATGAATAACTTTTTATTTTTTGAATGGCAGTTCCAAAAAAAAAGTAGTTCTATATTAAAAAAAACGTATTCGTAAAAATATTTGGAAAAAAGAGGGATATTAGGCAGCGCAAAGCCGCAAACAATAGATTGATAATATTCATTGGTAGGAGACTAGGAGTATGATATAATAAAAGCCAAACATGAATTTTAGGAAAAAGATCTTTTTGATCTCTTTCCTTTTTTACAATTCCCCATATCTTAATTTTTTTTCTATGACTCTTGGTCGTATATCCCGTATTTGTCTATTTCTATTTGTATATTGATGTTTCCTAAGTGAATTATCTTTAGTTACTAATCATACATTGCATTATTCTAAGCTAAAAAGAAAAAAAAAATGAGAGACTATTTCGAAAACTAGTCAAAATTATTAATAGAGATACCTCCCAATATATCAAATAATTTGCCTTCCGTTCTGTTGGAATTAGAAAAGATTTCTTCTTTATTATTTACTTGGATTAATGATTTATGAATATACGAGTCTTCTTATCTTCATAATTAATAGATTTATATGATAAAAAAATCATATCTATAGTGTTTTTTTAAATTACCTTTTTGATTTTGTTATGGATTCACTTCACAAAAAATTTGTTTGCCGGAATGAGTTAATCTATTTTTTTCATATGAATCCTTTTTGTTTAAATCTTTCTTTTGAGCCATACTGTGTTGATTGGCTCTATTTCGCCATTTGTGTGGTACTAATACAGGCCATCTTATCCGAGATAAATCGGATTGATATTGATGATGTCCCTTTAACCTGTTTTTCCATTGATTCATTTCAAAATTCCAAAAAGAATCATGTCTTAATTCGTAATGAAATATTCCTTGTTTTTTAAAATAATCTTTTACTTCCTTCTTAAGAAAAAGGGATGTTCCGTCATATTGAAAGACTTGGAGCCATAGGAATTCCCTTTAATCAAGAAGGAAACAATTTGGATATCTTCTCAAAATTGTTAACTCTGTCTATAAATCTTTTACATCAAAATTCAAATCATTTTTTTGATTGGTATGAATTTTTGCCAAATGCAACCTTTTCAGTTAGTATAACGTTTTTTAGAATATTTATAGCGGCTTATATATATATATAAACCCTTTTATTCATCTTTCCAAAACTGGAATGGACTTAATTTATTTACTAAAAGAGTCAATAAGAGTCAAAGAGTTTCAGGAGATAAAATTATCAATTTGCTATATGATTGGTCATGTAATCGTGCTTATATAGATGTTTTTTATGCACTATCCTTAACTCAATGGATAAGAGGATTAGTTGAACTAACCCATTTGTTCGATAGACAAGTGATTGATGGAATTACAAATGGGGTTGGTATTACCAGTTTTTTTTTTTTTTTTTTTTGGGAGGGTTTAAAATATGTAGGGGGGAAATCACATATCTTTTTATCTCTGTTTAAAAAAATACGCCGCCTGGGGGCTTTACCGGGACTAACGAGTAAAAGACCTGGAGCCGGAAGTGATCTTAGAAACCAATCGTGCTCCGGGAAAAAAAAATCTCAATATCGTATTCGTTTAGAAGAAAAACAAAAATTGCATTTTCATTATGGTCTTACAAAACGGCAATTACTTAAATATGTTCATATTGCCGAAAAAGCCAAAGGATCAACAGGTCTGGTTTTACTACAATTACTTGAAATGTGTTTAGATAACATCCTTTTTTGATTGGGTATGGCTTCAACTATTCCTCAAGCCCGCCAATTAGTTAATCATAGACATATTTTAGTTAATGGTCGTATAATAAATATACCAAGTTATCATTGCACCACCCCGAGATATTATTACAGCAAAGGATAACCAAAAATCGAGAGCTCTGATTCAAAATTATCTTGATTCATCCCACCATGAAGAATTACCAAAGCATTTGACTCTTCACGCATTCCAATTTAAAGGATTAGTCAATCAAATAATAGATAGTAAATAGGTCAGTTTGAAAATAAATGAATTACTTGTCATAGGATATTATTCTCGTTATACTTAAACCTAACTAAAATAACAAACCAAGGGTTCGTATAATTTTTCCCCTTCACTTAAGCTAAGTAAAGGGACACGACGTAAGGAATTGGATCCGTTAAAAAAAATAATAAACAATAAATAAAATAAACTACTTCTTTAGTTTTTTCCATTTTCACCGTAGATTGTAACATCTTTTGTCTTTTATCTGTAGAACATTAAAATTTAGAGAAAATAAAATTAAAAATAATAATTTCTTAAAAGATATATATATTAAAGTTTATTCTAATACACTTTATTTGTTCTCATTATTTTTATGAGAAAATGGTCAAATAGAAGGGCATTTTTGACTTGTGGACTTTATACAAGTCAAACTGGATCAAAGTAATGGAAACACTAACATCTGTTAAGTATAGGGGGTGTGAGTGTGTAATAACAATTTTAACTCATTTACCTACAATTATATCAAACCTTAGGGATGTGAATGCAAATCTCTCTTTGGGAGTTCAAGTTTGGGCTGGATGCATAGTCGGCCCATACAATTTTTTTATTTTTTTATTTATTTAAATATTACACTATTACATAAATCCGGGGTGCAGGTGTGAGAAAGAACTCGAACTCGCAACCTCGTAGTGCAGGTATGAGCAGTTTACTACCGGACCAATCTCATCTCGTCATACAAAATGTCATTTTAATATTGCTTCATGGTGCATGGGCCTATGCCTTTTGTTTAAACCTTAAATCTTTCCGATCATTTAAATAATTTTTTATAAGAAATCAATTTATTGTAATGAGATTCCCCTTTCTTTTAATTTTTTTATATTTCCCGGATTTTGTCTTAAATTCGGAGGCGTGACAGAGGCTTTTCTATATTCTATTCAATTCTGATATTGTAGTCTGTAGATGTCTCTTATTTTTCAATTTTAAGATATGGGAAAGAATTTCCGTCCAATATGGATTGGTAGCAAGAGACGCAGGTTCGAGGAAGCCTTTTCTGCTGTTGATACATGACAAAGATCAGTTTTAGCTAAACTTAGATTTGAATTATTATTATTATTATTATTTTGAAGTCTAGGATCGTTCCATAAATTGAATTGACCTGCAGGTGAGCTTTTAACTGCAGTAGGGTCAGACAAACAATCCAAAAATATAAAAAAATCAGAAAGAAATAAATGAAAACGATGATCACTTATTGATCAGACGACTTTTCATTCCATTGAAAGAACAGAAAATAATAGATGAACCCTTCACCATAGTTGTACAACCATAAATTTATATCTTGAAGTTTCATTTCATTCCATACTAATTAATTAACACAGAGAATTACTAATTATACATTCTAAAAATTGATAATTTGGCTTAAATTACATAGAAGTTAATCCTAACTCCATCTCTACCAACACCTAATTTCCCTCCATTATTTTACATTTTTATAGCATCATATCTTTGACAAATCTCCGATCAACCACCCACGGCCGTCGATCATCCAGTCCAGGAACCATGTTCCAAGTTTATATTCATTTTTTTGTTTTGAAGTTTCGAGACGATCAGATCAGTCTATGTGTGGTTCCAAGATCCCAGGAACATCATAGTTCTGATGGGATCTTCCACATAATAGCCAGACTTTCGTCTCTCGAATCCTCTCGAAGCCGATCGGCTCCGTCCTGATTGTTGAACCCGATCTCCGGCCACGGCGATCACAGCCGCGTCGTAAGCCTGCCGGAGTTTTTCTCCGATCGTTCTCTCGGAATCGTGAGCCAGAGAACCATCGCCGGCGGAAACGTTTTGATGTTTCATCGTTCGTTGTTGACGTAAATGAAAAAACGTTTCTCGATCGCTTGTTAATTAAAATTTTGTGTAAGATATTAGATCTAGAGTGACCACTGGTGTGGCTTTATATAGAGAAACTGGGGTTTGTAATTTTGTATGGTTTGTGCTGACGTGGCAATACTCTTCTTTAGTGGTAGGGCCCGCGTGTCTTGTCCGGATTGGGTGGATCTTTCATTGTGTTGTGGATGACAGATCAACTTAATTGATTGCTATCCCAACTAGAGTTCATTTTTACTCACCTCCTTAAGTGGGGTGAGCATTACCCTCCTTTCCATCTCCTGCCACTTGTCCAATAGTTAACCCTAGGTTAATAGATCAAGTATTATATATATTTTGGATTTGTTTTACCAATTTACCCTTGTTTCTGTTTTCAATTTTCTTAACATCAGAATCCAAAACAGAAAAAAAACATAATCCAAACCAATTAACCTAATATTGAAAGTCAATTAAAAAAAAAATAACATTTTTCCATATCAGCACCGGAAACCATCAGTCTTTTAAACCAAAACCCACCACCATTCATCTCAATCACCAAACCCTAATTCTCAAATCTAAACACCCCACCAACAGCCACCCCAAACCTATCAACCACACCGTCCGCTGGCTCAAATCCGACCAAACCCATCTACCACAACCACACCCACCGTTGCCTCACATCCAACCACCACCATCCCAAAATTAAACCTAACCCTCTGCCTCTCCAGAAAAAAAAACAAAATGCAACCCACATGGCCGCCGCGAAACGAGAGACAAGAGAGAGAGAGAGAGAAGGGTAGATCCGTGGGAAAGTTCAACGGGTTATCGGCGACGACTGGTTTGGAGGCCCGGCGACTATGCGAGGGTCAGCGACAGTGTGAGGGGCGACGGACTGGAACGAAGCGGTAGAAGGAAATAGATCGCGAACAGCCAGGAGTGGGTCAAGAGGACACCGACAAACGATGCGGGCACACCGGAGAAGCAAATTCGGTTGCGGATTGGGAAGAAAAGCCATGACCCGCTTTCGACCCGAGATTTGATATCACATTCAAATCATGAATTTGTTTTTTTTATCTGAATTTTTGTGTTGAAATCATTGATAAATAACTTAATTTTTATGTCATCTGGACCATCTGGTTAAGATCGTATTTTGTCCAAGCTTTGATGGTCAATGGACCATGGCAGGATTATGAAACCAAACACGATGAAGATAGGATTTTGATTTAGTTTTTTTTTAATTTTTTACTATTATTAACAATAATGTTAGAGGACCCAAAAAAGTGACCCAAATTTTGGACCCAAACTTATATGGCAACATCACACATAATGCGGGTCCACGTCACTCTTCCCAAAGATCCCATGTGATGTTGCCACATAGGTTTGGGTCCAAAATTTGGGTCACTTTTTTGGGTCCTCTAGCATTACTCTATTATTAAATCTAAATTTTTTATTGTAACATTTGTGAAATAATTGGATATATTTTTTTCTAATTTACCTATTTAGCCTTACACTAATTTTCTTGTAAGTAATTGGCACAAAACCCCCCTCGAGTGTATGTGAATTTGCATGTTGCCCCATAAACTTTTTTTTTAGGCATTAAACCCCCTGAACTATCGCTTATTAGCAATCCTTTGGTTTTTCCCCCCCGAGGGGGCATTTTTACTCTTGTTCTGCCAATAAGCGATAGTTCAGGGGGTTTAATGCTTAAAAAAAAAGTTTAGGGGGCAACATGCAAATTCACATACACTCGAGGGGGGATTTGTGCCAATTACTCTTTTCTTGTTAACCATGGATTAATCTTTGGACACTTGGCAGGAGATGGGGAGGGGGGTAATGCTCAACCCCAATTAATGGAGTAAGCAAAAATGAACTCTCCCAACTAGCTATAACTTTATATCTTTTCATCTATTTTAATTATATTTTTGTTTATAGTATCACTAATTAATAAATTTGATAACAAGATGATTTCAACCTTAAATACTCACATGTATTATACCTCCAGGGGTGCAGTAGATGGACGAGCGTTGGGGTTTGGACAAATGACTCCCAAGTCAGCGGCTAAAATCCTATCAATGGCAAAAAAACTTCAAAAAAAAAATAATAATAAATAAATACTTGGTATCACTAATAATTAATAAATTTGATAACAAGATGATTTCAACCTTAAATACTCACATGTGTTATACCTCTAGGTGCGTAGCTCAGTCGGTAGATGGACGAGCATTGGGGTTTGGACAAATGACTCCCAAGTCAATGGCTAAAATCCTACCAATGGCAAAAAACTTCAAAAATAAAAAATAAAAAAATACATGATTTAGATTGGTGGATAGATAATGTCAAAGAAAAAAAAAATCACTCATATATATCATATGCTAAGTAGTTGAGAATCTTGTTTCACAACGGTGCGATATGAATAGCAGGGTAAAATTATACAAAATCTTGTACCTGAATCTTATATTTACTTTTTTTTCTGAAAAAATAACTCTACCTATATTAATTAATCTAATATTTTAAGATCAATTAAAAGAGTAATGCTAGATATCACAACTAAAATCACAATTATTCTAACACAACACATGTGGCACATGAGATGTAACATGTGTTACAACTATTAATAATGATTTATCTCATATCCACTCATCAATTGACATCTCATGTGTCACATATGTTACATCTCATGTGCCACATGTATTGTGTTGGAATAGTTGTGATTTTAGTTGTGATATCTAACATTACTCATTATAAAATTATAAAAGTACATACTTAGGTATTGGTATAAACATATTGTAGTGAATCTCATTATTCCAAATAGTATGGGAGTATACAACACGAGATAATATTTTATATTACACCATTATTCGAAGTTCTAATTATATTAAAGATGCCTATTTTAAAATTCGAATTTGCTTTAACAAAGATTTAGATTCCAAATGTTGCAAATATATACTGTAGTTGTCGACAGGGCTGGCCCTAGGGGTAAGCCAATGAGGCAACCGTCTAGAGTCTCCAACCGTAAAGGGTCCCTAAATTTCAAATTTTCAATTTATTTATTTATTTATTATTATTATTATTATTATTATTGTGATTTCATGAATATAAAACTGGAGGTCCACATATATTTTTTAAATAAAGATAGGCAACAATTATAATTAAAGTTCCATCGTTTATTTATTAAATTTATTTTTAAAGGTCCACATATATTTTTTAAATAAAGATAGCCAACAATTATAATTAAAGTTCCATCGTTTTTTTTTTTTTTTTTTTTAAGGTCCACTAGTCGATACAAGAAACTTACCACTAAAAAAATACCCACCAGAAACGCAATTATAATTATTACAATAGACAACAACACATCAAATCCCTTGACAAGAAAATTCAGACATGAAATCTCAAAAATTACATAATTCACTTGTAAAAGTGTTGAATTCGTTGTTGTTTCGAATATAATTGAATCTAACACTTCTTTTCGTTTTTTTTTTTTTTGAAAAACATCTTTTTGTTTTTCTTTTCTAGTTTGTTAGAGTTCAAATTTTGACACCGTTTGAATTTCGTGTCTGAATTTATAGCATACATGCTTTTTTTTTTTCCTTTCGAATTGAATGGAAAGATTGAAATCTTTCAATAACTTTTTATTTGTTATTTGTTGTGTTACGATCTTGAATTTGAATTACTATATTGATTTTTATAAGCATTTATTAAAGAAAAAAAATATCAAATAAACATACGTGGAAAGTCGAAAACCTCATTTTTACATTACACCTCGGGCTCCTAAAATCTCAGGATAAGCCCTGTTTGTTGATAAGGAATCAAGCATATCAAAATGAACACGAACCTACATGCGAAAGTGTATAATACAAATCACTTGTGGCCACGACACCGTGAAAATGACGACGATAGATTGATAGTTGATAAATAAATAGATGATAAGAATATATAACCAAAGGAAAACGTGTAAGTGACTCGAACGAGCTGGAAAGGTATTCATATCATATCATGATGGTCTCTTCTTTTCTTTCTTCTTTGCATATCAAAGAGTCAGAATTTCAATAAAGTTTTCTTGAAAATTGCATGTGGTGTTCAGCGATAAGATGCTTTTAGTAGAAGACTAGAAGCCGCCTGACCAGTGACCACGAATCCAAAAGAGTACATAGACTCAAATTCAGCCTTCCCTGGATGGGCCAATTGGCCCAATTCAAATAGCAGCCCAATTATGGTTTTTGGGCCTTCAAATATTATAAGAATGAATTAAAAAAAATGTGACGATATTAGCAACCCTTAAAAAACTGTATATACACCTCTTTTTGTAAGTGTACCCCAACAAAATTTTAAAAATCTTTTATTTGTAAATAAACCCCACTTAATACCAAAAATACCCTTTTTTTAATTTTTTTTATATTATATTTTGTAGATACACCTCACTAATTTGTTATCTAATAAGCTGTATTATTATTTAAAATTTAAAATTGGAGGATTTGGCGAAGACGAATCCAGAATCGTTGAAGAACACCATTGTATTTGCAACTTGCTGCGGATTTGGCCGTGGCTTCATGCACTTGCTAGCTTTAACCGGTGCATGCATGTGTCTTTTATTGTTTTAATTTTTATGTTTAAAATTTTAAAATCCATTAATAGAAAACCAGAATTGCACCAAACAAGAAGAACCATCTGTCAAAAGGGCCTCTCAGCATACAACGGGTGCATCCTATTTGCTTTGTTCCTAAGAAAGTTTTTTTTTTTTTTTTCTTACAAAATTTGTTTCTGAAAAAGTTAATTGTTGGTATTGATGATTTTCCTTTCACCTCATTCATGGTATTGGGGGAGCAGTAAACTGTTTCAATTCCCACCAAAAAAAAAAATTCAAATAGAGAAGACAATCCATTATAATTTCGTTTTTGTAATTAAAATAACAAAAATTAATTTAAAACTTATATTTTCACAACCAATTTCGTCGGATGATTTTGATTCATTCTTTATACTTCTCAATCAATTTATATTCCTTAGAAGAAATTAAAAATATATTTGAAATTAGTATTTAAAATAGAAGCTAATGTTTGAGAAAATAGAAGGGTTTTTATTATATATGGAAATATCAAACAATTAATAGATTTTTTTTTTTTTTTTTTTTACAAAGGATTAATATAAATCGATTAATAATTATTAGTGGGTGTACTTATAAACTATTTAGTTAATTTTATTCAAGGGTAACATTGGATTTCCAAAATGATATTAATTTGAAGTGCACATACAATTTTTAAGGGATGTAAATATCTCTACTCTTTAAAAAAAAAGCATGAATTATGTAACTTGACGTATTTGATATACCGTTGAAATCCTCTCAACGAGTTCTACATTGGTCAACGGGTTGCCTCCATGATGCGCTGCAGTTTTCCCAAATTCAATCATTTTAGCCCTCGGCCTTCGTATTTTAGTATTTTTGGATTCTACTAATTTTTAGTATAAATTTCCGATCACAGTAATATTTGTTTCATTGCGTTGGTTTAGAAAAGCTCTTCTAGGATTTGTAAGCACTTTTGATTATTCTTAATAAAACTCATTCATTGTGAGCAAGTCTTGGTAGTATATTCGCATACAAATTTGGATTGATCTGATCTTTATATGACTTATATAGATTTGATGATATGTTTAATAAATGATTGTGATTTATTTATTTATTTAGTTTACTTCTATTATCTTTAAATATAGAGTAAAATCTTTAAGTGTTTTAATCATGAAAGAATCAGATCAGAAAATGATTATTCTCATTTTGTAGCTAGCGATGTGGCACGAAACTGTTGGCTCATGAACTTCTTAGTGGGGCCCAGGTCCCCCACTTGGGTCATGATTTTTAGACAATAAAATCTTACCTAAAAACAGGAGTAGTTTGGTAGGTGATTAGGAAATAAGTGTTAGCTGCTGTTGATATTATCTAATAGCGTAGGATGATAATATTTATATAGTTGTACTATCATATCATTATCATCTTTATTTTCCACCAACTTTAGTAATAATTATTGCTGTTAAGACCCTGATTTTAATGTTTTTTTACTTTCTAAAAAGAAAGGCACTCGATCACTTCTTTTCGTGTAAACATTGCTGATCATAGTAAAAGTTGATTTTGTAATTTTGTACCAATTGTACGTGCTGTCGATCAAGTTTACAGTATTTTTCTTTTGCTTTATAAATTGAATTACATTACGATTTTATGAGTAAACGTGGAACAATACATACGATGTTAGGATTTGAATCTTAGCTCTCCATTTTAAAGACCACCAATCATGGACCATGAAAAGGAAAGAAAAAAAAAAATAAAAGGACTGGATTTTGGTCGGTCACAAGCTGAACATATAATGAAATGCATGTGTATATATGCTTTTGGAGTTTTGGACTAAGAGATTCTCTTTCAATCTTTTCTTTCATTTATGAATACTTCAACATTTACAGTCCCAGTACATTTCACTTTCATAATCACAAAACCTGACTATATCTTTTATGTATTTTGTTCCTCTAGCACCCATTATTCTCCTCACCATTTCAGTACTGCCCAGGCCACTACCCCAATTATCCAATAAATTATATATATTTTTTGTTAATAATTTCAAGGAGATCAGATAAGTATTAATGATTATAAAATATAAACCAATGGTGACTATGATCATTTTAAAATTTAAACTCATATTCCAACAATATTTGATATTAGTGCTAATATATATTATCTACAACTTCGTTTTTGTTTTTTGTGGTCAAAAGGAAATCATTTCTCATGCTGGCCGGTTTACTATATATCATTTTAAAGTCTATGATTAAATTATAATTTAGAAATGAAGGAAATTCAAGCCCATTAGTATTTTTTTTTAACAAATTGTTACATAGTTTATTAAACTGTATACAAGCTATATATCTATTAATTATATTGGAGACCCCATTGAAATCCGTAATTTTAGGACCTAAAGATCAACTATATAGGTCTTATGAAGGGATTCGGATTCGAACTAAACCTTGTAGGAGCAAATTAATCATATGCCGACCATTCTACTAACCTTTCGTTGGTTTGTCATGATCTATTGATAATTAATAATGTTCATCTGTTACATAATTTTTAAAAGCTTAGTTTTATTAGTTTCGATCTTATCAAATATCAATCAAAAGCAGAAGATTACTTTAGTAGAGACAAAGGTTTATGTTTTCAAGATTGTTTAAATCATTGTAGCAAGAGGGTCCCAAAACTCCCTTATCATTATTTCTTTTCATTTAAAAGATGAAAAGAAACTTTATTTTGTTTTATTACTTGGCAATAAAGTAGGGCAATTTATATGCATATGATCCCAAATGATTATATTAACTCTGTTGTGTATATATATATATATATAGAGAGAGAGAGAGAAAATATATATATGTATATATGTATATGTTATAGTTAATCTTCTCTTTGACCAGTCACAATAACATTCAATCCATATATCTGCTTCCCAGTATCTTTAAAAAGTTAGATGAAGATTTTGTTTGTTCATCATGCATGTTTCATGATGAGGTAAGAAGTTCGTAATAAATTGTTGAGGAAGATATAATATATGGAGATTTTAATTTGCATATTGTGCATGGAGAATATATGTATATAATAAGATAAGTATATGCGATCCTTATAATATCCTCTGTGAATATTCTACTCTCTCTTTCTCTCTCTCTCTATATATATATATATATAAAAGTTGAAATATTTTGTGGAAGGGAAGACCTGTACGTTTGGCTTCACAAAGCGATGATGGGTGTGTGCGTGCAATCATTTATATTATTGAAGCAAATTAAGCTCATTGAAAGCAGTTGATGTATCTGGGAATTAAAGCTGCCTTTTCAAAACGTGCTTATATATTATTTCATGTGTGACTAGGGTACGTATTTGTATAATATGAAAGAAAGGTGCTTGCAAATAAACAGTGCTTGTGTGAAAGAATGATCAAGTGGTCACCAAAATCTTTGAATCCAGCTGAATGATATTCAAAAATCCGTAGATGAGGACGAGATGAAGCTGGTCCGATGGTATATCCCCACACATATACCACAAGATTGTGAATTCAAGCATCTCATCTCTAAAAACTTCGAATTTATGTAATACTTTAAAAAAGAAAAAAAAAATCCACGGACGGGAATTATTACAAGTACCGGTCCCATTGGGGGGTGACTTAAAGAGAAAACAAAAAATGGAAATCAAGCGCACCAAAGTAGCTTCGTATTGTACATATTGAAAGTAAAGTGGGAGGAGTCCCAACTCGGACCGAAAGCAAAAGACATGTATGTTTTAACCAAAGAAAAGATAACATTTTATTGCTTTGAAAAAAACATTTTTCAGATCAAAATGGCAATACAATAATTGACAGCATTTAATTTCTAAGATTAAAAAGAAAATATTATAAATATTATACCCTTTACACATAAGAGAGAGGAAAAGGGAGATTTTTTTTCATAAACTACAAATTACAAAACAACCCAAAACCTTACAATAGAAGACATATTGGCTTTAATTGCTTAATATATATGTAATTTGCTTCTTCTTCTTTTTTAAGCCCAATATTTGGTTACATAATAGAGCATCCAGGTTGATCATCATCATGATCATGATCTTTGAAGTTGTGGATTGGATCGGACGGTGGAGGTGGGATGTATCTTCCTGATTGGGAGTAGGAAAAAGCTTGCATGGGTGGAGCATGATAAAACGACGACGCACTAGCACTAGGATATGCCGTATTGTAACTCAATCCATACATTGGATTTGGAGGTGCATAGTACATGTGTGGTAGGTGTGGGTAGGGAAAATCATGCTGAGGTGGAGGGCTCAGATTCATCGAAATAGCTGGGGCCGGATCTAGAATAGCCACACCTGATCCGGTGGTGGCTGCTGCTACATCGCCAGTATTTTCACCGCCGTC
The DNA here is from genome assembly GCA_008009225.1 of Acer yangbiense. Taxonomy (NCBI): domain Eukaryota; kingdom Viridiplantae; phylum Streptophyta; class Magnoliopsida; order Sapindales; family Sapindaceae; genus Acer; species Acer yangbiense. The sequence goes on from CM017764.1 coordinate 10,794,619, forward strand.
ATTACCGGAATTATTACCATTTTGTCCTTTATTCTTTTTCTTCTTCTTCTTCTTGCCTCCACCACCACCACCGCTTTCACCAGTGGCCTCCTCGATTTCGCCACCTTTTATGTCACCCTCTTCCGGCAGCTTGTCACCGTCGGTGGCGATTTCCGGATTTTCTGTTGGGGTGTTTTTAGCATCAGCAGCATTTTCTTGATCATCAGCAGTGGGTTCCTTTTGTTTATTGCCATTGTTCTTGGACTTGCCGGGTTTTTTGTCCTTTTTCTCGGCCGGTTTTTCAGGCCAGAGCTCGGCGTACTTTCCCGATTTGGCAAGCCGTTTTATGAGAGTGTCGGAGTCAACGTTGCCAGTCACTGTAACCTTGTGCTGCTGCGAATCTATATCAGTGGCATAGACACCTGAACAACAGTAATATTAATACAAATCAATGTAAATGCATGCGTTGGTTTATACTTTATATATATGTAAAAAAGAAGGTTAATTAAAGGAGTAAAATCATGTATTAGTTTGACCTTCAATGTCTTTAAGAACTTTCCTGACTTTTTTCTTGCAGCCTTCGCAGTGGATGGAAACTCTCAAGACCCATGTCTGTAAAACAAAGGAGATTATACAAATATATTTATATATGATTCAGAAACTGAAAAGAAGAAGAAGAAGAAGAAGAAGATACATGCAGAGGGAAGTGACCTGGTATTTGAGTGGTTGTGGAGGTTCTTGATCAGCTGGTTTTGTTGCCATTTGCTGGTATTTGAGAGAGTGAGAGAGAGAGAGAGAGTGAAGTGGAGAGGAAGGAAAAGAGAGTTTGGTTTAAGAGGAATGGAGTAAAATGGGAGTCATACTTGTATGCATAAAAAGCAACCACAAAGGTTTTGGTGCGGATGCCACATCATCTTCTTTACCTTTACAGCTTATTTCTGAATTTTAGCTAAAATATCGACTATTTAAAAAAAACAAAAAAAAAACAAAAAAAAAACAAAATTCGACACGAAAGGAGAGAAGAGAATAATATGATTTTTTTTATTTATTCTTATTATTAAAAAGGATAAAATTAAATATTTTGTAGTGTCAAAATATAGCCAAAAATAAATTATAAATATTTCACATAATTATTAGGTGATGAAACGAGTGACAAGATAAAATGTTAAAAACAAATCATTTGACCCACATCATTTTTTTATATTTTAAATATTACATAAATTCCGGGTTTTTTTTAGGAAGAGGATTCGAACCCACAACCTTGTCTTATATGTGTGAGGGGTTTACCATTAAACTTAATTATTGGGATCACGTAACATTATCGTTTAATTTTACACTATTTAAATTTACAAGTTAGAATTCTATGTGTGGCTCTATTGCTATCAAAAAAAGTTCTCCATACACCCATTTTTTTTACTACACCATCATTCAAATTTAAAACTCAAATTTTTACTTTCAACACCAATTATAATTCTAAAAATAACCCTAATTAAATTTCCTTTCACAATTCCTTTTTGCACCCACAAACATACTTCTCTTTATGGTGAAATGTCTTAGCTTCATCTTCATTCTTCTTCCGGTTTATCTAGCAACCATTCATCTCCCATGATATTATGTGGATCAGACGCCGAATCACATTTGTCTCTCATGAGAAGGTTGTGGTAATACTTTGAGTAATTTTGTGCCTTAGTGTAGGCAAAAAGTCTGAGTCCTTTTCATTTTTTGAGTTACAACTTACATTAATCATTCTTTTGCATTTATTGCCATCTCTCATGAAATTTTACCGTGTAAAATTATCGAATGGTTTTATCAAATTTTATAAAAATGTAGACGACCAACAATAGCATCAAAATAAGGTTTTCAAAGCTTCTTATTTATTAAAAAAAATTAAAAAAAAAGTCTTCATGATAATAAAGTTAATAAACTTGACTAATTGTGTTACAATAATATGCATTTTTCTTTTGAAATTTGCTTCATTGATATTCAAATAAAGTTTTAGGACAGATTTTGGAAGAAAAGAATTAGGTTTAGAATGTGTGTAAGAGTAATATTAATTTACTAACTAAAATTAATTTGTCCTTTAGGTAAATTCCTTAAGGGTACATTTGTGGTAACAAATTATGGGTGGCAATAGGATAGAACCACCCGGATTCTACCCATGGTCTTGTTTTTTCGAGTCTTTTCCTAATCAAGTGAAGTATAAATATAAAAGACATTACATGATTCAGATTTATTAACTTTTATCTCTCACAAATGATAGATTCAAATCCAATTACTATATATATATACATGTCTACCCACCAAATATCTTCCTACGCCTATGTTTGAATGAAACTTTTTTATTTCTAAAATACCCTTAACTTTAATTATTTAAAATACATGGCTTTATAATTTTAAACTAAATTTACTTCTTACACTCAGAAGTTGAACACTCAATCAAAATAAACTATAATAATATATACTTAATCAATAAGGAATTTTTTTTTTTTTTTTCACATATAGTCAATAAATGAATGAACAAAGAATTGATTTCATGGATTCAATTGATTTCATTGAGTTCAGATGGTTTAATGCCTAAAAAAAAAAGGTTCAAGCGGTAAAATGCCGAATACATTCAGGTATGTTTACATACATTTTTATTATTGTTTTGTGATTGAGTAAAAATTGTTGCAGTTGTAGTCTTTTAAAACTCTTTACACAACTCACTCATTCACTTTACTTTAATTCAATTACAAATTCTTATTAATTTAATTGGTTTGTAAACCGAAAAACTTGGTGGATGGATTTGTTTAAAAACATAAAATTTTAAATGAAAAAAATTGAAGAATTTTTTTTTTAAGACAAACAAAGCTGCATATTGTTGTTTCTTTAATTATTATTGTTGTTTTATATGATGATGATTAAGTATGCAAACTATTGTGATTTCATGGTTTTTGAGATAATTCAATACACTGATTCCGCAAGTAATAACGAAATATATATATATATATATAATTAGTTTTAGAGTTGAATTTGTATTTTATTTTTGCCTAAAAAAATTCTTAGTTGTAGAATTTTGTTTGAATATGATATATATTTTTTATCCGAGTAAATTCTTAACATTTGTTAAATGGAACGAATAAACCGTTTGTAGTTTTTTTTTTTGTTTTGGTTATTGGCACTAGTCCCCTTGAACTTTATGTGAGTTTGTATTTTATCCCTTGAACTTTTTTTTTAAGCATTAAACCATTCGAACTCTCATTTATTAGCAAAACTTGACTGTAGATACCTCTCAAACAGATATTCAAGGGACAATAAACCAAACTGTTTGCCAATAAATGAGAGTTCAGATGGTTTAATGCCTAAAAAAAGAGGTTCAAGGGGTAAAATGCAAACCCCCTTTCCCCTCCCCCTCCCCCTCCCCCTCCGAGAAGTAATTGTATGTACAAGATTTATTTATTTATTTTATTATTATTATTATTTTTTGCGGTGGTGAAAACGAATGAAGAGAAACTGGTATAATGAGAAAAAATATATTTTTAAAATTTAAATAAAACACTTCAAGGTTAGTTTTGGTATTTTAAAGGGTATTAATAATTTTAATTTTTTAACATAAGTGTAGGAAGATATTTTGTGGATGGCAATAGAGCCACCCATATATATAATATATACCGATATACATGAAGTTCTTTTAGACAATATGAGGTTGATCCAATGGTATGTTTTTTACATATACACCATAAGGTTGTGTATTAGAGTCTCTATCCCTCCCATTAATCTCGAATTATCGTAATATTTATAAAAAAAACATAAAATCCTTTCATGTATATATATATATATATACGGTTCCATTCACATCAGTGCTCACTGATGTAAATATATAAGGACATTGGATGTAAGCCACTTATTATGGAAAAGTTTTGATAAGTGCATACACACTAAATCAAAACATGAAAAATAGATAACTCACATTCAATGTTCTCGTATATTTATATCAATACGCAATAACTTATATATATGAACAAGGGCTCACGAGCAAAACGAGGTCATTAATCCACTGCCCAAAACTCACGTGACCCCTATGACAATCAGTGCTTTCATTTATTCAACATCATAATTATAATTGGGTTTAGCATTTTGCTTTGAAACACCGTGGAAGCTAGAAAGAATCTATAATAAGACAATTTTAAATTATCAGCTTATTACCTTTTCTCCTCCACAGTCCACTACTTGTCTACTTGCTTATTTATTTATTAGTTTAACTTTCTTTTCTACACAGATTGTCTCTCTTCTCTTCTCTTCTCTTCTCTTCTCTTTCTTTCATAGAATCACATCAACCACTTTCTCGACTTTTTTTTTTCTTTTTTACCGTCACTGGTTTTCATTTCATATTTTCATGCATGATATCATCTCCCAACTGGCCAACATCATCTCTTATCACCTTCTCTGGTTTGGTAAAAAAATGAAATCACATTTATTTTAAATGTAAAAATGGCAACGTTGCTCAGGTGGTGAGAACTGAGAAGCCTCAAATTGATGGAAAGGTCCTTTGTGTCAGGGAATCGTACGTCTTCGCTAAAAGAAAATATATTCACTTATTCAGTGAATGTGGGAAACACCCTGCCAAATTGCTTTTTTTTTTTCTTTCACTTTTAATATGAGTGACCCTTTTAATCATTAGAAAAAAACAAACACTCAGAAGAACAATACAGTCAGATTGAGTGAGTAAAAAAAATCAGCCCTCCTCTCCTCTATTGCCCTATGCCCTTTCACTAATTTGGTGAAACATCAATTGGGTTGTCATTTTCCATAGCAATTCAATTCAACTAATTCAATCAGAAAATTTAAGATTCCAACCAATCTAATTCATGTTTGAAATTATTGATGAGGTGGAAGATTTAATTGAGTAGCACTACCATCATCAGATACAACTCCAGCATTCATTGATATTACAGAGTCATGATCCCTCCCACCCTAAAGTTGTTGACACTGTACCTACAAATTTAAAATACCAAAATTGAAGCAATGAAACCCTACACCAGAGCTGGACATGCCTAGATCGACTCCAACGGGTGTGTGTGCAATTGAATTGTATTCTGTCAGTTACATCCAACTCTCTTCTGCTAAAAATTTATGTTGCTCAAAAGGGTTAGAGTCAGTTGTTTGCTAATACTAATTGTTTTCTTGTTTCATGAAAGCACCCGGAAACTCCTCGAATACCTTCTTTCGTTATCTCTAACTATTCATCGAAGCAACACGTTAGGTTCGGATAGAGTTAGTAAAGGATTAAAAATGCAATCTATATGCAGAATTAGCTTCCTACTTTGTCTGCGATAAGTTATGGTGGATTAAAGTCTACGAGAATTACAAGAAGCTTCTTAAGTCTTAACTATGATGTAAATTTATAAGCCAACCGCAGAAAAGGTGAACTCCATATTACTGCCTAAACTACTTTCAACATCAGAAGAAATTAAAAAAAGAAACAAAACTTCCTTTTAGGATGGATATACATGGCTTAAAGAATGATTGAATTAATAAACATATCTCTACAATATATTAATATAGCCAATAAATGCTTGCCAACTCCTGCCTGATTCAGGACAAACGGCTTTTTAAATGAAGCAGCAACAAGTGAGGAAATATTTATATGGCAAATGAAATGGAAAAGCAAAATATACAGAACATGACAATGAACATTTTCAAGCAAAATGAGAAGAAAACAAAAGATTTATCACTAACCATTTGGGCAGCTTATCTCCCACTTTGTATAGACCAATGGTTTTGCCAAGCTTTTAGAGCTGGAGTGAAACATGACAACACTTGTCACTCACAATAGTTCCTGCTTTATGATCTTTCTAAAACACTTGGTCGAATAAGAAATCGGTTAGTGTCATTTACAAATATCAGGCAACCATCCAAATCTTAAACTAAAAAAAGAATTAAAATCTGATGGCTGCTATAATCTTGATGTGGTACACGACTTTGTTGAAATGGACTTATTTAACTTACAACTGGAAGGACAAAAGGTTCAAATCACAGTATTTATAATATAATTGAACTTGGATTTGACCAACAGAAGCATTTGCTGGAGATAAAGATGTAAACTTTCAAGCACGAGAAGACCAGAATGTTTTGTTTTATGGACAAAAGATCCGGTCATTATCACAGCATTACCAGTAAAATATTAAGAAATTAAAGAATAATTAATGTAATAATTTGAACAACAGCAAAACAAACATATAAAACGAATAGACAACCGAATCAATCCTAAATGTTCATGAAAGAATGACAACTACGAACAGTTCCAGTACAGAATTATGGAAAGAGGCACAAAATCTCAGCTTCTAGACTTTCTACTAAAATTAATAGAAAATGTATTCTGCTTTGTAAAACCTTTTACGGATCACCCGTAGTTTTACACCTTTGGTTTCCTAAGCAGTACACACCTTCCTCCAACAGATTTCCTAGGCTTCATTAGCCATATATAGTTAGTGAAATCTTGTAAAATTAATCAAATGATACAGAAACTTAAAGACTTATTAATAGGAATTCAAATCTTAATTAGAGTCACAAGAACTTCTTCCAATCCCAAGAAAAGACGAAAAATGAAACATGTTGGAAAGAACAGCAAATGGTATAGATTACATAAACTAAACTTTCAAGCATCACAAGGTTGAGAATTGAGATGATCTTTAAAGTAGTTTTAAACCAATACTATAACATTTTTCTGCATATAACAACACCTACAATAACAGATACAAGAGCTGACAAAGCTCCCTGTCTTGAAAGCCAGAATTCAGTCCAAGTCAAGGGCTTGGTGACCTGGGATAATACCTTTCGAAACTGTTCATTCAAGTCATCTAGTGATCCATTGTTATCCATCACTATGTCTGCCTTGGTTCTTTTTATATCCAAGGGCATTTGAGCATTTATCCTATTTTTGGCATCCTCCTCACTTGTTCTGTCTCTTGCCATAAGGCGCTGAAGCTGTATTTCAGGATCAACCCATACAACAATAATAGGCTTTGTCCATTTATCCATTTTGGCCTCGAACAACAAAGGTACATCAAGAACGATTACCTTACAACCCTTTATCCAAAGCTTTAGAATTTCTGTAAAGATACCCGTGGATATATAAGGAGCCAATAGCCTACAAAAAAAAAAAAAGATGAAACCAAAATTCAAAATTGATGTAGTTTTGTCACTGTGACGAATCATGTAACACATTGCCAAAATAAAGTGGCAAAGTAAGGCAAGTCAAATAAATTGCATAACATCTCTCATTATTAAAATTACAGTCCTTTGATTTCGCCAGCATAAGTACAAATTAAAAGCATTAGAATTTCAAGAGATCAGAAGGAAACATCGCTAAATATTGCCCCCAAAATCTTACATGATCCACTTATGGAGGTTATGGATTCAATTCACTATAGCATCAAATCAGTGTTAAAATGAATCATGACTTGCTGTTTCAAAGATACTTGATCATCTTAACATACACTATAAGCTCTATCCTTTTAATCAATGTCATTGTTCATATTAGGCAGTTGACCATTTACATTTTGAAGCAAAAGGTTACAACCAAGACTGGATCACGATTGACATAACTCAAATAACAATGCAATGCCTTAGATATATACAATCACTACGTGGGTATTATACTTGTTAACAATGTCAATTTAAATGGCATGACTCATGAGCAGCAAATAATCGAAATGTTACTGGAATTAACAAGGGAAATAAAAAAATAAAATAAAAACTATGTTAAGGCACATTAAACATACTGAGGAACACACAGTGGCCATATTTACCGGTTAAGAAGTTGGCGCTTGTCAGGATCAGAGAATACAATTTGGCCAAGTTTAGGCCTATCCACTTCTCCATTAGCCAATAGAATGTCTTCTCCAAACGTTGCGACAACCTTTTTCCAGCCACTAGTGCCTCTTTTTAGCACATCCTGCAACCAAATCCCATTCTATTCAATTTTGTAATTGAAACCCCTTTTTTCCTAACGAATTTTGAATAAACAACAGAGATTATATATATTGGAAATTGAACGTAAACCAATAGAAGGAGAAACATTAATTGAATGAATTGTAAACCTAGTGTACAAACAGAAATCAGTTCAGTTAAATCCAACTCTGGTATCGAGCTGCACCATATGTATATGAAGAAGAAAAAAAGTGAATAAGGAAGGACTTACGCGAGCGACGAGGTCGGCGTCAATGATGGTTATTTCATTGGCCTGGAAGAGATTGGAGACCGTACTCTTCCCTGATGAGATCCCTCCCGTCAGTCCTACAATCCTCATTTTTCTTCTCTGCTCTTCAATCTCTTGCTACCTTGGAGTTTTCGGTCGTTTGAGTTTGACTTATGACTCCCTGCAGCACGAGAAAAACTTAGGTGCATCCGATGCACCACACTGGAATGTGATGGTGGTGCATCGGATGCAATAACTGAGTGACACGTGTCGTTCTATATATATATATATATATATATATATATATATATATATATATATATATATATTTCTGTTTTTTAAATCTATCAGACATCTCTCTCCCATTTTCCACGTCATCTGGATCGGTCACCGGCGCTCTTTCTACGGCAAAGGTTGACTCCGGAGACTGTCGGATCTGGAAAATCGAAAGAACGCTAAGTTCGCTGGTGCGATCGGTTACGTCGGATTCGCAACGGATCGGCTCAAATCTGACGAAGAAGGTTTGGCGACGATTCGGATTTGACTTCGTTTCTCTCTCCACAAAGCTCGAATCTGAAAACGGACACTTGGGTTACAACGGCTGGCACTCGACGAACGTTTTCCCGGTGGTTTTGTCGGTCAAATCACCAGTGATTATGTCGGCGGCGGCGTCTTCGTCAAACTTTGAACAACGGTTTGACCACGAAGACGATTTCGTTTGGCGACGGCTCTTTTGAGAGATCGTAAGATCGGAACTTTCCGCACGCTCTGGTGTAGGTGGTGTCGACTCACTTGCTCCGGCGGTGGCGGGCGGCAACGGCAAGCGGCGGAGAAAAAAATTAAATAACACGTGTCATCCAGTGATTGCATCCGATGCACCACTATTAGATTCCAGTGTGGTGCATCGGATGCACCCAAGTTTTACCCATGCAGGAATGATCTCTGTAATACTATAATATAATTGTGTTTTAATATTCTCTCAACAAGCGCATCTGGTGTAGTGGTATCATAGTACCCTCCCACGGTACTGACCAGGGTTCGATTCCCTGGATGCGCATTTAAAAATTTTGTGTTTGTTAAAATTTTTCCTGGAAAAACTCAAAAACACAAACCGATGTTATAGCAGCTCGCAGTAGTGAATTCACAACGTTGTATTTGTGATTTTGTATCATGATAGTGAATCCGCAGCTTAATAGCACTGCCAACAGAATCATCTCTTTCTTAAACAACTGCTCTTGCCTTCATCACATTCACCAAATCCAAGCACAAATCATCCTCCATTACTTACATTTTAACACCACTGTTGCCTCCCACTTCATCACTTCTTGCCAATCCCTAAACCATTTGAACACAGCTTATCGACTCATCAACCAACTCCACAGACCCCATGTCTTCACTTGCAACTCTCTCATCAAAGCCTTCTCACACTCCCAAATTCCTCACATACCTTTCTCTATATACACTCGCATGCACAGCAACTCTATTTTGCCCAACAACTATACCTTTCCTTTTTTGCTCAAGTCTTTGTCTGACTTTAAGGGGATTCAACAGGGGAGAATTGTGCATGCCCATGTTGTAAAATTAGGTCATGGTAATGATATTTATGTCCAAAATTCGTTGTTGAATGTCTATGCATCATGTGGCAATATGGGACTCTGTCGCAAAGTGTTTGAAGAAATGACTCAGAGAGATGTTGTGTCGTGGACTGTGATGATTATGGGGTATAGGAGTGCCAAAAAGTATGATGATGCGTTGATTGCTTTTGAGCAAATGCAGTACGCAGGTGTCGAGCCTAATCACGTTACTATGGTGAATGCATTGGCTGCTTGCACGAGTTTTGGCGCCATTGAAATGGGTATATGGATACATGATTTTATAAGGAAGAAAAGATGGGAACTTGATGTGATTTTGGGGACTGCTTTGATTGATATGTATGCAAAATGTGGTAGGATTGAAAAAGGGTTGATTGCTTTCCAAGCCATGAAAGATAAGAATGTTTTTACATGGAATGCTGTTATTAGAGGGCTGGCTCTTGTTAAGAGTGGAGACGAGGCAGTCATGTGGTTTGATCAAATGGAGCAAGAAGGAATCAAAGCCGATGAAGTGACATTAGTGGAAGTTCTTTCTGCTTGTAGTCACTCGGGTTTACTAGACATAGGTCAAGTAATTTTCCGTTCATTGATGAGCGGGAAGTATGGTTTTTCAGCTACCGTAAAACATTATGCCTGTTTGATTGATCTATTTACACGTTCTGGTTATCTTGAAGATGCTTTAAAGTTAATAAAAGAAATGCCTTTTGAGCCTACTAAGTCCATGTGGGGATCCTTGCTTACTGGTTGTAGAGATCAGGGAAATTTGGAATTGAGTGAGTTTGTAGCTAAGAAGCTCTTGGAGTTGGAACCAGATAATAGTGGTTACTATGTTGTGCTATCAAACTTATATGCAGAGATGGGAAGATGGAATGATGCAGAAAAAGTGAGGGAATTAATGAAAGAGAGGGGTCTAAAGAAAGATCTGGGTTGTAGTTCCGTGGAATCAATACGCCAGGATCATGTTTACGAACTATTAGTAGAGTAAAGTTAAGGTTGATCATGGAGTCCTGCAGCTATCATAAGCCGATTACGTTCTGTTCTTCCTTAAGGCTTAAGGTCCTTGCTTTGCAAAGCAAGAAGTAGTAAAGTTGTAGCCTACACTATAGCTACTGAGTACTGAGTACTGTCTCATGGTCTCTTTTTGTTAATAATAGCCACTGTTGTTTTCACAGTTTGTAACTTGGCTAAATGGTGCGTGTCCTCAATATTCGTCTGGAATATTGATGCTCTGTCATGCACTTGTTTCTGTATTTCAGCAGTTTGTGTTTTCATCTGCAGTTATCTGAGTTTTTAGTCTCGAGTTTGTGTTAATGAAATGCTCTACCATGCTTACTCTTGCAACTGCTTCTCTCTAATTGTGAACAAACAATTATCTAATGCTATGTTTGGACAAGTAAAAACAGAGGTTATGGAATTGAACATTTCCAATGCAGAGCATTACAGAAACAAACACTTGTCGTCAAGTCCTTTCTTATCCATCAATCGGTTCGAAGCAAAACTAATAACAAAGTATCAAACTAATTTGAGAATGAAAAGTAAATAATTTGAATAATCTCAACTCATTTTAGATTCAACATGGCATAAGCAATCCACAATCAATATTGTACCTTTCACAAGTGATGAAACTCAAGTTGCTGATAACAAGTAGAAAGTTAAAAAGTGATCAGTTAATTTGATCCGTCTCCCATCTGCATAGGGCCTGAAGCCTTAAGGAAGAACAGAACATAATCGGCTTATGATAGCTGCAGGACTCCATGATCAACCTTAACTTTACTCTACTAATAGTTCGTAAACATGATCCTGGCGTATTGATCAGTCTCCCATAAATGAGTTGAGATTATTCAAATTATATACTTTTCATTCTCAAATTAGTTTGATACTTTGTTATTAGTTTTGCTTCGAACCGATTGATGGATAAGAAAGGACTTGACGACAAGTGTTTGTTTCTGTAATGCTCTGCATTGGAAATGTTCAATTCCATAACCTCTGTTTTTACTTGTCCAAACATAGCATTAGATAATTGTTTGTTCACAATTAGAGAGAAGCAGTTGCAAGAGTAAGCATGGTAGAGCATTTCATTAACACAAACTCGAGACTAAAAACTCAGATAACTGCAGATGAAAACACAAACTGCTGAAATACAGAAACAAGTGCATGACAGAGCATCAATATTCCAGACGAATATTGAGGACACGCACCATTTAGCCAAGTTACAAACTGTGAAAACAACAGTGGCTATTATTAACAAAAAGAGACCATGAGACAGTACTCAGTACTCAGTAGCTATAGTGTAGGCTACAACTTTACTACTTCTTGCTTTGCAAAGCAAGGACCTTAGCCCAAGCAGGTCTAGCTGTGATGTTTGCAACCCAAGCACTAACATGTGGGCGACAATCAAAGAGTTTCTTCACCTGAGTTCCCATCAACAAATTAATGTTAGGGAGGTGATGCATATCTGCCAAAGTGAAGCAGTCACAAGCCAAGAATTTCGACTTAGACAACCTAGCCTCGTACACATCCAACACCTTGCTCAGCTTAGCTTCAAGCTCTTCGACAGCGGCCGGATCGGTAGTCATGCCAAACATTGGCTTGAACACAATCTCCCAATTCAGCTTTGAAGCCACAGGGTCGAATTGGTGTGCTTCAACCTCCTTCCACACCAACAGCATCGGCACCGTCTTGCTTGGGCATGTCAGTGCTGTGCCCTTGTCAGCATATTGCTCAGCGATGTATTGGGTAATTGCCCTTGATTCTGCATACCAAAAACGTCCATTAATTAAAATTGAGTCCAAATTTGAGAACAACACAACGTTAAATTTGGTAAAAGTAGTTGACCCGAAACGGGAAACTTACCGAAGAGGTACAGATCTCCTTGTTCAAAAGCTGGAACTTGTCCGAATGGCTGCATCAGCCAAGACAAAATTAAGTTAGATTTAACCAGAAATGTGTATTTCTATCAAGAACACAAAAGGGTTTTTTGGTAAATTTACATTCTTTGCAAGGAAGGCTTCGGATTTATGTTCACCGGCTGACATGTCGACGGGAACAAGCTCGAAATCGATATCCTTCTCGTAAAGGCAAGCGAAGACTCGCTGTGCTGCTGTGGAGATAACGCTTCCATGGATTTTGATGCCTGCCATGATTGTTCCTCTGAAGAATAAAGCGAGAGAATGGAAGAGAGAAGATGATGGATTTGATTTCCAAGTGGCTGTAACAACGAAGACTTTTATAATAAGGTTTGAGAACTGAGAAGTCACTAGTGGGGGTCTATTCTAGAATCAATAATGCTAAACATCCCACCTAATATCCCATCTTTTTCATCCCACTACATGTGGCATGTGAGGTGTCAAATTGTGAGTGGATACATATTAATGACACATATCCCATGTATCTACTCACAATTTAACATCTCACATACCACATGTAGTGGGATGAAAAATATGGGATATTAGGTGGGATGTGTAGCATTACTGTTCTAGAATACTCTATAAAACTAAAAACATAAAAAAGATTCATATAATCATATCCATTTGTGCCAAGTCAAAAGTCGTTGGCAACTTCCTTTTTCCCGGAGAGTCTCAAATTTTGCTCCTTATTTCTCTCTTGTCGTTTCTTCTAACATATGCGTGGTAACATTCTAGTATTGCCAATTACATAAACTCTTACGTCATGTCAAAATGATGAAAACTTTATAGAATTCTTAAAAATAATAATAACTAAGAAAAATTATATATTTTGCATGTGTGTTGTGTCCACGTAAATCTTTATAAAAATCCTAATTGATTTTGATGTGTACATATTGGAGATGATTTATTGTTTGGACAGAAGAAAAACAAATTATTTAAGTATGAGTTTGTAGGCATGATTTATATTAGATTTATGATTGAAAATTAATATGATGAAAACCATTGAAATTTTAAAGTACGCTAAAATAATTAATTCAAGTCAACTAAACTCTTCTATCAAAAAAAAAAAAAAAAGAGTTACCAATAGCGTCTTAATAATAGCAATTTGCTGGCCGTGGAGAAAAAGACCGAAAGGAAGTTTCTTTGTGGTAAGACAAGAAAGGGTGGGTGGCGGCAATTGATTAGTTTATACTTTATAGTTTTGTATAAGGGTAATGCTAGAGGATCCAAAAAAAAGACCCAAATTTTAGACCAAAACCTATGTGGCAACATCATATGGGATCTTTGGAAAAAGTGACGTGGACCTGTGTTGTGTATGATGTTACCACATAGGTTTGGGTCTAAAATTTGGGTCACTTTTTTGGGTCCTCTAGCATTACTCTTTGTATAAAATTGAGAAAAATTATGAAAGTGGATATATTATATAATAGGGATAATTACCTCGATGGCCATCAACTTATGCCACCACTATCAAAATAGCCATTAGATGGGAAAATAGAGGGAAAGTGGCCATTTTTGGTAAACATAGTTACACTAATGGCCATTCCATCTAATTCTATCCATTTCCATCCAATAAGTGGCATTTTGGTAAATATAGGGATGACATTAATTTATTTTAGATATTTTTTGAAAATTAATTTTTTCTTTTGTTTTTTGAAACAAATAATTATATTTAATGTGTACATATACATATAGCATATCTCAAATATATATATATATATTTTTCAACTTATCTCAAATATGTTTTTTAGAATTTTTTGATTTTATAGCCTTAATCTTCTAAAATATATATATATATAAATTCTATTATCAGTTCGAACTGACAAAAGTTATATCAGTTCCTTGTATGTGGGCCACTGGATTTAAATACTTTGACTTGGCTGTATGCACTTGTCAGTCAAAGTATTTAAATCCAGTGGCCCATATACAAGGAACTGATATAACTTTTGTCAGTTCGAACTGATAATAGAAAGACTGTATATATATATATATATATATATATGTTTGAGATATGCTATATGTATATACACACTAAATATAATTTATTTATTTGTTTCAAAAAACAAAAGAAAAAAATTGATTTCTAAAAAACATCTAAAATAAATTAATATCATCCCCTTATTTAACAAAATGTCATTCATTGGATGGAAATGAATGGAATGACAATTAGTGTAACAATGTTTGCTAAAAATAGTCATTTTCCATCCATTTCCTCATTTAGTGGCCATTTTGACAGTGGTGGTAAAAGTTGATAACCACCAGGGTAATTACCCCTATATAATATTAAAATATTCCTTTTTTTTTTTTTATTAAAAAAAAAAGGGTAAATTACACTCACACCCTTAAGGTTTGAGACAAAGACACTTAGATAGAAAAGTTAAGTTATTCTACACTAACGCCCCTGTATTGTCGAAAATGCCCTTGTATAATAATAAAAAATAAAAGTTTTTTTACACTTACACCCAAGGGCATTTTGGACTTTACAATGGTCAAATAGGGGTGTTAGTGTAGAATAACTAAATATTTCCATCTAAGTGTCTTTGCCTCAAACCTTAAGGGTGTGAGTGTAATTTACCCAAAAAAAAATTGTTTAGGTGAGGTCAGTAGGTGAGGTTAGCAATGAGTCAATGACACGATGCCAACAAGGACGAGGGAGCCACCACCACCTGTCTAAGAATTTCTTTAAATTTTAGGGGCCGTTCGGTGTTGTTTTGTAAAGGGTGTTTTTCGTCTTTCGAGATGCAAAACTTTGAATATCTGGTAGGTAGCCAATTTTTTGAAAAAATAAAAGGGTTAATTGCACAAACATTCCCTGATTTTATGTCTAATTGCAGTTATATGGAACTTTTGCTTTACATTACACAAACACACCCTACCGTTAGTTGACTTCTATCCATATTAACGGGTGACCATCATTTTAGTTAAAATGACTAAAATGCCCTTATTTAGCTACTTTACTCATTATTTAAATATATATATTTTTTAAATAAACCTGATTTTTTTTTTTACAAAACTTTAAAAGAACATATGTATAGTAAAAAAAAGAAGAAAAGGAAATACGATAAAGCATTAGAAAAAAAATTGGAGAACAGATCTGGATTCACGATCTTCTAACTGGAGGAGATCTGCCATGATCTTCGTCGGAGGAGACTGCCCATCAAATAAAGATTCGGGATTTCCCATCAGATCTGAATTCTCGTCCCACATCATATTCGATTCGCGTCCTCGATTCTCTAGCCATTACCGGAGTCGTGCTTAAGTAGTTCAGGTCGTCGACCACAACTAGGTCGCCGCGAGCGAATTAGAAGAACAATTGGATCATTGTAGCTTATCAGGTAGGAGAAGAGAGAAGTTGGAGAATAAGAGAAATGTTATGTCGGCCAAGGTGGTGGTGGTGGGTGCCGTGTATGAATGAGTTTTGGCTATGATTCTGTTTTTCAAATTCTGAGAGTTGTTGAAAACTGGAAAAGCGATTCTCATTGTAATAGCCATGAATTGATTTTGTTATATTATTATTAGAATAAGTTTATTTTGTGATTTTTTTTGTGGATATTCATTTCTTATTAACATTTAAGCATTCACTATTTTTTTTTTCCTTGTTGCAATCACTAGTATTCAACTAATCTAATCTATTGAATGGGTTGCTGTCATTTTTATATATCTATTAAAAATATAATATAACTGTTGTCTGTGGATTAAGAATTGTGCTTTGATAAGGATAAAAGTTAGGAAGAGATGATGATTTGTGGTTTGGATATAATTAATGGATAGATTTTTTTTTTTTTTTTTTGAAATAATTAATGGATAGATTTTTGGTTGGGAATTGGGATAATGAATAGATATATTTTCATCTTATAATTTTTTTTTTTGTTAATTTGTATTTTCATTTTCATTTAATTTTTAAAATTTCTTTCTTATTTCAAACCGTTGGATTTCTTTGTATCAATTCAAAGGTCAGATTTGCTTTCAACGTTTTCTTTTTTCACTTCATATGGATTTGACTATGCAAAATGACATGTTTACCCTTCATCCGTTAAGATCTCACAGCAGTTGACTAACAGTAGGGTAGGTTTGTGCAATTTAAAGTAAAAGTTCCATATAGCTACAATTAGACCTAAACTTAGGGGATGTTTGTGCAATTAACCCAAAATAAAACGAAAACACGAAGAACATTAGGGGGCGTTCGGTATCGTTTCTAAGTGTTGTTTTTTGTTTTTTGAGTTTAAAAAATATAAAAAACTTGTTCGGTGCGCCATTTTCATGAAAAAGAGAAAAAAAACATTAAAAACTGTTTTTTAATTTAAAGCATAAAAAGTTGGACCCATCAAAAACAACAATTACATGTTCTCTGATTATTGTTCTCGTTTTTTATGGACCCACCACCACTATTAGTTTATTTTTTATTTTTGAAAACATAAATTATTGGTACATTTGACTTAGAATGTGGGCCCGTCCTGCAAGCTGTTTTTTGTTTTTGGTTTTTGTTTTTCGAAAAGAAAAATGAAAATGAAAACAGTGTTTTTGGTTTCGTTTTTGGATTCCGAATACGCGTCTGGTAGCATTTACTGGAATCCGTATTTTAAAAATAAAAACGGAAAAAACGCGTCTGGTAGGATAAATCGAAAACTTTCGAAAATCGAAATTAATATAAACAAATTAATTAAAATAATTAACCATTTTTTAAATATAATTAATAAATTAACACAAAACCCTTATCAGTGGAAGAAGAAGAAGAAGAAGAAGAGGAGGAGGAGGAGGAGGAAGAGGAAGAGGAAGAGGAGGAGGAGGAGGAAGACCAGATCGGCGACGGCAAGAGGGATCGGCAGCAAGAGGCGATCGGCGAGAGGCGAAGGAGGAAGAGGAAGAAGAAGAAGAGATCAGTCGCCGATCGCAAGCGGAGGAGGAAGAGGAAGAAGAAGAAGAAGAAGAAGAAGAAGAAGAAGAAGAAGAAGAAGGCAGCGATCGGCGGAGGAGATCTCGTCGGCCGGAAGAAGACTGCTCGTCGGCGGGAAGAGGCAGCTCGTCAGCGGGAAGAGGAAGAAGAGGGAGAAGAAGAAGAAGAAGAAGAAGAAGAAGAAGAAGGGAAGAAGAGGAAGAAGAGATCTCGGCCGGAGATCGGGAAGGGGAAGCTCGTCGGCGGCGGGAAGGAAGAAGAGGGAGAAGAAGAAGAGGGAAGAAGAAGAAGAAGGAAGAAACGAAGTCAGTAAAAAAAAAATATATATTAAAATAAAATATATATTAATGATATGGGACCCACAGCATTTGGAAAACAAAACCAAAAACAAAAACAAAAACAAAAACAGTTTTTTTTTGTATTTCAAAATTTCCACTTTTAACACTTGACTTTGTTTTTGTTTTTGTTTTTGATTTCTGAAAATAAAATGAAAAACGGTTTACAGGACACGAATTCGAAATCATTTTTGGAAAACAAAAACAAAAACAGCTGAAAACAGCCTGCAGGACGGGGGCTAATCTACAGCTAGAATATTTGATTGTGGCTGTTTACATTGGGCGAGGGAGATAGAATTCTTTCATAAAAAAAAGAATATTCATGTGAGATTGAGATGCTAGCTGCTAACCTGGGTAACATTCTAATCACCATCTTTGTTTCTTGTTTCTTCTTCTCCTTCCTGTTGATGATGATGTCAATTATTTTTAGGTTTTTTTTTTTTTCTCTTTATCTGTTCTTTCTACTTGATGTTTTCTAACATGATATGTTCTTTGTTCATGGATCAATTCTCGATCTCTCTTTTCTTATAAGAAATCATTGGTTTGAGGAAAAAAAATGATGATGAATAGAAGAGAAGAGAAGACTTTTCTGGACTGTTGTTGTGTTGTGTGCAGAATCTGCAGATTGAGTTGAGTTGGGTGGATGGAAGGAAGGGGTTGAAAGAAGAATCTCTCACCCAACCTTTCAGATTCATCACGACTCTCTCTCTCTCTCATCATCCGCTTGTTTTTTATTATTCATTCATTTATTACTATAATTTAATTCCAGTTTTATTTTTTTCAATTTTAACACCAAGAACAAAGGAAGAGAAAGAAAAAGAGATCATAGATCAAAGATTAAGGGGGGGTGTATTCAATTATGATTAATTAGCATTCTTGAAGACATTTAAAGACATTTTTAAGTGACAGATTTTCATGGATTTCTACAGACTTTTATAAATCCACATGGACTTTCATTGATTTGTTTAGACATCCATCTCAGACTTTTATGGATTTGTTTAGACATCCATCTCAGACTTTTATGGATTTGTTTAGACATCTATCTCAGACTTTTATGGATTTGTTTAGACATCTAAAGATTTTCATGGATTTGTTATCTCTAACTTATATATCAATAGTAAGCTAATTATAGCTAATTATCAAAAAAAAAAAAAACCTTTGAAGTTGGAATGAGCAAAATTTGATACACCAGTCAATCTATATTTGCGTATATATATATTTTGAGGTTGTTGCTGATAAAAACAAAGCGATTGAATTGAATCGAATCCAAAATTGGCTAAGGCTTTCATGAATTTGTTATCTCTGACTTATCAATAGTAAGCTATAGCTAATTATCAAAAAAACCTTTGAAGTTAGAATGAGCAAAATTTGATACACCAGTCAATCTATATTTGTGTATATATATAGTCTGAGGTTGTTGCTGATGCAAACAAAGCGATTGAATTGAACCCAAAATTGGCTAAGGCTTATCTGCGTAAAGGCACTGCTTGCATGAAGTGTAGATGAATTATTTTTCTTTAAAATAAAATGCTAATAAAGAGATTTTCAAAACAAAAACAAAAACAAAAAAAAAAAAAAAAAAAAGAAGCTAATAAAGAGTGAGTATTTTGGTGTTTGATTGAAGGCTCTACAGATTAATTTGATGTTGTTTTATGTAATTCTGGCACGTAGTGAGTTTTGTACTTGTTATACTATATATAATTATGTGACTGCAACATATTCTCACATATATAATTATGTGCAGTTTTTTTTTTTCCTTTTTAATTCACAGAACATACTGGGGATGGAAGCTTATTATTCTCACATGCATCGGTTTTTTTAATTTTTACATATTAGTGCTTTTTGTTTCTGATTTGAGAGAGAGGGGGAAAGCAAAATCCACCAAAATCTTTGGGGAGAATGCTGGACATGTTATGACATTTGATATTTATATCTTTCACCATCAAGTCCACCAAAATCCATCAAAATCCATGACTTAAGAAAATCCTTGAAAATCCTTTAAAATCCTTTAAAATCCAGTCCTAATTGAATACACTTTGATTCTTGTAGACATTTTTAAAGTCTCAATTCAATACACCTGGATTTGGAAGGATTCTTTAAAAGTCCATATAAATCCTAATTGAATACCACTGGATTCATATGGACTCTTTTAAAGTCTTTAAATGTCCAAATTGAATACACCATGATTTATAATGTCTTTAAATGTCTTCAAGAATCCTAATTGAATACACCCCCCTAAAGCTCAAAGGAGATCCAATCCATCTATCTTGATGGACAGTGGAGATCCAATCTGGTGATTGGAACTCCACCTGTCACTTTTTTTTCGTTTTTTTTTTATAAATCTATTACAATGGATAGTGGAGATCCATTAAAAAAGTTTTTTTTTTTTTTTTTTTTTTTTTTCAGTAAATTTATTATTCCAAAAAATATATATAAAGAAAAATTGATTTTAGAGTATTCTACCAAATGCGTTTTTTAGAATGTACATTGTTTTCAATAATCGCTACTAGACACGTTTTTAAACTCGAAAAATATAAAAATCAATTTCTTGAAATAAAAAAAAAAAGACAAAAAACAGAAAACGTTACCGAACAGACCTTTAAGGTAGACCCAACACGGTTCCAGTTCGAACCGTCGAACCGGACCGGAATCGAAATCTAAAAAACCGGAACCAGAAATTTTTCGGTTCCGGCTCAAGAACCGAACCGGGAATCGAAACATGACAGTTCCGGTTTCGGTTCCATATTTCCCAGAACCGCCCGGTTCGAACCGGATTGGAACCGACGGTTCCAGTTTGGTTCTAACTGGCGATTAACACTTTATTTATAAGAGAAATGACATTTAAGAGTATTGAACTATGATCCATAACCCTTGTCCAAGTAGATATGTTTTCCTTTGCATTCTCCTCTTTTTTATATAAGTTATAGCACTCTTCACTTTTCTTATTTATTCAATGTGGGATGTGAGATTTTCTTATCCTTTCTATTCTAGTTGTTTTGTTAAATACTTAAATCAAATTATTGAGAACAAGGGCTTAACAATTTATACATAGAGGTTGTTATTTCACCATATACAAAACCTTTAGCTTTCGGCTGTGTAAAGTCTTTCATTTTAAGAAGCAAAGATCTTGATTTGATGACTCAACGGATGGATAACCATATATAAATTAAAATATTTAAATTGTTGCTAAAAACATCATTAATACAGTATTATAATATTGTTGATCACCATTCACCAGTACGTGGGGGCGGCGTGGGGCACTGGGGCCTCAATGGAGCTATATATAATATAATGGAAAAACTGTTGTGGGCACTAATAAATTAGCAATATTAGCTAGTGATCACAATGTAGATGGTGTTGTAAAAATTTGAAATAACAAATGAATAAAATATGAGAGAGATGAAGAGTATCAGATAAAAAGAGATGAGATAGTAAGACGAGAGAACACGAGAGAGAGAGAGAGCTTTTCTCTATGTATTGATTAATTGATATCAGCTAATTAACCAACATTACAAATCAAAAGGAGAACATATATATAGGCATAACTTACATCATACCCACTCGCCACTTGCCTATTAGTCTATTACCATCATCAATGACATCACTTACTTAAACATTAAGAAAGCTCAATTAAATGAGGTGGTGGGAAGCCATTTAAATATCTAATGTCTACCAAGTCAACAATAGAGGCTTGGTGGGGAAGCCATAAAATTACAACACACTTAGATTTACCACCACTTGTATTTTTAATTTTCTAAGAAAAACACGGTGGGACAAAAATCTCAGTAAAATATATACAAAAATTTTCTAGATCTTGTGGTGTTGGACGTTCTCAAAACTATCTCGTTAAAAACCTTGTCAGGAAAACTCAGTGAGATAAAACCTGAATGAAGGGAAAAAGAGTATAGTGCACATATGTCCGTTCTGAACTTTGCTCCCCCTGATTGTCTCGTTAAAACCTTGTCAGGAAAATCTAGTGGGACAAAACATGTTCGAAGGGAAAAAGAGTACAATGCAAATATATTCATAGTTAATGTTTTCTTCAAAACATTTCTCACATTTATACTTTGTTAGGAAAAACCCGGTGGGATAAAAACCTGAGCAAAGATATCCATTGATCTGTCGGATCAGAGTAATATTTATGATGATCTTTTGGATCAATGTAATATATATACGATGATTTGCAAGATCAAAGTAATATTTAATTACAATGATATTTTTGATCAAGATAACATATATACGATGATATATTGAATCAATGTAATATTTATGATGATTTTGTGGATCAAATGATTTTTGGATGTGCTTAGAGAATTGCCTTATTTAAAATCCTTATCAAGAAAACCCAATGGGATGAAAAAACCTAATTGAAAAGAAAAGAGTACAATACACATATGCCCCAATATAATTAATATATTTCATTTAATATGCTTCCCCTGATGGGATGCTCCCCCTGATAAAAGTTCTTTTAAAGCAATCTTCTAGATTACTAAACTGGGGTATACAGATGTTTATTTCATGAAATGAAATAACATCATAAATGATTGGAGGGAGTATAAGCAACGACTTGCTTTATGGAATAATATCCATATGGAATCTTTTTATAATCTTTTCAACATGTACTGATTGATGGACAAACATTCCGTTTGATCCATGCTCGACCTTCAGGTCAAGACAATATTTCATTTCCCATGTCTTTCATTTTTAAACTCATTTACCAAAAATTCAAGAGTTTTCAAGAGCTCTCTAGGAGCTCCAATTGAATTCATATCATCAACATATGCTGTGAATATAGTAAATTCGGATTCTGATTTCTTTGCGAAGACACTTGGGTATATAATATAATTATTCCTCCAGAGTGGGAGCAGTGCCTGTTTCTTCAGAGGGCCCTTCTTCGATTCTTTATGTTTTAGCTGGTGCTGTTGTTTCAATCTTTTCAGCTGTTTCGATGGTCGGGCAGGGGTCGAAGGTTAGTAGGGATTCTGTTTCTCCGTTGGTTTCTTTTGCTCAACCCATTGTTTCTTCCGTGGTTTCAGTTGATGAGACGATAGGGTGGGTATAGTTTCTCCTTCGGTTGAAAGGGTTGAAAGGGTTGTTTTGAGGAATGGATCTGGATCTTCATGTTCCCCTATCTTGGATGTGGACTCTGATGTTCAGGTACAGGGTCCTGAGCGTCCGTTGTCTGATTCCCAATCTGAACTTCGCCCCATTGATGATTCTTCCTAGGCTGACCAGGTTGAGGAAGAAGAATTAAATGATACTACTACTATTACTCAAAGGTCCACTAGGATTGCACGTAGACTAGCTTCTTATAAGTCCGGGTCCCGGGCTTTTTCGAGGGTTTCTGATGATTAGTGTCCTATATTGGAATTGTTGTGGGATTGAGAATGGTTCTTTGAGGTAGGTTCTCAGTGATCTGAGTTGACTGCATGGGTCGGGAGTCTTTTCGTTTTTCTTATTGTTTTTGTTTTCTTGTGTGGCCTGCGCGCCACTTTTCTTGTTGGGGCTTTTGCTCGTGGTGTTTTTGTGGTTGGTTTGGCATTTGCTACTTTTTGTTCTTTTCTTTTTTTATTTATATAGTTTTATTTGATTGGAAAAAAAAAAAATTATTAAAGGACAATTTGATCTATTGTAACCTATGGGCGATTTATTAATCGGCGCAATTTATAATTGATTTTCGTGCTATAATCAATGTATCTTGTAAGAAAAACTTAAGTATGGTCGGCTCAAATATTATTAAGGGCAAATTGCACTAACTTACCATGAGTTTCTCACTTATGGCACAATATTCAACTTTTATCCTTAATTACAGAGACATCCCCTGCCGTTAGTCAATCTCCATTAAACTTAACAGTTGACTGGATGGGTGGAGGGTAAAATAGTCATTTTGTTATCAAGTTTATTTAAATCAACAATATAATAAAAATGAAAGTCTTTTCTCTTTTTCTGGAAATGGTAAATAAAAAATAATATAATAAAATAATAATTTATTATTAAATATATAAATGAACCAACAAAAAAGAAGAAGGAAAGGGTAGAGGAAAACCAACGACGATACTTCGATGCGGAGCAGCAGGCAGGTGGACCGATGGCCTCATCGGAAGGAGGAGGTGCGATGGAGGTATTGTGACCTTTAAACCCCAAACCCCCAATCTAGTCTCTGTATTTTCCGGCCACAAAAGCGATTCTTTTTCTCTCTTTGTATTCAGAATTCAACATTTACTCCATAACTGCAACTTCACAACATTCAATTTCAAAATTCATGCTTTAACAAATCGATCATCAAGAAGCCAGATTCGAATTCGACTTGAATGTTTAGGAAGAAATCCGGAAAGGGAAGCTGAGGATTTTCGAAGAAGATGAAGATGGGTGATTTTTGGATAATGGAGATGGTTTTGAAATCTGAAAATTGTTGTTTGAGATATGAGAAAATTTTTGGTTGGATGGAGGAGATGGTTTTGAAATCTGAAAAATTGTTGTTTGGGATTATGAGAAAATGAGAGAATTTGAGGTGATGGTTTTTGAAATCTGAAAAATTGGTGTTTGGGAAATGAGAAAATGAGAGAAAATTTTGGATGATGAAGTTGAGATTGGATGATAGAGATGGGTTTTCAAATCTGAAAATTTGTTGTTTGGGAAGTGAGAAAATGAAAAGAAGGAAAGAATTTGTATGAAAAAAAAAGAACCCTTTCTGCTGAAACAAAATTCTGCAGATTTGTTGTTCTTGACTTTGTTCTTGGCTTCTTGCATTTTTTTTTTTTTCAATTATTTCTTTGATTTTTTTAAAGAGTTTATTTTTTTGCCAAAGTTTAAGATTATTTTAAGTGTAACATGGGGCAATTAAAACTTTTTCAAACAAAGTAGGGGATAATAACAACATTTCTTGATATAACATAAGGGCAATTTCGAACTTTCCTAGACAACCTCAAGTCAACTGTTAAGTCTAACAGAAGTTGACTAACAATAGGGTATCCTTGTGTAATTAAGGGTAAAAGTTGAATATCATGCTATAATTAAAAACTTCATGGTTAGTTGGTGCAATTTACCCTATTATTAAATATATGTCATAAATCATAATGTTATATGCTTGAAAGATTCGTCAATCTTTATTCGGTGGCAAATCATAACATTTATATTTGAGAAGCATTATCTAACTAATAACAATAATGCCAATGGCCTTTTGCTAATATGGTGTGACTCTCCAATGGGAGACTCCACCACCACAGTTCAATGCCCGACATGTATGTATATATTAATATATATATATATATATACAGAAATTCTATTATCAGTTCGAACTGACAAAAGTTATATCAGTTCCTTGCATGTGGGCCACTGGATTTAAATACTTTGACTTGGCTGTATGCATTTGTCAGTCAAAGTAATTAAATCCAGTGGCCCACATACAAGGAACTGATATAACTTTTGTCAGTTCGAACTGATAATAGAAAGACTGTATATATATATATATATATATATATATATATACAGTCTTTCTATTATCAGTTCGAACTGACAATAAATATTTCAGGATGAAGAATGTGGACTACGGATTATGGAGAAGTTTTGACAAGTGCATACACTTTGAGTTAAAATATGTAAATCTAGTGGTCCACATTCTTCGTCCTAATATATTTATTTTCAGTTCGAACTGATAATAGAAAAAAAAAATATATATATATATATTCATTCTTTGTCCCTCCTCTTGTATGGGTGTCCTCTTCCCATTTGTGGGAGTAGTAGTTTGGGTTGTGCTAGTAGAGTCCAATTCTCGCAGGGTCCCGGCAGTTGTTGTAATATCAAAATAAATAAATAAATAAAAATAACATTAATATTAAAAAAAATAACTAAAATCACAATAAATGGTAATTTATTTTATCTATTATTATTATTATTATTTTATTTTAATAATTATCAATCGGCCTTATTAGATTATAAAGAAAGTAAAATTACGAAGCCAAAATGAAAAGAAAAGAAAAAAAATTGAATCATAATTATGGATTGACAAACTTATGAATACATATAATTAAGTTCGAGGGTTAAAAAAAATATATTTTTTCAATACTATTTAAATTCACAATCTTAATAAAATCGTGTTGAGAAGCTTACCATACCACCACTAGACAATTATACCAAAATTTTCAGTTTCTTAAAATTTATAAGGAGAATGACACAGTACTTAAGTAGTAATAACAATAATAATAAAAGGAACTCTATTGACAAGTGACAAGTAGTAGAAATACATATAAAGGTATGTAAATTAATTTTTTATTTAAAAAAAAAAATAGAAAATGAAGAAATTATGTTTTATATGAGATTTCGTATATTAAAAAAATATGGAGAATCTAAACCAATAATATTGTTAGAGTGGATATCTAAACTACACTAGTAATGCTTGATTTCGACAGATACCGACAAGGCGACAAAGTACTGATCCAATTAATATGAACCTTAACAAGCAATTCAGAGCTATCATTAGCTAGCTTACAAAGCCAACCATGAAGAGAAAGAGTCCAAACAGTTGGACTATTAAAACTCATGACCCATTTAGTTACACCAAATAAACCCTAGGAACAAAGGAAATTGAATTAACTTGATACAGACAAACCAATTTTGTTTTTATATATAAGATTTCTCATAAGATTTCTTTTCTTGGAAATTTAGTATTACTCATAAACCTTTTTGTTCATAAAATTATAGAAAATAACCTATAAAATTTAAAACTTAATCTATACAGTACTTATACAGTGGTTTGGATTATGTCTTGATTTGGTTAAGAAACTGACAAAATTTTGACAACTTTTCTTCGTCTCCTTTTCCACGAATCGGTTGATATGAAGATTGAAAATTGATGGGTGACTAAATGACTTCCACACCAACCTAGCTAATAATACCACTTAGATATTTTACTGTAAATTAAGATAGTAACAGCTAGCCACTGTGGATCAAGCAAACATAAACTAATTATTAAATAACTCTAAAGTAATTTAACTAATTAAATAAATGAAAAGGACTGTGATATGATGCACTGCTGTTAAGTGTTAACTTTCTGAAATCAGAGAGTACTGGTAGATCTAAATTCTAATGGTATATATACCATTGAAATGATCTCATTTTATCCGAAACATTATAAATTTATAATTAATATAAATAAAATAAAATAAAATAAAAGTTAGAATGGCTAATAATATCAGATTTTTAACAGTAAAAAAATGTTGTTGAATGTCTATAATTTTAGGCCTTGTTTCTCTCAAGCATATGAAATGACCAACGTGGTCCAAGCGGTAGTGGAGCCAACCTTCTCCAATCCATCCAATGAGAAAGGAGCCATTTCAGAATTGAGAAGCGGAGAAAGGAGCCAGTATATATGTGCACCACCAAGCAACACGCGGTCGAGGCCAGTTTCTTTATCTCAAATCTTTTAAAAAAAAATCTTTAATTTTCTGGTTCTGGAGTCTTGTAGACACGTGTTCAACATGCAGATATTAGGTCCCACACTAGACTTATCAAACCATCCGATATCTTTTTTTTTTTTTTTTTTTGAAAATGGAATTCATAAATAGGAAAAGATTACAAAATAATTGGGCAATCACCCAAGACCAGACTCTCCACAGATAGCGGACAATCTTCTAACCAAACAGACTCACCAATATGACTAAGGCCAGTCTCTTAGCAAGATTGTGAGCAACTTTATTAGCCCCCCTAGGAACAAAATTAACTGAAGTAAAAAAAGAATTCCTTAAAACACCCAAAATATCATGGATTACCACACCAATCTCAGAGCTAGGAACTTGATTCGAACCAATCAAGTCCACCACAACCTTAGCGTCAGAATCCAGAGAAGCAGGAACAAGCCCCGTTTCCATCACTAGCCGCAAACCTCTGAGAATTGCCAAAGCTTCAGCGATATGAGGTTGCAAAAACGCACCAATATGAAGGCAAAGGGAAGCCATGACAAACCCCTGAAAATCCTGAATAACAACACCAATACTAGTGGTCAAGTTCCTACTGCTCAAGGTTGCATCAGTGTTAATCTTGAACGAACTGACAGAAGGAGCTCTCCAAATAGGAACCTGCTGCTACTTAACAGGAATGTAGCTCTCTAACAAATTCGCAAAACGATAACCTTCCAGAAAATCAACCGCCCAGCCAAAGATCTCAGAATCAGGAATTAACTTCGAAGAGTGAATTAGTTGATTCCTTCGAAACCAAATCCTCCACCAGATAACACAGAGAAGCTTAAACTCCTTAGGACCTGCCTTATCTTTATAGTGTAAAACAAAGTCTAAGAAAGTAGAGGACTCTAGACCTTTACCAATACCAGGTAACCACAACTCCGACCGAACCTTTTTTAAGCCAGGACAACGCCAAAGGGTGTGAAAAATGGATTCATCTCTAAGGGAACAAAACAGGCACACCACTCTAACATTCATTCCTCGAGCAGCCAGAACAGAATTTGTAGGGAGCCAACCATTGCAAGCTCTCCAAACAAAATTTTTAATCTTAGAAGGAAGATGTACTTTCCAGAAGTACTTCCACCAAGAAACTGCAGAACACAAACCAGAACCACTGGGATTAGAGAAAGAGGATTTGGCCAACCAATAGCCACTATTGACCGAATAGTTCCCTAACTTATCGAAATGCCAAAATAAGCTGTCAGGAAGATCAGAATTGCTCAGAGGGAGACCCAAAATAAGTTCGGCATCATCAACAAAGAAGGACTGCCGAACCAAATCCTCATTCCAAAAACAAGGAGTCGACTTGAGCATATCAACCGTAGCCCATTCGCCAAGCACTGGGGAGAGTAGACTTTAAGAGAAGTTAACCGCGGAATCCACCGATTTTTGTAAATAAAAGTGAAGCGACCATTACCAATTCTGATTCTAGAACCCTGCTCAATTAATTCCTTACCCCAACAAAGAATATTCCATAAATAAGAGCCGCTCTAAGACTTCTCAGCCTCTAGAAAATTAGAATCCGGATAATAACAACTCTTTAAAACTCTAGCGACCAAAGAATTCGGGTTATGAAGAAGGCCTCAACAGAAGGTAAGGAAACATGAACTAGAAAGGCATAAATTAACCATTCCCTTTTGCCTCAAACGGTGCGGCCCAATCAGAAATAGCAACATAATGTAATTTTGCATGGGCCGATAGAGTCACAGAATCATGGTGAATCTTAGTCTCAGCAACAGGGAGGCACTTAGAACTTCTTTTACTCAATTGAGACTTGAAATTAACTAAAGTCTTGAAAGTTGGCTTCACTCTTCTCTTCAATTTTGTCACCACGGGAATCAAATTATTGTCGGGATCAACTAGATCCTGAGCTTCCGCATACTTGTTATCCTTCCCTGAGAAGTTGTTACCTGGATTCCTAGAATTACCGCTTCCCAAATGAGCAGATATTGAATTGGTATCATTGACAAAGTGATCTACAGATTCTTCTCCCAAAACTGATGTAACAATTGAAGGAATTTGAATCTCCTCTGACAGTTGCGGAACCAAAATAGGAATATTTTCCTCAACTGGATATTGCCTCTCACGGTGGCTACTCTGCTCCTCTAAGACCAAAAGTTGCATATTGTCTACCTCTTTTAGATCAGGATTGTCAATGAGAGCCTCTATGTTTAAGGTCCCTACATTTTGACTCATACCCCTTGTATCTACAGACCCAAAAACTTGAGAAATAGCAGCGAAAACATTAGGTATCGGGACCTCCTGGACTGACTTATCTATCGAACGATAAACCATCTTAGAAGATCGAGGGTGAACAGGCTGAAAAACTGGCTCCTCAACAGAAACCTCAGCTATTGGCGGAGAGGGTTTTCCCGTACTAGCAACAGGAATCTTAGGTTTGTTCCAATGATAAGAACCGAACAGATGACCAATGAAAGAGCAGACAGAGCAAAAAGACGGTAAGTTTTCATACTTAACCGAAATGAAAGAGCTATGAAGTTCATCCCTCTCTAAAAGAACCGAAGAAGGAAGCCATACGGACAAATCTACATCAACTAAAACCCTGGCAAAATGACCAAAATCACCATCAATAGTAGCCTTATCCAATCTCAACGGAATTCCAATACATCTGGCCAAATTAAAAAGGATCTTCGGATGCCAGTATTCCCAAGACAAATCATAGAACCTAGCCCAAACCTGCGCGTTAGTGGGCTTCTACAGAGAGGGATTAAAATCTGGAACCCAAGGCTGAAGGCAGAGAACTCCTGGCTTAAGATTAACAAAACCCAAACTCTATAACTTATTCTTGTCTTCAAAAGATTTCAAAATGATCTTGAAATAGCCTCTCCCTAAAGATATAAGTCTCCATTCCGCCGAAATCATCCAAATCTTACTAAGCTTAGCCTTAAGGTCAACAAGCTTTCAGGGAGGCTCACCACTAGAAAGAACCACACGCCCTATAAGAGAATTTTTGCATAACTTAAGTTTGGATTGATAAGCCACCGGATCAACCCAGAAAGACACATAACCTCCATTTTTTAAAGGTGCAGCAGTCATAGGGCAAGGCTGAATAAAATCATGAGAAGGCTTCAAAAGGTCCGCATAAGATTTGCCACCCATAGGCAAAAGACTAGAAATCATAATGGGGCCCTGAATCGTATTCTCATCCATTGCAGGAATAGAAGGCAACACATTACCTATACTGTGCCCTCCATTTCTAGAAGAAACCGCCCCTTACCACAAATAGGAGTTGTGTGTGGAGAGAAAACCAAATTGGCCTCCAAAGACTTGGGAACCTCCACGAGACCAATTAGCATGGGAGGAGAAGCCATGATTCGAAACACAAGAGAAGCAATTGAAACAATAGTAGAGATACCCTTAAAAAAAAAAAAAAAAAAAAGTGAACAATACCGTCGGTGAACAGCGCCAACAATGAACAGTCGCCGTGTGAACAGTGCCGGAACAGTCCCAGGATGAACAGTGCAGCGTGAACAATGCCGTTGATGAATAGTGCCATCGGATGAACAGTGCCGCGTGAATAACTTGAACAGTGCATCCAGATGAATAGTGTCGTGTGAACAATTACAATACTCAATATACATTGATGTTAGTTAACCAAAAAATTTAGTCTAAAAATCAATTCAAATGATAAGGTAAGTGATTTGTTCTTGCCATATTATTTATCATATCACCCCATGATTTATATGGTAATGACAACTCATTTACCACATTATTTGGGTTGAATTTTGGGTTGTATAGTCTTACTCATCGGTATAACTTGAGATCATGTGATGATATACATAAAATATGTGAGATTTTTTTTTTGAAAGATAAAAAAATGTGAGAAATTGAGAAAAAAAAAGTGAGATATACATAAAGTATTAGTATATGTAAAATAACTTTTTTTAATCATCCAAAAGTTATATTGGACGACAAAAAAAAAAAAAATTGAAAAGAGAGTGAAAGTGAGGTGTGTTCTATATATAAAGCTTGGGGGGGGGGGGGGGGGGGGGGGGGGGGGGGGGGGGAATAGATTTTATCTAATTATTACCCAATTTTCGCGTGAATGTCAATTTTACGAAAATACCCCTAGCAAGTCAACAATACATACAAGTGTAATAAGATGCGGAAATAATAAATGACACTTGATGTTTACGTGGAAAACCCAACCACTGGGAAAAACCACGGGCTGTATAGTGCGCCACACTCGGAACTCGAAATCACTAATTGAAATGAAGTTTACAACCTATGTAGACCTCGTCTAACACTCCGGTCTGTAACCCCTCACTTCTACCCAGCGGGCCTTTATTAGCAACCCTATTCCAATTTGCTTGATCCTCGAAGTCACTACTTGTAATGATGTTTACAGCCTAATCCCGGTCTGTAACCCACCACTACTACCCAGCGGGCCTGTAATAGCAACCCTAGACCAAGACTTCAATCTCTCAAAAGAGATGCACAACCCTATGTGAATATTTATGAATATTCAATCAACAAACAAGGCTAGGGAACCTTAGATGCTTATCTAGGATGATGATATATTCAATTTAAATCAACCCTAGATATCAATTGCTAAATGACATGTCAAATAGCATAGATAATCATAGATTATAAAAACCTAGATATCTATCAAAAACAACATTAAATCAATTCATCACAAATAATCTCTTTTCTTGTATTTAGCATATGATCTAAAACATACAAGTAATTTAAAAGAGATGGCTTGGTATTTAAAATACTACAATAAGATGAAATTAATCAAAATCTTACCAAGCAAGTTGTGATGATGCAAACCCATACATGGATGCACTCTATATAGACATAGGAGATGCAATATGAAATTTGATGCAAAAGGGGTTTGATTTGAGTGGTTAAAGTTGAGTTCTTGATTTGATTTTCTCTCAAAATCTATCTTTGAAGATTAGGGTTCTTAAGAGTCAAAGAACTTAATCAGAGAATGAGAAAATAAGATATTTATAGACATCAAGAATTGGGTATGTGAAAAGACAATTTTGCCCCTGAAACGCACCGTTCGGCGGTTTCAATCGGCGGCCAGGCCACCGATAACGACCGCCGAATTGAGCTCGTGAAGAACAGAGCATCAACGGCGGTTTCATTCGGCGGTTTCACGACCGCCGATCCAACCGCCGAATCAAACCCGAGGGATTAAAATCGATCAGGTATGAACGGCGGTTTCGAACGGCGGTCGTGACCGCCGATCTTGACCGCATAATTGCTTCAGACCAATCTGGACTGAAACGGCGGTTTCATTCGGCGGCCAGGCCGCCGATCATAACCGCCGATCACCAACAATGGTGAAAACCAAGGAGAAGCCAAGGGCATTCTCCATAGGCGGTCTTCGCGCGAAACCAAGCACTCATTAGTGCAAGCGCGGACGTTTCCGAACAATGTCGGGAAACGAATTATAAAGCACATATACACACAACAAGATATATCAACCAAAGTGCTAGTGTGTAAAGTGACATGTGAAGAGTATGCACACAAATGCAAGTATGCTAAGTGTGTGTGTGCTACTAATTCTCTTCAAAGAAAACCAAGCACAAGAGATTATACCTTTGGCGTGCTTGTATCTTGAGGTCATGGAAGGGCCTTTGATCTACAACATTAAACACTTAGACTACCCTTACATTCAAAACCCCAACATGTGGTTTGACCACGAAATAAGCCAATCAACAAAACAGGAATCCTTACAGAGAGAAACTCTTCCAAAGGAACACTTAGTTCAATTTCCCACTATGCAAATAGGCTATATGGTGGTTTCATAACTTATTAATGGTAATGTGACAAAATGATACTCAAGTTCACGACAAGAGTTTGCTCCAAATATACAATTTTATTATTAATAATCAAATATAACAATAAGAATATTTGAGATTTATTGTTAAATAGAAAAATAAAACCAACTCCAGGAGGACTCAAAATTGACTGAAATAAGGAAAAAATCTTAAAACTTATATATATATATAAAATGTGAGTTATTGACAATTGTAAAAGAACTTTCCTAAACAAACAGTATTGCAAACAAAAATCAGGATATGAAAATACTGAGTTTCGGAATGTGGTTGTGCATTACTTGGATTCCCGTTGATTGCAAGGATAGTCAAGATGATTCCAATGACATATTAACGAAGCAAATACCAAGTCACTAGCTGAAATGGGTAGATGAAATGGCTAGACTCACATGTAAAATGTTATAGGGATAGGTTTGTCTTTTACTCCTCTTCTCTGGTAATTATGTTAGAATAGATTTATTCATTATTCTTGTTGTATATAAGACAACATTGTATCTATAAACATGACTCTGTTATAATTCAATCAAAATCAATTTTCTCTCAAATTACTTTATGGTATCAGAGTTGGACGATCAGAGCTTTGCTATGGCAACTCCAGCCAAAGGTGATTCATAGAACACCTCATTTGCCAACAATTGTGGAAATCAGCTGGTTCTCACCCAATCTGCTTGCCAATCTTACTAAACAATTGATTAGAGTGAAGCTTTCTGACACCAATCTGTTTATTTGGAGGCAACAAGTCACAGCAGTTGTGAGTGGTTTTAGACTTGAAGGACACCTGACAGGATCAAAGGTATGTCCACCTCAAACTATTCCAGGTGAAAATGGAAAAGCTCTCTTCAATCCAGAAAATGAGATCTGGAATTGCCAAGACTCGTTAATTGCTTCTTGGCTCTTAGCCTCTATTTTTGAACAAATATTGCCTGAGTTAGTGGGATGTGAAACTTCACACTCAAGATGGTCAAGAGTGATGAATAATTATGCTTCACAATCGAACCAGAATTCTCACATATAAGAAAATGGTTCAGTCTCAGAAAAAGGGAACCATGCCTATAAGAAAATATCTTGCTTCGATGAAAAGCTATGTAGATTTGCTAGCTATGATGGGTCACCCAGTGAATGAGGATGAACAACTCATGGGAATAACCGAGGGTTTGGGTCCCGAGTATGAAGCGATGACGGTACAAATCACTTCAAGAGTGGAGCCTTTCATCGTGAGTGAGGCTACAGCGTTACTACTAGCTCATGAGAAAAGAATTGAGAGCTATGCTATCAATATTGATGGTTCAACATCATTTGCTAACTTGGCTTTTCATGGCCAACAAAAAGATCTAGAGGACAAAATTTTGAAGGTCAGAATTTTTATCAAACACCTAGTGGGCAACAACAACTACACTTCCAAAATTTCCAGAACAACCGAAGTGGAAAAGGGAAGTGGAAGAACAAGAATCTGTTGGGATTTATGCCCTAAAGCTTATAATTTGTAAATATTATAAATTCATTAATAAAAGAAGTAGTTATTTCATTCAATTAACATGACTGATACGTTTATAGTATATGTGCTAACATCCAAGATTGCTAGATGTAATCTTAAACTGAGTATATGAATGTCATATACAAAGGAATTCATTTTGAGACATGCAATCTAAAGAGTCCGTAGAAAGCAAATAAAGTTGGATACTTTATTTGTGGTTAATCTGCAACTACAGTCCATTCCGTAATGTATGGTGGTCTTATCCTAGACTACTCATATGGTGTTATGAGAATGGAGGCACCTTATATGATGTGATCATATAGGACTGGGCCACGATCTATATGAATCTATCACTAAGATCTGTTAGTTGAAAAGTGTAAGGATTCCCATATCTGGGAATCTTGATTGGCTTATTTCGTGGACAAACCACATGTTGGGGTTGTGAATGTAAGGGTAGTCTAAATGTTTAAGGTTGAAGCTCGAAGGCCCTTTCAAGACCTCAAGGGACAAGCACGCCAAATGTATAAATTCTTGTGCTTGATTTTTTCTTTGAAGAGATTTAGTAAGCACACACACACTTAGCATACTTGCATTTGTGTGCATACTCTTCACATGTCACTTTACACACTAGCACTTTGGTTGATATATCTTGTCGTGTGTATATGTGCTTTATAATTAGTTTCCCGACATTGTTCGGAAACGTCCGCGCTTGCACTAATGAGTGCTTGGTTTCGCGCGAAGATCGCCTTTGGAGAATGCCCTTGGCTTCTCCTTGGTTTTCACCATTGTGGGTGATCGGCGGTTGTGATCGACGGCCTGGCCGCCGAATTAAACCGCTGTTTCAGTCCAGATTGGTCTGAAGCAATTATGCGGTCAAGATCGGCGGTCATGACCGCCGTTCAAAACCGCTGTTCATACCTGATCGATTTTAATCCCTCGGGTTTGATTCGGCGGTTTGATCGGCGGTCACGAAACCGCCGAATGAAACCGCCGTTGATGCTCTGTTCTTCACGAGTTCAATTCGGCGGTCGTTATCGGCGGCCTGGCCGCCGATTGAAACCGCCGAACGGTGCGTTTTAGGGGCAAAATTGTCTTTTCACATGCCCAATTCTTGATGTCTATAAATATCTTATTTTCTCATTCTCTAATCAAGCTTCTTGAGTTATTAGAACCCTAAACTTTCAAGAGAGATTTTTGAGAAAAAATCAAATCAAGAACTCACCTTTAAACACTCAAATCAAATCCTTTTTGCATCAAATTTCATATTGCATCCTCTATGTCTACATAGAAAGCATCTATGATTGGATTGGCATCATCACAATATGTTTGGTAAGATTTTGATTAGTTTCATCTTATTTTAGTATTTTTACTATCAAGCATATTCTCTTTTAATTTACTTGTATGTTGTTGATCATATGATAAATACAAGAATAGAGAATTAATTGTGATGAATTAATTGAGTGTTGTTTTTGTGATAGCTAATTAGGTTTTTGCTTAATCTTGATTAGCTAAGCTATTTGACATGTCATTTAGCAATTGATATCTAGGATTGATTAAATTGATTATATCATCATCCTAGATAAGCATCTAAGGTTACCTAGCCTTGTTTGTTATTTGAATATTCATACATATTCACATAGGTTGCATAATCTCTTCTTAGAGAATTAAGTCTTGAGGCTAAGGTTGCTTAGGCCTCAAGCAATTGGACTAGAGCCACTTTTAAAGGCCCGAGTGGTAGAAGTGGGGGGTTATTGACCGGAGTGTTAGACGAGGTCTATATAGGTTGTAAACTCCATTTCGATTAGTGGATTTCGAGGTCCGAGTGTGGCGCACTAAACAGCCCGTGGTTTTTCCCAGTGGTTGGGTTTCCACATATACATCAAGTGTTATTTAAATTCCACACTATATTACACTTGCTTGTATTTTTTACTAGTAGGGGCATTTTCGTAAAATTAACTTGCATGCGAAAATTGGGTAATAATAGTTAAAATCTATTCACCCCCCCTCTAGCTTTATATAGAACACGCCTCTAATTTGTTTCAATTGGTATCAGAGCGGGTTCCTAGATATACTTAGGTGATCCTAGCTCATTTTAGGTGTGTTGTGCATTTGTGTGATTTTTGCTCATTCATACATTTTGCATACATTTCATTCATTCATTTGATACAATGAGTGGATTCGGTGGCAACCATGAGGGTGCTTCAAGCACACGGCCTCCTTTCCTCACCGGTGTGAATTGTGTCTCATGGAAAGGCAAGATGGAGGCATATGTGTGCCAAATCCATGATAGGGCATGGATGGCAATTGAAGATGGGTATGCACCTCCTATGATGACTCCCACGAGTGGTGGAGAAGAAGTACTCAAGCCAAAGGCCCAGTGGTCACCTGAAGAGTTTGAGACTTCAAAATGGAATAGGAAGGCATGGCATGCTCTTCTATGTGCAGTGGATGAAAATCAGTACAAACTGATTCAGAACACTAGGATAGCCAAGAAGGCATGGGATATCCTACAGGTTGCACATGAGGGAACCGATGTCGTTAAGGATTCCAAGCTACAAGTCTTTCAAACGCAATTTGAGTTGCTTAAAATGGAGGAGGACGAGTGCTTCAATGACTTTGAAGTCAAGTTGATGGATATTGTGAATCAAAGCCATCAACTCGGTGATCCTTATTCGGATAGGAGAGTTAAGCAGAAAATTATGAGGTCTCTCCCCGCTAGGTTCGAATCAAAAGTGACGGCTTTAGAGGAAAATAGCACATACAAGGATATGAAGCCGAGCGAGGTGATTGGAAGACTCCTCGCCTATGAATCTAGGAAGGCTCCTAGTATTTCACCTCCTAAAAAGCAAAAAGGAATTGCTTTGAAAGCTTCCAAGGTTGAGAAGGAGGAAAAAGGTGACTCGGACCAAGACATGGCTTTGCTACTTAAAAGATTCAAGAAGTTTGTCAAGTTCGAGAATAAGGGCATTGGATCCAAAGGCCAAGACTTGAAGAAAAAAGCTCCCTTCAAGAGTTTTGAGCCTAGGCAAGAGCATAGTGAGAAGAAAGGGGTCCAATGCTATGAGTGTGGTGGTATAGGTCACATCTCACCGGATTGTGGGAACTTGAAGAACAAGATGGCAAAAGTGATAACCGCCACATGGAGTGAAAGTGATGACTCCGGAGAGGGAGATAAGTCATCAAGTGATGATGAGCTTACCATCAACTACACGGCATTTGGGGCCACTTGTGTAGAAGATAAAGTTGTTGGTAAGAATGATTTGACTAGTGATCCCATAGAAGAAAAAGATGAAGAAGTAGCTCTAGAGAAGATAAATGTAGCTACTCATTGGGATATGACTCTCATTGACTCAAGAGACCAAGGTGGAGGTCTAAATGAGGGAAATGACTCCATTAGTGAGAATGAGAGTGAAGGAGATAACTTAAGTGAAGATGACTCCTCATCTAACTCTACAAATGGAGGTGTAGAGAAAATGGATGTAAATGACTTTATAGTCAAGTGTGAAAGTTCATTGGAGAAGAAAAATATAAAGTTGAAGATTTTAGAGGATGAAAATCTAGAACTTTCAACACACAATGACCACTTGAGTAAACAAGTGGAGGCATCCAAGAAGATTGAAGACAAGCTAAGGGATGAGCTAGCTATGTCTAAGAGGAATGAAGAAGGGTTGAAGAGAGAGCTTGTTGAATCCATAGAGTCATTGTCTAGGATGACTACAAGCACCAAGAAACTTGACCACATTCTTGGTAGTGGAAAGAACCCTTGTGACAAGAGAGGTATTGGGTATGAAGTAAGCAAGGAGATCACTACTCCAACCAAGACCATCTTTGTCAAGAGTTTGGGCAAGATAGAAGCCTCACCGGTGCACACTCCTAGGAAGAAAATTGATCTAGGACAATGTTCAAGAAGTGCACAAGTGAAGGTAGCTCCAAAGAGACAACCTCAAGCTCAAAAAGTTCCTCAACCTAACTTCCCTCAAGCTCATATTCATCAAGGGAAGAGGCCAATCATGCAAAATGAAACAAGGAAGCAAGCTAGACCGGTTCAACAACAAAGAAGATTTGAACCCGCTCAACCACAAAGTCATGGGATGGCTCCTATGCATGCACAAGGACATGGTATGAATTCTAAATTTATCCCTACATGTCACTTTTGTGGTATTAATGGTCACATTAGACCAAATTGCTTTCATTTCATTAAATTATGTAGAATCAAAAGCATGATTGAAAAGAGAATGATAAGAGCTAGAATGCATGCTAATAGGAAGGAAAACATTCATATTCATGATCCTATTAATTCTAGTACTCTTGAACCATTGTCCACTAGGAAGAAAAATGTCATATCTATGTGGATAAGGAAAAATGAACCCGCTTGCTATGAGACTAACAAGTCTCAAATAGGTTCAACCAAGTCAAATGGACTTGGGAGGTCCATAGGACCTCATGACCTTCATTGATGAAGGATGATATTGACCCCATATGGGGAACTCAAGCAAAGAGAGCTTATGCATACTTGTTGCATGCAAATATTTGAAAAATCTTATGCTTCTTTGTTAATTGCTTGAGTAAGCTTGGTTGCACATTTGTATATATGTTTTCAATTCAATAAGTGTGAACCATTCTTGTTTACAATCCATGTCATATTTATGTTCAAACATGCATTTTTGGACTAGGAGATTTACATAGGAAGTATGATTTGGATGACCTATAGTTATCTCCATGACATGATGATTCTTAATGACATGCTCAAATGAAAAAGCATGAATTGATGATTGCAATTTTTAAATGCAAAACTTGTGTGAAAAAGCTTATGAGGCTCTAAATGAATAAAGGATCTTGTATCCGTTCAAAGGAATTTATATTCCAAATTGTCTCTCTTTCTTTATTTCTTGAACATGTCTATTATCATACGGGTTTCATTCCCGGAAAAATCAAATAGGGTGCAAAGTTTCTCATGACATGTTTGACTTATAAAGATGGATATAGTTGCTCATACATTAAAATTAATGAAAACTCTATATCTTTGCTTCTCTCATGACATTGGTGAAATTGGTTTGAATTCTTTTTAGAAACCTTTGTCATTTGCTTTGCCAAATACCATTGTATTTTGGACTTGAATGCTACATGTCTTGTATGCAAAGCATGCTTTGTTTCACACATTTATTTCAAAATAAATCTCCTTGTTTCTCTCCATTTGATAGAGTTGCATAAAATGCATTTTGTGATTATGCAAATGACTTGAATGCTATCATCTCTCTTTGCTAAGTGACCAGGTTGGGGACTACTCCTTTGCCTATATCATGACAAAAAGGGGGAGTAGAATGGTGGTAAGGGGGGGTTGCAATTATGCATGTTGGGGAGACAATATAGTGAGGGGGAGTAACCCTTTGAGGGGGAGCATTGCATTCATCATACATTGCATGATGTTGTGTTTAATTTCTTAGAAATGCAAATGCTTGTTTATGTCCTCACTTGATTCATCTTACTTTTACTTGAATTGGAAAGTATAGAAACTTTGCTTTCAGGGATTGATTGTTCTACTTGAGATTGAAGACTTCAAGTTTATTTTTATATATCTCTTTGTAAAGTAGAAAATCTTAGTAGACCCGTAGTTTCTATTATAATGTGAGGAATCAATGTGAGTGGTGGTTTTGTCACAAAATAGCCAAAGGGGGAGATTGTAAGGATTCCCATATCTTGATTGGCTTATTTCGTTGACAAACCACATGTTGGGGTTGTGAATGTAAGGGTAGTCTAAATGTTTAAGGTTGAAGCTCGAAGGCCCTTTCAAGACCTCAAGGGACAAGCACGCCAAAGGTATAAATTCTTGTGCTTGATTTTTTCTTTGAAGATATTTAGTAAGCACACACACACTTAGCATACTTGCATTTGTGTGCATACTCTTCACATGTCACTTTACACACTAGCACTTTGGTTGATATATCTTGTCGTGTGTATATGTGCTTTATAATTCGTTTCCCGACATTGTTCGGAAACGTCCGCGCTTGCACTAATGAGTGCTTGGTTTCGCGCGAAGACCACCTTTGGAGAATGCCCTTGGCTTCTCCTTGGTTTTCATCATTGTGGGTGATCGGCGGTTGTGATCGGCGGCCTGGCCACCGAATTAAACCGCCGTTTCAGTCCAGATTGGTCTGAAGCAATTATGCGGTCAAGATCGGCGGTCACGACCGCCGTTTGAAACCGTCGTTCATACCTGATCGATTTTAATCCCTCGGGTTTGATTCAGCAGTTTGATCGGCGGTCACGAAACCGCCGAATGAAACCGCCGTTGATGCTCTGTTCTTCACGAGTTCAATTCGGCGGTCGTTATCGGTGGCCTGGCCGCCGATTGAAACCGCCGAACGGTGCGTTTCAGGGGCAAAATTGTCTTTTCACATGCCCAATTCTTGATGTCTATAAATATCTTATTTTCTCATTCTTTGATCAAGCTTCTTGAGTTATTAGAACCCTAAACTTTCAAGAGAGATTTTTGAGAAAAAATCAAATCAAGAACTCACCTTTAAACACTCAAATCAAATCCTTTTTGCATCAAATTTCATATTGCATCATCTATGTTTACATAGAAAGCATCTATGATTGGATTTGCATCATCACAATATGTTTGGTAAGATTTTGATTAGTTTCATCTTATTTTAGTATTTTTACTATCAAGCATATTCTCTTTTAATTTACTTGTATGTTGTTGATCATATGATAAATATAAGAATAGAGAATTAATTGTGATGAATTAATTGAGTGTTGTTTTTGTGATAGCTAATTAGGTTTTTGCTTAATCTTGATTAGCTAAGCTATTTGACATGTCATTTAGCAATTGATATCTAGGATTGATTAAATTGATTATATCATCATCCTAGATAAGCATCTAAGGTTACCTAGCCTTGTTTGTTATTTGAATATTCATACATATTCACATAGGTTGCATAATCTCTTCTTAGAGAATTAAGTCTTGAGGCTAAGGTTGCTTAGGCCTCAAGCAATTGGACTAGAGCCATTTTTAAAGGCCCGAGTGGTAGAAGTGGGGGGTTATTGACCGGAGTGTTAGACGAGGTCTACATAGGTTGTAAACTCCATTTCGATTAGTGGATTT
The DNA here is from genome assembly GCA_008009225.1 of Acer yangbiense. NCBI lineage: Eukaryota > Viridiplantae > Streptophyta > Magnoliopsida > Sapindales > Sapindaceae > Acer > Acer yangbiense. The sequence goes on from CM017764.1 coordinate 10,836,354, forward strand.
CGAGGTCCGAGTGTAGCGCACTAAACAGCCCGTGGTTTTTCCCAGTGGTTGGGTTTCCACGTATACATCAAGTGTTATTTAAATTCCGCACTATATTACACTTGCTTGTATTTTTGACTAGTAGGGGTATTTTCGTAAAATTGACTTGCATGCGAAAATTGGGTAATAATAGTTAAAATCTATTCACCCCCCCTCTAGCTTTATATAGAACACGCCTCTAATTTGTTTCAAAAGATTAATATATATCGACAAATGATGGCTGTATATGGGTGATCTAAATCCTGAGTGTCTTACTGACTCCTTTGAGGTATATCGTGTTTCTTAAAATACCATGGGTGAGATTGGAGTAGCTGTCCTAATCGATAACTCCATATCTTGGAATCACGGTTTGGCTTATGGCTAGGAAGGTATGCACACAATAGTGGAATCCACTCATTCTTGTGAGAAGTAGATGAGTAGTTTCCTTAAGGGTTGATTCGGGATTTGAATGATTAAGAGCGCTCTCATTCTTCAGTAAAGGAATGAAGGATATAATCATTCATTAGAGAATCAATGGTACTTAAGGGAAAAGATATAATTAGAGAGGTATAACAGACTTTATGACCTAGCTCTAACTATGAACTACTTGTGGATGATCATACCATATGTAATAGCTATATCGATGGACACTGATTATTTGGTTGTGTAAAACATTTACAGTTACGAGAGTACAACATTGGGTTTTTAGTGGAATAACTCCGAGATTAATAATAGTGAAATATTAATTAAAGAGTTTAATTAATTTTTCTAAGTATTATTGGAGCTCAAAACTGTAGGTCCATTAGGTCCCCTTGCTAGCCCTTTACGATTGATAGTAACAGGGCTCACGGTGAATTGGATGATCCAATTAATTATGTTATGAAAGTAACTTAAATATATTCTGGGAATTAATTAAATGATGTAATTATTTAATTAATATATTATTTAATTGATTAATTAAATATTATTAAATAATATGAATATTTAATTGACATATTAATAATTAAGAATTATTAATTTTTATTTGGAGGTTTAAGTTTCGAACCTTGACAAGAGCAAAAGAAAAAAAAAATAATAAAGGATTATTTTTATTTGCTTTAAAGAGGTCAAATGTTCAAACCCTAGTGGTGACCGAATTAAAAAGGATTTAGAATCCTATTTTAACTTGGTTTACTAAACCCTAAGATCCTAATATATAAGATATACTTATCAGGAAAAAGAAACAAAAACCGAAACCCTAGAGAGACTAAGGTGGTGTGGCAACTAGAGAGGAAAAAAGAAAAGAATTTTTTTTTCTTCTCACAAGAGCTTGGCCGAATTCACAAGAGGAAGTAAGGTGTTGCCTTCCGGTTATCTCAAGCATCTATTCAACTGCTCCTAGAATCTGTGACGTGCCTACACGTGAATTCGGCCAAAGTAATGGAGTGGAAACAGCAACAACAAGCCTCAGTGACAACTTTGTGGCAAGTTTGGGCACACTGTTCTCAAGTGTTACTATCGTTTTGAACCATCTTACAATGGATTTGGTAGCACCAACACCAATACTCAGGCTAGAGAAACACAACTCAGAATCAAGCTGGAAACAACCAGATGTCAGCCATGTTTGCAGCACCAAACAACCAGATGTCAGCGATGTTTGCAGCACCAGATGGCCAGTTAGAGGGGGTTTGGTTTCCTGACTTGGTGGCTACTAACCATGTCATTAATGAGCTTGGCAACCTCAACATAGGAGCTGAATACAATGGTGGCAATAAGCTTTTCATGGGAAATGGAATAGGTTTGACAATCTTTCATATTGGACACTCAACATTCTCTAATGCATCTAGATCTTTCATTTTAAGAAACCTTCTTCATGTGCCTAATATAACTAAAAATTTGATCAGTGTTTCACAATTTGCTAATGATAATAATGTGTTCTTTGAATTACATCCACATGCTTGTTTTGTTAAGGATCATGCTTCTAGGGAAACACTACTCAGAGGGAGTCATAAAGGGGACCTTTACCAGTTTAATCTATCCAAGTCTCTTGTTGTTTCATCAAAGCCTACAAGACAAGTCACTGTCAAGTCAATAAACATTGCTGCCTCAAGTTCCAGTTTGAGTCAAGTTCCTAGAGTAGAGTCTTTTTCTTTAAACATCAATGTAATGACCGATGTCTCATTAGATTTATGACACAAGAGGTTAGGACATCCTACTGTAAAAGTCGTGAAAACAGTTCTATCATCTTGTAACCAATCTTTGAATTCTAATGAAAATCTCAATTTCTATCAAGCTTGTCAACTGGGGAAAAGTCATAAATTACATTTCTCTGATTCAAAAATTGTGTACACTGAACCTTTACAATCGGTGCATTCTGATTTGTGAGGAGCCTCACCCTATGTTTCAATTAATGGTTTTTCATATTATGTATCTTTCATAGATGTATACTCTACATATACTTGGATTAATTTTCTTAAAGCTAAATCAGAAACATTTCAAGCCTTTCTTTCCTTCAAAAACCAAGATGATAATTAGTTAGGAAAGAAACTAAAAATCCTTAGGACATATTGGGGTAGGGAATATAGATCACTCACTACAATTTTACAAGATTCTAGAGTGAATCACCAATTATCATGTCCATGCACTCCAGAACAGAATGGAGTTGCTGAGAGAAAACATAGACACATTGTGGAACAAGAATTAACACTTTTAGCTCAAGCGTCAATGCCTATTCGGTTTTGGGATGATGCATTTGCAACAGCTATCTATCTCATAAATAGAACCCTAACACCAATTCTTGAACATAAAAGCCCAACAGAAGTGCTTTTCAAAATCAAACCAAATTTCAATGCTCTGGAAGTTTTTGGTTGCACTTGTTACCCTTATATCAGACCTTATAACCAAAACAAACTCAAATACAGATCCATACCATGTACATTTTTAAGCTATAGTCTAAAACACATAGGATATAAGTGTAGAGCACCAAATGGAAAAGTATACATTTCTAGACATGTGATTTTGGATGAATCCTTGTTTTTTTATGCCAAAATAGAACCATCTCAAACACAAGATAAAAATGAATATAGTCAGCTTCCTAGACTTCCAATGTTATATTCAGACATGATAACTCCAATATCATCTCCTGATAGTCAAACTCAAAATGAACCAATTGATGAACTGTCGTCGCCAATTCAAATAAACACACCACCATCTTCTACTCACACTCTTAGTTTGCCACAAACACAAATATCTCACTCTAGTCTTAGTGATACACCTTATTCATCATCATCATCTAATGCATAAGAGAATGTTAATCAGTCTTTAACATGCAGAGAAAATCAAACTAACCAACATCCTATGGTGACAAGAGCCAAAGTTGACACTTTTAAACCAAAGACAATTTTAGTTATTGTGAAGAAACAGAAATTGAACCTACAACAGTAGAAGTGGTATTAACTAATCAGAAGTGGAAAAAGGCTATGACTGAGGAGTATGAGGCCCTGATGAAGAACAATACATGATTATTAGTCACACTGAAAATGCCTACAAGGTTATACTAAACAACCTAGAGGGGGAGGGAGGGAGGGAGGGAGGGGGTGGGTGGGGGCACTGTGAATAGGTTGACACACTAGTTTTAAAAACTCTTTCGTGACTTATGTCAAAACCTTGGTGAGCATACAAATTAACCTTAAACATGATTGTTATGAGAAAACAATTAGCATAAGTATGCTCAATTCACCACCCTTAGTCTACAAAACATATACCAATAAACAATGTATCTCATATACAAGTATATTCAATAAAGAGCAAATTCCACAAGTTGTACTTTGAATATTACAATGCAAGTTCACTAAGTAAAGCTTTACAACTTGATATAGAATATCACAAGATACAATGTTCAAACACTTACAAGATACAAGAAACAATTGTTGATTCAACAAATAATGTGTGCATCTCTTTCTTTATCAATAACCCGTTTACAAGGATGTGAGGAAATGAAGAGCTTAAACAAGTTATATTGATCATACATACAAATATAAAGAGATAAAGATAGAGACAAAGACATTTGACACATTGATTTTTACGTGGCAAACCTCCGAAGAGGAAATATCCACGGGTTGAATCCACAACCACTGGCAAAGCAATTCACTATGATGAAAATGACTTACACACTTAAGGCTATCAACACATGATATCCACCCTAAGTTATCAACTCCTAGTCTACCCTCGGGCCTAGTGAATCACCTAGCCTACTTCCTATCCGAGATGTGTCTTACACCTCTAGGAAGTAACTTCCTATCCAAGATGCTCACGTCTCTAGGAAGATTTCTTGCTTGACTATCCGGATCACAAAGATCCTAGTTAAGCCTCCCTAGCTTAACCATTCGAGTCCTCCCGACTTTAGTCAAGACTTCTTGCTTAGCCATCTGGATCACAAAGATCCTAGTTAAGCTTCCCTAGATCAACCATCCGGAGTATCACACTCCTAGCTAAGACTTAATGCTCAAGTTGAAGCTTCACTCACTTCAATATGAGACTTCCACCTTTTGCAAGGCAAATGATCTAAGTGATGCAAATGATGCAAACACATGCAACATATAATATATGATCAATACATCCCATGGAAACTAGACTTAGTCATGTGAGCACACAAGTCAAAAATTGTCTAGTTACAAAACATGAATTGAAACCTAGAGCATGTGAATCACCTAACACATGTGATTCCTAGTTTCATTCACAAAGCTAACACTTGAATAAATCATATACATGAAGCACATATTCAAGATGTTAGAAACATATATATAAAATGCTAGAATCACAAAATGTATTCAATGAATATTCTAGCCAAAGATTTAAAGCAAGAATATAATGATAAATCAATTAAATCCTAGATAGCTCTAAAAACACATACAAATGTATTAATACTAGATTTTATTAATCAAAGGATCAAAACACAATTCAAGGATTATTAATCATAAAATGATTGAATCAAGTCACAAATAATCCTAAATATAAAGCTAATCACAATACAACTCACAATCATTTGAAAACATAGGTTTAGAAAACCTAACTCACATTTGAGAATCTAATCATGATAAAATTAGCTTTTAATTTGAAGTCTACAAACCTAATAACACTTGATCAAGAACATACACATATATAGGAAGAAAGCTTAAGGTAATTGAAAATCAATTAAGCTCAAGAACACAAAAGTTTGAACAATTACCTAGAACAAGTAGGTGCAGTCCGAAAATGGTGATGAACTAAATGAAAGCTTGATCAAATGACCTCAAGGTTGCCTAGGGTTTGTAGAGGACTCCAATACGAAGATTCTTCAATTTGAATCACTCAAATCGAATGAAAGATGAGAGAGATATGGTGTTTTCAAGTTGACAGAAAATCCTAAAAATAAATACTGTACATATTTCTTCACACACATTTTTTCACCATATTTTGAATTGCCGTGAGAGGGAAATATAATGAGATAGAGTGTGATCCGGTGAGGTAAGCTCACGTGAGAAACCTATCACATGACCAATAGGAGATCACACCTAAGACACCTCATGCATTTAATTGACCATGCACACCAAAGCTCATGTACATAAAATGTACTTAATAAAATCCCTTTAAAACTCAAAATATGAATTCAGCTCTTGTTTGGCGAGAGCTTCACGTGGACAGAGACCATCTTTTGGCGTAAGCATCACGCCTGACTCACGCGCCCTCCAAGGCCAAGGGGGCAAATGGCAATTTGCCATCTTTTTCCCTTCTGTATCCTTTTGCGCACCTCTCACGTTCTTTGACCGTTCTCCGATCTCCGAACTCGAAATTCGAATCCGTTTTTGGATTACGAACCATAACTCCCTCACGGACATGGACATTAACAAAACTTTCATAAAAAAAATATGGAAATCGAAAAGACGAAAACCATGTACGATAAATGTACGGAAAGTTTAGTAACTTCCAACTCGGAACTCGAAAATAAATGAGTGAGTAACCGAAATGACCGGAACTCAAAAATGAATTATTTGAGAACATTTTCAAGTCCAAAACACATACACACAAACAAATAAACACAAGATCACACAAATATGCAATTTCCTAGAGATAGTCATAGAACATACAATTTCACAATGCTTATTAAATTAAATCTAATGCATGAGCATACTTCAACAGGTGTGTGAATGTGTTATACCAATGGTGTACAACTATGTAGGGACACATATGAATGCCATGTGTGTGTGTGCCTTAAGGCCTTGCAAGAGGATAGAGGTCTAAGTATACCTTTGATGCTTTCTCCTCTTGAAGGCTTCACTTTACTTGATATGTTGCCCAATTTCCTTAAGGCTTGTTAAACCGTGAAACCTAGACAACTAATCAATACAAAGGAAATATCATTTTGATATAGAATAATGCCAACATGACTCAAAGTCCTAACACACACCTCCACAAAATAGAAAAATCGTTGGCTGCAAGTGGGTTTACAAAATCAAAAGAAATTCAGATGGCAGTGTGTCGAGATATAAGGCAAGACTGGTTGCAAAGGAGTATCATCAATTTGTAGGGTGTGATTTCACAGAGACTTTCAGTCCAGTTGTGAAACCTATAACAATTAAAGTGGTTCTCACTTTGGCTTTGGCTAGGAATTGGAGAATAAGACAACTTGATGTGAATAATGCGTTCCTAAATGGAGTATTGCAAGAAAATATTTATATGACACAACCACCTGATTTTGAACAAACAAAACAACTAGGCATTGTATGCAAGCTACACAAAGCTCTATACGAGCTTAAACAAGCACCAAGAGCATGATTTGACAAATTGAGAAGTGCTTTGATAAGGCTTGGTTTTGATTCATCTAAGGCAGATAATTCACTCTTCTTCCAATTCTCAAAAGATTTATGTATTTTGGTGTTAGTATATGTAGATGATATCATCATCACTGGGAATAACAATCAGATTATCCAGCAGCTAATAAGTCACTTAAATGACATGTAACGATTCCTATACTCAAAATCTGTCTTCAAATAACAGCAACCAAGTTTGACAAAAAGTAAAGAAAGATTAGAGGAGAAGAAAGAGACAAAGATTTATCCTGGTTCGATTGTCAAGTGACAATCTACATCCAGCAAGAGCAAAGATCAATCCACTATGAATCAAAGAAAGAATTACACAGTGTTTATACAATTTATCAGTACTCTCACTCACTTTGTCTCAGTTTCTCTCAGCATACAATAACACCAGATACAAAAGAGGGAATGCAGAGCACACCACACAAAACTCTCTCACTCTGTGTAAAACAACCAGCTCGCCTAACTCTCTAAAATATCAGAGATATTTTATTACAGCTGGCTACCACATTTCTTCTCTTTCCTCCAAGAGGATCACTGGACAACAAAAGCTGACGTGGACTCAATTGATTTAATTATGTGCCACATTACAACAATCTCTACCTTGGCACTTAATTAAACAATCATCTCAGATCACTGCTCCTTCCTTCAAGACATCATTACAGCACTTGAAGCAGGCTCATGCAGAGCCTATGTTTGTCTGCAGTAACAGACTTGGTAAACATATCAACAGGATTATATGCACCTGCTATCTTCTTCACAGCAATTGATTTGCTCTCCACCAAATTTCTGATGAAATGCAACCGCACATCAATATGCTTACTCCTCTCATGGAACACCTAGATCTTGCACAAATAAATTGCACTTTGACTGTCACAATTTATTGTAATAACCTTCTGCTCATAGCCAAGCTCTTTCATTAACCCTTTCAGCCAAAGAGCTTCTTTTGCAGCCTCTGTAAGAGCCACATACTCGGCTTCAGTCAAAGACAAAGTCACCATTGGCTGCAAGTTTGCCTTCCAAGTTATTGGATTTCCCCACAAAGTAAATACATAACCTGTCATAGACTTTCTATTGTCAAAGTTCCCCGCATGATCAGCATCAACAAACCCTAACACACATTCAACAGAATGTTTCTTCTTCTTGTACTCCAAACCAATAGAGCTTGTTCCCTTTATGTATCTCAATATCCATTTTAATGCTTCCCAATGTTGTTTACCAGGGTTGCTCATAAACCTACTAACCTCACTGCAAAGGATATGTCTGGTCTAGTACAGACCATTAAGTACATCACACTGCCAACAGCATTGGCATAGGGAATTGAAGACATTTCTTCCATCTCTGATTCTGTCTTTGGAGATTGTTCAACTGACAATTTGAGCTGTTGTCCCAAAGGTGTCTTAACTGGCTTTGCAGAGACCATATTGAACTTCTTCAAAACCTTCTCAACATAATCATGCTGAGATAATCTCAATTTTCCTTGTCTTCTATCCCTGATAATATTCCTACCAAGGATCTTCTTAGCAAATCCTAGATCTTTCATTTCAAACTGGGAGTTCATAAGCCTTTTAAGCTTATTAATTTCTACAAGATTATTGCTAGCCACTAACATATCATCCATATATAACAGTAGATAAATGTAGCTCCCGTCTGATAGTTTCTTCAAATACACACAACTATCAAATTTACTTCTTGAATATCCAATCTCAATCATAAAACTGTCAAACTTCCTATACCATTGTCTAGGAGACTGTTTTAAACCATAAAGAGATTTATTCAATAAACATACCTTTCTCTCTTGCCCTTTAGCTTCAAAACCCTCTGGTTGTTCCATTAAAATCTTCTCTTCAAGGTCACCATGTAAGAAAGCAGTCTTGACATCTAGCTGCTCCAATTCCATGTCATATTGAATTACCAGACTTAGTAGAATTCTAATTGAGGTATGTTTCACAACAGGAGAGAAAATCTCATTAAAGTCCACTCCTTCAACTTGAGTGAAGCCCTTAGCGACCAATCTAGCTTTGTATCTAGGTGGTTCAACTCCAGGTATACCTTCCTTTTTCTTATACACCCATTTGCATTTTACCACTCTACTCTTCTCAGGTCTATCTATTAGAACCCATGTCTTATTTTTCTGCAATGATTGAAATTCTTCATTCATAGCTTGTAACCAAAGCTTTGAATCTTTTCTGGACATTGCATCTCCAAAGTTACATGGTTCTTCAGTGATTTCCTCTGCAACTTGAAGAGCATAGGCTACAATATCAGCAAAACCATATCTCTGAGTTGGTTTGCTAATTCTTTTGGTTCTATCTCTAACCAAATTATAACCTGTAAGATTGTCCTCTTCATATTCTTCTTCTTCTGCATATTCTTCATACTGAACTAGCTCTAAATTGGTCACAAGTTCTTGATTAATCAAAGGTTCAAGAGCTGGTCTCTCTAAATTATTTGACAGCTCTACCTTAATTCCAAATTTACCTACCTCAATTGAAGAACTTCCTGCATATTCAACACTGCTTTGCACACCAACAAATTCATCCTCTTTGAACACTACATCTCTACTAATTATGCACTTTCTAATAGCTGGATTCCAAAACTTATATCCCTTAACACCATCTGGATAACCTAAAAAAATACATTTCAGTGTTCTAGGATCTAATTTTCCTTCTTCTTTGGTGTGAATATAAGCTGTGCATCCAAAAATCTTCAAGTTACCATGGTCAACCGGATGGCCTGTCCATTTCTCTAATGGTGTCTTGAATTCAATTGCTGAAGAAGGTGTTCTATTAATCAAATAAACAGCTGTATGAGTAGCTTCTGCCCAGAACTTAACAGATAGGTTTGCACATGACAACATACTTCTCACCCTCTCAAGAATGGTCTTGTTCATCCTCTCAGCTAGACCATTTTGTTGAGGGGTCTTCCTTACGGTCTTGTGTCTCACAACACCTTCATTTTTACAGTAGCTGTCAAATTCACTACACAAGTATTCCAAACCATTATATGTCCTTAGCTTCTTCAGTTTCTTCCCTGTCTGATTTTCTATCATAATTTTCCATTCTTTGAACTTCCCAAAAGCTTCATCTTTTGTTTTCAAAAAATAGACCCACACCCTTCTAGAGAAATCATCAATGATACTAATAAAGTATCTGCATCCACCAAGAAATAGATGTCTTGAAGGCCCCCATAAGTCAGAATGAACATAGTCTAAGATACCTTTAGTACAGTGTTTACTAACATTAAATTTGACTCTACTCATCTTGCCATATACGCAGTGCTCACAGAAACTCAGCTTGTCTAATTTGTCTCCACACAGCAAGCCTTGCTTGCTAAGTTCCATTAGACCCTTCTCACTAACATGAGCCAATCTTCTATGCCACAAAGATGTTTTATCATCAATCCTTGGAGAGGATACTGCTGCTGAACCTGTCACTGCAACACCATTGAGCAAGTATAAGCCATTCTTCTTTTCTCCTTTCATGACCACCAATGATCCCTTTGTAACTTTGAGAGTACCATTTTGAGCCTTGTAACAGAAACCACTAGCATCCAGAACACCAAGAGAAATGAGATTTCTTTTAAGATGATGAACAAATCTGACATTTGAAAGAGTTCTGATGACACCATCATGCCTCTTTAACTTCACAGTACCAATTCCAGTTACTTTGCAACAAGCATCATTCCCCATTAGAACTCTACCTGCATCTAGAGTCCGAAAAGTATCAAACAATTGGTTGTTAGGAGTCATATGAAAAGTACATCCAAAATCTAGAACCCATTCCATTCTAGTATCCTGATTAGAAGCAACTAACACATCTGCACTTTCATATCCTTCAGTAGCAACATCAGCATCACCATTTTCAGATTCTTGTTCCTGTCTTTTCTTGTTCTTTCTTTCAGGACAATCACGCCTAATGTGACCCTCCCTGCGACAATGGTAGCATTTTATATGTCTAGGCTTAGATTTAGATCTTGATCTGTTGTTCCCGGTGTTATTCCTCTTCCATTGCCTTTTATCTGGTCTACCTCTTACCATTAATCCATCAGCATCTGATTTTCCGCTAATCCTGTTCTCAACATCTTTAGAATTAATTGCAACTTCTATTTCTTCTAATTTCAGAGTTTGTCTACCATATTTCAAGGTATCAACAAAATTAGCATAGGATTTGGGAAGTGAATTTAGTAAAATCACAGCCTGATCTTCATCTTCTATTTCAATAGATAGACTCTCAAGATCTTGTATTGGCTTCTTAAAATCATACATGTTATCTGCTATAGATTTCTTCTCATCCATAGTGAAACCAAAAAATTGTTGTTTCAAATGGATTCTATTTGGAACAGCTTTAGACATGTAAAGAGATTCGAGTTTAGTCCAAATACCTGCTGCAGATTCTTCCTTCTTCACTTCTCTCAGGACTTTGTCACCCAAACCAAGAATCAGAGAACTGTAAGCTTTCTCCAGCAATGTTTTCTTCTCTGCAGCATCCATTGACGCATGTAACTTGTCCTCACCTTCCAAGGCAGTTGCAAGACCTTCTTTGACAAGAACAGCCTTCATCTTCATCTTCCAGAGTCCAAAATCATTTGAACCCGTGAACTTCTCAACTTCAAACTTAGTTGACATCACTGCAACTCACAATGCTCTGTTATCCCAACTGCTCCCAGATTTGAGTAATGATAACCCTAGGAATCTATAATCGAAACAACACAAGCTCTAATACCAATTTGTAACAATTCCTATACTCAAAATCTGTCTCCAAATAACAGCAACCAAGTTTGACAGAAAGTAAAGAAAGATTAGAGGAGAAGAAAGAGACAAAGATTTATCCTGGTTCGATTGTCAAGTGACAATCTACATCCAGCAAGAGCAAAGATCAATCCACTATGAATCAGAGAAAGAATTACACAGTGTTTATACAATTTATCAGTACTCTCACTCACTTTGTCTCAGTTTCTCTCAGCATACAATAACACCAGATACAAAAGAGGGAATGCAGAGCACACCACACAAAACTCTCTCACTCTGTGTAAAACAACCAGCTCGCCTAACTCTCTAAAATATCAGAGATATTTTATTACAGCTGGCTACCACATTTCTTCTCTTTCCTCCAAGAGGATCACTGGACAACAAAAGCTGACGTGGACTCAATTGATTTAATTATGTGCCACCTTACAACATGACACATTTGCACTTAAAGATCAAGGAGATCTGCATTTCTTCTTGGGAATAGACGTGAAAAGAAAAGATGATGGAAGTTTGCATCTTTATCAAGGGAAAAATGTCACAGAATTATTGCAGAAAGCAAAAATGAGTGATCCAAGACCATTTCCACTCCTATGATCACATGTGCACCTTTATCAACTAGAGTTGGTAATCCATTTGAAGATCCAAGTTTATATAGAAGCATTGTTGGTGCCTTGCATTATGTAACAATAACAAGGCCTGAAATATCATATTGTGTGAATAAAGTTTGTTAGTTCATGCATAATCCTCTTCATCTACACTGGAAAGCTGTGAAAATAATTTTGAGATACTTGAAAGGAAAAACTAACTATGGTTTAGTTCTTCATCAATCTAAGCATTTGGCACTCATTGGTTTCTCAGATGCAAACTGGGCAACTGACCTTAATGATAGAAGATCTACTTCATGCTATTGTGTGTTCTTGGGAAACAATCTAATAGCTTGGAGTTCTAGAAAATAGCAAACAATCTCAAGGTCGACAACATAGGCGGAGTATCGAAGCCTAGCTAATGCAACAACATAGATTATTTGGTTGTAGGGTCTTCTAAGTGAATTAAAATTTTTACAAGCTCAAGTTCTTGTAATTTGGTGTGACAACTTGAGCACTGTGTCATTATCTACAAATCTCATGACATACTCAAGAACCAAACATATTGAGTTGGATTTGTATTTTGTAAGGGAGAGAGTGATAAAGAAGCAGCTTAGTGTTCAACATATTCCATCCATATATCAGACATTGAACATTTTTACCAAGCCTCTATCAGCCACTCTCTTTACAAGACTAAGAAATTAGCTAAACGTTCTTCCAGAAGACACGCTTAGCTTGAGAGAGAGTAATGAAGCAAATACCAAGTCACCAACTGAAATGGGTAGATGACATGGCTAGACTCACATGTAAAATGTTATAGGGATAAACTTGTCTTTTACTCCCCTCTCTCTCTCTGCTAATTTTGTTAGAATAGATTTATGGGATATTATCATTTTCCCTCCCGACCTTTACCCTATTATAAAAAGTGAGGATAAGGTTTCCCCATATTGGCCTTTAATCACCCCCAAATAGAATTAATGGAAAACGAACCCCTTCTGTTAGGAATTCCATCCAAAAGTCGAGTTGATCATTAATGATGGAGGGTAATTTCGTAATCTCATTGGTGGGGACAGTAAAGGTAATAAGTGATGAAGGTTAAAAACGTAATTTGATATTTATAATAAATAATATATTAAATAAAAAATCAAATGAGTGGAGGAGATCAAGCCAGGTCACTCCTCCACCCATTACATTTCACAAAAATAAAAAAATAAATAAGAATTAACATATCATCATCATCACTAACCTTTACCAAACCACAAACCCATCAGATGTTTCGTCTTTTACCAAACCACCACAAACACACCAAAACCACCACCCTCAAACCAAACAAAACACCCACTGTCAAATGCCCAAACCCAATCGAACCCCAATCGACACTGGTGAGAGAGAGATCGAGAACACCATCAATTCACGTTGCATGCGGTTTAGTGGTTTCTAGTGAATAGATCGGCGGCGTTGATGGCTAGGGTTCGGTGATCGGTGATTGGTGACCGCGAAGCTTTCTAGGTCGGCGGTGATAGGTGACTCGCAGCAGTGAATGTTGGTCGGCGACAAATAGGTGACTCAAACTTTTCAAATTTCATTTCGATTTCAGTTAGGTTTTGGGTTCTCTATTTTTTTTTTTCCACATTGAAGAGACTTGTTAGTAGGATTTATGTTGATAATATTTGAAATTATTTGTTGGGATTTTATTTTTTTGTTTTTATATACAATTTTGTCATGTTTAGGTTATCCAACCTAGATTTTGTATTCTCTTTGATTTTTAATGTCATTTTTGTGATAATTTAATTTATAGATCCACTGGCTTGTTCATGGATGATTTGGTTTAGTTTTTGAAAAATTATGGTTATAAATCATGTTTGGAATATTTGTTGTGATCTGTTGAACTTTGAAATCTATGAAAATTGTTGAATGTTGTTATTGGTTTTGATATATTGCGGGAAGAAAAATTGATTAATCTGGATAGTAGTGATGACGATGATGATATGTTAATTCGTTTTTTTTTTCCCCTTAAATTATTAGATAATTATTAAATCATTAGATAATCCTTTAAAAAAAAATAGATAATGATTTAATTTATGTTTTTAAAATTAAATAAATAATAATAAAAGATATCTCCACCGTCCATCTAAAAGATGGACAGTGGAGATCCATCTTCTTTTTCTTAAATATATTTTTTATTGAATAAATATTTTGAGGGTTAAATTCATTTCTTGATTATATTGAAGGATAAAACGGTCATTTGATTTGTTTTTAAAGGATAGAAGAGCAATTTCGTCTTTTCACCCACTGAATAGTGTCAGAGTTAACTTTTCTATTGAAAAAGCTAACAGAAGGGGGTCTTTTAACAATAATTTGAATTCATGGGGGAGACGGGTCAATATGGGCAAACCTTGTCCTCACCTTTTTAATAGGGTAAAGGTCAGGGAGGAAAATGATAATATCCCTAGATTTATTTATTATTCTTGTTGTAACTTGTAAATAAGACAACATTGTATCTGTAAACATAACTCTGTTATAATTCAATCAAAATCAGTTTTGTCTCAAATTACTTTGAGGTCGTTTTCCCGTTAGGCGAGCTCTCAGAAGTGTTATATATCCTCAGGTTTTGTACCTCTTCCCTGATCGAGTCAAACAGCTCTGTGGACAAATAACGCTCTCCTGAGCTGGGGAATATCACCTGCACACAAAGCCAAAGAAATGACATATGAACTGGACAGAAAATTATAGCAATTCATACCAAGAAAGAAAAAGAAACTTACAACAAAGAGTTTGCCAGCATTTTCAGGCCTCTTAGCCAACCTTATAGCAGCAGCAGCAGCAGCACCAGATGATATCCCTACCTGCCAAAGCATGATCCTAGCTAATATTAGCATAAAATGCCTGTCAATGGAAAATCAGATATTACATGAAAGCAACGTTAAAATTACAAACAGACCAACAAACCCTCTTTTAGGGGAAGCAGCCTAGCAGTTTCAATAGCTTCTTCACTTGATACCTGAAAAGCACTGGCACTGTATGTTAGTCAAGCTAGGCAACAGATCAATAATTAATTTGTGGTTTATAGTATAGGTAATCACTAATCAGATTATAAGACTTACCGTAACAACTTCATCAAGTATGTCAAGATCCAAAACATGAGGAATCGATCCGGCGCCAATGCCTTGGATCAGATGCTTGCCTTTAACATGTTGCACCAGAAACTATTGTAAGGATAAACTACACTTTTTTTTCAAACACGTAAAACTTTAAATATATAATTAATATGATCTCAAAATATGTCTTTCGATTCGATTTTCAATTATAGTAACTAACCCGGTTTTCCTCCACTCAACACTGCACTTTCCAATGGTTCTACACCATATACCTAGTGTCAACATAAATAGCATCGCATTAACATAGTTGACAAGCACTTGTGATCAGAGGCGGAACTCTATGGAGGCCAGGGGGCCATGATCCCCGCTCATAGCAAAAAAAATAGTTAAAAAAATATAAAAATAATTTAAAAATTATAGATTTTACAATTTATTTATCTCATTTAAAAGTTTGAAACTTTCAGTTCCGCCCCTGATTGTGATCTCTTTCTCCTTATAAATTTCAATCTTTAACACAAACACAAACCTTGATATTGGGATTCTTCTCTTTAAGGAATCTTCCAGCACCAGTGATGGTACCACCAGTCCCTACAGGTGCAACAAGTGCATCAACTTTCCTTCCCGAGTCTTTCCATATCTCTGGGCCTGTAGTCTCATAATGAATCTACATGTATATATGATGATGACAAACAGTTTTTCCATGAATCCAATTTACAAAATTAATTATAACTAACAATTAATCCACATTAATTACAATATAATTACCTTAGGATTGGCTGCATTTTCATCTTGATGCGGCATATAACCATGGGGTGTGCTAGCTAGTATCTCCTTAGCTTTTTCACGAGCACCCTCGAAGCCTGTGGCAGGATCCGAGAGATATATCTTAGCTCCGAAAGCTCGAAGCACCATTTTTCTCTCGAGACTATATGATGCTGGCATTACAATTATGACTTTGTAACCCCTTACAGCTGCAATGAAGGACAATCCAATCCCCGTGTTCCCGCTTGTAGACTCGATGATTACGGACTTTAGCCAATATTATTCGAATATATCCACAACCACAAGGGAAATTTATCAGTCTCCATCGATGTCTCAATTCGAACTATATTGATGTATGTTCATGTTATTGAAGATACACACTACTCTACTAGCTAGCTAGTTCTAGAGATTGAGTGTTACCATATGGATCGCTTGATTAAGTTAAGGTTAGCAGATAATGTTATAGAGATCGAACATAATACAAATTAAGTCCATTGCAATACGTACCTTTCCTGGTGTAATTAATCCCTTATCCTCTGCATCTTTTATCATACTATATGCAGTCCTGCAACTCATGACATCAATTGAAGACCAAACTCGTTACAGGGGTGATCGATTGATGATAGAAAGATGTTATATAATAATTGTATACCTGTCTTTGAGACTAGAGCATAGTTCCATCATTTCTAGCTTGGCAGCAATTCGGGCTACACAACCATCTACAATATTGTTGAGATACACCATTGGTGTACGGCCTATCAACTAATTAAAAAATCTCACATAAACGACCCATGTCATCATAGGTTAATTAACTAAATAAAGTAATATAGAAATTAAACACAAGTCGTTTGTAAAGAGAATTTAATTAATTACTTGGGTAGCATCTTTCTTGATTGCACAAGTCATGTCCTCCATGGAGCTATGAAATTATCAAACAACTCTATGAGTATCAATTAGCAGCTGCCAACCTAGCAAGGACTGTTTCATTAGCCTTCCAAGTTACAAAGCAAGGGCTGTTTTATTTTATTAAATTGACTTTTAAACAGATCACAAGTAATCTCTGATACTTGTATTTCTCAACGAAGCTAATTAAAAAATCTTAGAAATTTCACGTACCCTGTACTGCTTCTAATTAAAGCTATAAGTGGTCAACACTCAACAGTACTGGAAACACTTTTGACAAATTGGAGAATAAGAAAAAGCAAATAATTAATATATGACTTTGTAGTTGTACTAACCTGGGAAGGAAACCTTTTTCTGAATTTCTCTCGTATAGTCGTATGCATGAAATAGTGAATATTATATATATATATATTTACACTCTTAATTAGATACGGTTGTCGATTTTTTGTTATTATTATTATTATTTTTTTGACGATTCTAGCCCATAAAAAAATAATCTTGTGATTAGAGATTTTGGGTGGAGAGGAAAAGAAAAAGTTAGGATAAGTGCACGGGATGCTGTCTTCTCTGTTTTTCCTCATCCTTTTACAAGTGTTATCTCGACTAATGAGTGGCTTTACTCATAGTTATCGTGAGAAATGCTTGTTCAATTAAATCATGTGATATGTAATATGAATAACCAATTGTATGAGAGATGTATATCATATGATACAATATATGGTAAATGAATTTTATATCTACGTGACGTCCAAACGTATTGAAACATTCCTTGTTTCTCAAAACTTAATACATGACAAAATAATAAAGGATAAGTATCAATAATGCTGAAATAAAAACAGCAGCAGCTATGTGCATCACATTAATTAACAGTTGTATATATATACTGAGTCAGACACACTCGAACAGAGACCATTTAAGAATACAGGAGCGTTGAGCGAAAGAGTTAAATTAGACCTTGTAAAATTAAATATTAAATAATTAATGCTTATATAAAATGATTTATCAGTTGAATTTTTTTTAGCAACAGTGTCCATAAATGACCTAATTGCCCTTCATGAAAAGATAATTGAAAGAGAAAAACCCCACAAATTACTTGTTGGGTTCAAAAATTTTCTAGTACTCTTTACTCCCCTACTGTTAAGACTAGCATCAACTTAATAACTTAAGTTTTAATTGCACCTAAAATATAAATCTGTAAAAATACCCTTAAAACATAATCACAAAAATAAGCTCGTTTTTTTTTTTTTTTTTTTTTTTTCCTGAGACTTATTTGGGTATTTCCAAGACATAATTTATATTTCCAAGACTTATCTTGTAATTTCTGAGACTGATTGAGTATTTTTACAAATTTCAAGACTTATTGGGTAAAATACAAAATTTTCCATAAGTTTTTTTCATCTTCTTCATTGACGTCCATTGGAAGTCGAATAGACCTCCATGGAGGTTGAAATCGACCTCTAATGGAGGTCTGTTCGTTTGATCTCCATTGGAGGTCTGTTCAACCTCCATTGATGGAGGACCTCCATTGGTCTTTCATCAATTGAGGTTTTTGAAAAAAAAAAAAAAAAAATCTAATGACAAAAAAGTAATAAAAGAAGAAGGTGATGATATTTTTGTCCATTAGTATCATTTAAACTCAAATTATTAATCTAGGTGCTATTCCTAAAAATCACTATGGATATTTTTTGGGATATTAAAAGCTCTTTTGGGATATTTTTTGGTTTTTTGGCAAAATTCTAAAATAGTTTTTTAATATTAAAATGCTATTTTATATCTATCGGAAAAAGCTCAAATTTTGGCATTCTCCCAAGAAGCTCTCTTTTTACGTTTTTTTTTAAAACAAATAAATTTTCTCAACTATCTTTCATGAACTTTAATATTTTACCATATACCTCTTTCATTAGTCATTACAACTACTTTCCCAATGCATTTTTTATTTTTTGGTAATTTATAACAACGAAAGCTCTTTTAAAGTCATATTGTCAAACAAACTATTAACTTAAAAATGCCTTTTTAATTGAATACCAAACAACATACAATTTTTAATTTTTTGTTAGAAGCTCTACTCAATAAAAGGTTAGTTGTGAAAGATTTATCCCAGAAACTCTACTTGATAAGTCATTTCAAATACACCCTTAAAAAGGTAACAAATCGTGAAAAAAGTTGGATGACTTAGTTGAAATTTTGCCATATTTAAAGAAACACTAATGCTAGCTAGATAATCTAAAAATTTAACCAAAAAACCAACCCAAATGATGTGGCAATTGATTTGTCATTACCATGTTATTCACCAAATCATCTTATGATATGTGTAGTGATGACAACTCACTTGCCATATTATTTGGGTTGAATTTTCGATTTTTTTTTTATACTCGATCTTATAGAAAATAGACCCCCTTAGGAACCAATCATATTATGTATATATATAGAAAAGAGTATGTGAAGCATAAAATCAGTAAAGATAAATGGTCCCAAGCATAAAGTGACATCCACCATGAAATAAAACGATATTTGTTATTATTGAAGAGAATCTTTAAAGCATCACTTCAGTATTTATTTAAGAAAATAATGGAGTAATGGACACTTAGCTATCGGGAATGAAACATAAAGTTGATACAGGTAATGGTCCTAGTCTCCTAGATATGTACATAGCATATGAAGGGTCAAGTGATATCAACCAGAAATAATAGGTTCTTCGTTATTATTGATGATAATATCTTATTATGTAAATTGACTTCAATTATATCTTGTTGGCTTGTTGCTGAAATTATTTACTTTTAACTATTGTCATGACTCATGACGGATAAGCTACCGTAATTCTAATATACAGTATTGGAATGTTGGGTGGAGATTCCATGGACCAAGCAGGTCGAGCCAGTACAGCGGCGCACCAAACGCTAACGTAGAGGCGGTCATCGAAAAGGGACTTGATTGGTGTTTTTATAAGGTAGTACAGGAAACTAGGCAAGGGAGGTGAGTAAGATCAGCAGCGGTGAAAAATTCACCGCCCTAATAGTTGCTACTTTTCAGCCTTTCTTCGTACACATCCAAAACCTTGCCTAGCTCCGTCTTCTGTTCTACAACCACTGCTTCTTCGATGGGCAACCCACGTTTGGGGTTATCCACCAGCTCCCTTATAAGCTTTGAAGCTTTTGGTTCAAATTCATGATCCACCACGTCAATCCAGGCTACTATATTATCCCCTGTAGCTTCGGATTCGTGTACACTTCCAACTTTAGAAAAAAAAAATGTATACTTGTTAACTTTTTTTACATTAATTTTTTGGTATTGTATGCATATACATATATATATACACACACTTATGAACTTTTATGAATATACAATAATTTTTGAGCTCTATTTATGGAAGTATAAAATTTTGTGCAGTAAAAACATAAAACTCTTTATAAATTAATAAATTATTCATTTATCGATAATTAAATAACCCCTCTAAAATAATAATTTTCCTTAATCCCAACATTATTATTTTTATAGGGGTTTTACTATAATATTTATATGGGTTGATAGGGTGTTGCTCTAATCCTTGTTGTGTAAGTAAAGGATTTGTAGTTAGAATCATAATAAGATTCCAATTGAGTAGTTTGTTTAGGTCTTTATTTCCTGATTGGTATGCAATCTTCTAGGAGCGTTGAGTTGTTGCTCGATTGTGATTCTCTAATACTTAGGAGGGAATAAAGATATTTCTTTGTTGGAGTGAGATTTTGATATTTCGATCTGAGTGGATCTCCACTTGATGTGGTGTATCCTGATGACGTTATATGTCCTGTCTTGGCTGAGAAGATCTCGCTCGGTAGAGATCTTTGGCGAGCAGGATCTTTGTTCATTAAGACTCCTTGACCGAATATGTTTACTTGGCGCATATGTTTCTGACTTTCATACCAACCCTCTTGATGACGTGTCTAGACCTGATGACATATCCTTGGTCAACGTCCCTTTAGTTGACTAGTTGACTTTTGATGACGTGACACTACCATACGTCCATATTACCTGCTATTTTTGCTGATGTGGCATCCATCCGAATTACACGTATAACACTAATAATTATTGCATAAGATTATCAGCTAGCCAACAATTTTCACCTCAATAATTTCATTTTTTAAAAATGATTTCAATTTAATAGTTTTGGAAAGGAAGACGTACATGACTTGAACCCAAAACCTAATTGATATAGATGTGAGGAGTTTAATTACAGTTATACCAACCTCAACAATTTCATTTCATTGATAGATTTTTTTCGAGATTGAGTCTGAAATGCATTGTTTTATTAGTAATAACCATTAGTGGGGGCAATATGGACCGGCCCGACCTGGCCTAGCCAGGCAAGGGCGTGCCGGGCCCTTAACAGGTTGGCCGGGCCCTTAACAGGCTGGGCCCAAAAAAGCCTGAAGGGAGCCTGATAAAACATTTTGAGGTCTGGCCTGGGCCCAAGGTACGACCTGCTGGCCGTGCTGGCAAGTGGCAAGCCAAGATAGGCTGGCATGCGGGCCTTAAACAGGCCTCCAATTAAATTCTTTTTTTTTTCTTTTTTTTTTTTCAAATTTCAAATAAATCTAATATATAATTTATATAAAAATATAAAATAAATAAATTATTAATCAATTGAATGAATTGATTTTTTTTCCTATTTTAAATAAATTATGAATCAATTAAATAAATTATTAAGAAAATTTTAAATTTTTTTAAGAGAAAAAAAAAAAAAAAACATAGCTGTTGGCTTGGCCAGTTGGCCAACGGCACAATTTTTTTTTTTTTTGAAAAACAACTGTTGGGCTTACCCAAAATAAAAAAATAAATTAATTATAGTGGCCTTTGGCCACAGGCCACATGCCGACCTGTGAGGCCTGCAGGTCTCACTCTTACAGCCAGGCCAAGCAGGCCTTGGCCTAGACATGGCGCCAGTTCTGGTTCGGTTCTAGTTCTATGGTTCTGACGGTTCAGTTATTATTATTTTTTTATTTTTTTTTTAAACCCAGTCACATGATCACATCTTCTCCAACAGTCCAACCAACACCATCTCTTTTTGTCATCGTGATCATCATCTTCTCCACCAGACCATCACCATCTCCAAACCCCAAACCCTAACCTAATCCATCATTTTTAAAACAAAACAAAACAAAAAAAGAATTTAAAACACAATTATCGATATTGTGGATGGATCTAGAAACCCATCATCGATCTAATATGATGATCACTATAACACCATTATCGATCCGATGGACCTGGAAACCCACCACCACCACACCCAAGACAAACAACCAAACCGATATGATCTCCACATGTCACCCATTCCATTTATCCAGTATACCACCCATTACCAAAACCCAACCCAGATCAATATACCACCCAATTATTTTTCCCATTCATTTTCCTCAACTTTCTCAGCAAACAAACACAGAAAAAGAAGAAGCATATAGATCGTGAAGAAGAGATTGAACATCGAAGAAATTGGAACCGTCGATTCCAGAACAGGAACCGAATAGGCAGTTCCGGTCCGGTTCGGTTCATCATTTTTTGGAATCGGAACCGGAACCGGAACCGAAACCTCCTTGGTTCTGGTTCATGGTTCGGTTTCGATTTGGTTCCAGAGAGGACGGTTCCGGTTCGGTTCGGTTTGGTGGTACAGTTGGAACCGAACCGATGTCATGTCTACCTTAGCCTGACCTGATTCTTGGCCAGGCCGTGCTAGGCCCGACCTGATCGTTGGCCTGGCCGGTCAGACTTGGCCCGCCGGGCCTGACCCATTTTACCAGCACTAATAACCGTATGATAATTTTATCTTCGTAATAGATCCTAGCACTATAAAATGTACAGAATATTTTAGGATAGCATGCGCAATTTAAAGATGTACTGTTGTTCCCTATTGACCGATTGATGTTTGACTATTCACGGAAGGGTATGGTTAACATATTTCTTCTTCTATTTTTCATTATTTTTTGAAACTTTTTTTTTTTTTTTTCTATTAAATATCAATTACAAGTTTTCAAAATAAAAAATAACAAATTAACAGACTATCCCAATTTGACATGCATGGAACATAGCCCTTTGGAGAGGTTCCAGTTTTGTAGGACGAGGACTGGACTATATTTGGTAATACATGAAAAACTTTTAATTGCATATTTAGCATACAAATTACAATTTGTAAACTGATACAATTTGGCAAGTCTCCCTTTATAGTTGTTTTGTTTTCAAACACAGTACGTATAGTAATATATAAAATACATTGTTAATGACAGAATCACCCTATAGATAAATTAGGGAATGAAATTGACTTAATGGGAAAGTGTATATATATATATATATATACACAAATTAGAGTAATACTATACAACCCAAATAATTAACCCAAAATTTAACTCAAATTATATAGTAAGTGAGTTGTTCTTACCACACAAATGATGAGATGTGATTAATGAAAAATCACTGGTCACATCATTTGGGTTGGATTTTGAGCTAATATTTTGGGTTACCGAGCATTAGTGTAAAAATTAATAAGTACATGCATAGTGCATACAATAAAATGCCATAATTAAATGTATATACGCATGGGCGGATGGTTGTGGGGGCTGACCCGGGCTAAAGCCGAGCAAGCTTTTTGGTAAAAAGAAAAAGAAAAAAAGAGAGATTTAATATTATTTTAATTGATCAACATAATAGGCTTAGCATTAGAGTTAGAGTTAGAGCATCTCCAATGCAAAAGTGGCATGCATACCAATAATTGTTGACATGGTAACAATGTCAAGAGACTTGCTTCCTATTTAGCATAAAAATAGACTTGATAGACAAATAGACAATCAACTCAAAAATTGGTCTCCAATGCTTCCATCTAAAACACAATTTTTTTAATGACGTGTCCATCTTTTTTTCCTATTTTATTTTCTATTTTATTTCCTTACAAAAAATATATGAAAAATTAATATCAGTTTTAAATGTTTACTGAGTCAACCTAAAAAATAGCCGTGCAACAGACCATCTGAAAATGGACGATCATGTTGACAATGTCTAATTTTTTTTTGCCACGTCAGTTTGAGGTTGAATATGCACGGCTGTATTGACAATTATTAACATAACGTCTATTTATCCTACGTGGTATCTCTTTTTTTCACAAGCCACACTTACATTGGAGATGCTCTTAGAATGAGGGTCTATTGATTCTCTTCTTTCCTTTCCTGTCATGGTCACATCAGCTTAATTTCTATAACTTTCTCTCTCTATCTCACCGGTCTCAACTCCCGATTCTCTCCCTCTCATTCTCTTTCTCTCTCTCTCACCCAATTTTCTCTCTTTCCAATTAATAAATTCACAATTCTAAATTTGAATTATAAAAAATATTCCAAATATATTTTTTTAATTAACAAGTTAGAGTTTTAGTTTGTTATTCATAGTTTAAAGTTAGAGTTAATTTGTTATTTTTTAATGATTTTTTTTCCTACTACAATTTATTATTTTTAGTATTATATTATAATTTATAAAGTATCATTTTAACCAAATTGTTTGGGTTACAATGTCAAACAACATACATTAAAGTTAAGAAAAACTATGCTAGCTTTCATGCTTTGGAAAAAAAAGTTAATCAATCATCGGGTATTCAGGAGGGAGTGGATCAAGTTCTCCATGTAATATCGCGAACGAGAGTTCAAGTTTACCGATTAATGAAATTTTTTCGATTGATGGAATTTTTTAGTACTGTCGAATTAAATTCACTTACTATATAGTTTTATTTTAGCCCACCCTAGGAAACAATCTTGAGTACGCCCCTGTATATACGTAAAAGTTAATAAGTACATACTATGTATATACATAAAAATTAATAAATACATACATACAATGCATATTTTAAGAAAGATCTGAATTGAGAAAATAGAAGTGTCAAATTAAAAGTTTATTAATATGTATTATGAATTTTTTTTGTTCTATTTCTTTTTTTTAATTTTTTTTTTGAGAAAATTTTCTTTATGTATTTAATCGATTATTAATTTATATATTCGTTGGGCCCTAAAGGATTTCAAAAATATATATATATTATCTTATGTACTTAGCTAGGTTATTATTTTAGTACACGGGCCCGAGTCAGGACCGGAGGATTTTATTATTTAAACAAAGTTATTAATATTTAATTTATCAAACATTAATTTATAAAGGTTTTACTATAGTGAAATCTATGTACAACGGCATGAACAGTTATTCAAGAGAGGGAGAGTATTGAGTGTGTAATCTTCAAATATCATAGTGATATTTTCCTCACTGCCTCCGGCAACCATGGTTTTTTCTAGGGATGGCAACGGGTTGGGTTTGGGCAGGTTTTGCAAAATCTAAACTCGCACCCGCGAAATATTTCCTCACCCACGCCCGCCCACTAATCCGTGAAAATAAACGGGTTCGGGTTTCACCCGTGGGTTTTATACGGGTTCGCAGGTCACACCCACGTACCAACCCACCAAATATATTAATTTATAAATATTTAATATTTAATTATATTTATTTATACAATACAAAACTCCTCTTTATTTATAATATATCATGGAAAATTACAAATACAAGTGTGTTTCTTTGTTAAGACAAGAGACAAAGCACATTATATATATACAGTCTTTCTATTGTCAATTTGTCTTAACAATAAATATATCAGGACGAAGAATGTGGACCATAGATTATGGAGAAGTTTTGACAAGTGCATACACTTTGAGTCAAAGTATGTAAATATAGTGGTCCACATTCTTCATCTTGATATATTTATTGTCAGGACGAACTGATAATAGAAAATCTGTATATATATAGCTAATGGTAAAGTCCCACACTAAAAAAACAAGAGTGCAAGGTTCTACCATTAGCTATATATAAATGAGAGTTGAGAATTGTAATTCTCAAACTTAGAATGAGTGGAGTTTTTATATTTTATTCTTTATATGGTTAAAAAGTTTCCATTGAAGTTTAAATTTATAATATTTTAAATAATAAATATTATATAATTTTTATTTATGCCGGTTCGCAGGTTCACCTGCGGGTTCGTTTTCCAAACCCGCACCCACACCCGAACCCGTTGGATTTTTCTTTATACGGGTTCGCAGGTCGTAAATTCACCACCCAAACCCGACCCTACAGGGTCGGGTTTGGGCGGGTGCATGTCAAATTGTCATTCCTAGTTTTTTCCCTACTTTAAGGTTTTCCATGTAAATCTAGTGTTATTATTTTATTGCTTTTCTTTATATTTTTCAATAAACCACCGTTCTTGTTGAGGTCTAGCGGGTTAACCGATGGTTGCAATACATCCACGTGAAAGAGAGAGGTTTTTGATTACTTCATATTGACCAGACAAAACCCTTGATCTGCCTACGTGCTACTGACTTTTCAACGGTCCAAAAATCACTGTCAACAATTGGTAAATAGTGAACAAATTAATTTTATAATTCCTAACCTCAACTACTCCATACATTTAATAATGTGAGCTCTACAAGGAGAAGATTATCATATGAAATAGACCTTTTTCTGAAGTTGAGAACCGACTTCTTGCGATTATAAAAATAGACATCCGAGGGACACTATATTGTTGCTCAAAAAAAAAAAAAAAAAAAAAAATCAAGTAATCAATTGAAGCATTGAAAAGAAGAAAAAATCAAACATTTTGCATGTGTCCACTGAAATCTTCAAGAAATTAATATTTGTAATGAAATAGAGCATGTTAAATATTTTCCATTTTAGGCTTCGAGAGGTCGCATTTGTTAAATTTTCTACGTGTTAGATGTTATTTTATTAAGATATTGTAACTATCGAAAGTAAATATTAATATATTTAATATTTGGGCAAATTGTACAAAATTCCCTAAACTTTGACCATATTACGCTCATATGCACAATTTATCTATCAATCACACAGACAACTCCTAAAATAATCATATTAGAATACGTGAAGAACATACTATGATCAGGGTAGATATAACTAATAAATGGGACCTAATAGCCTTATTAGAACACGTGAAGAACATACTATTTTTGGTAGATTTAACTAATACCGTATATGGCACCTAATAGTCTTATTAAAACACATGAAGAACATAATATTTCAGGGTAGATTTAACTAATATATGGTACCTAATTGTCTTGTTAGAACACGTGAAGAACATACTATTTCAACTTTCAAGGTAGATATAAGTATATAACTAATATAAGTGATAATCTACTAGGTCGATATAATTAATATATATATGGACCGTCTATTAGCTAACCGTAAGCGTCCATTTTCAATAAATTATGAGTAGTACCAACAAGCTTCCAAATCCAAACTGAGCCCACATATTTTTCCAAGATATCATTCGTGCCCTTTTGGATTTTATTTATTTATTTATTTATTATTATTATTATTATTATTATTTTAAATTCAATTTCGGTACGTATTCATATATCTTATTTTCTTCAAAACAAGAAAAGGAAATAATATATTATATATTAAGACTGCGTTTGGTATAGATGTTCTAAGTAGGATGGATAGTACTAATTTTTTTTTTTTTTGGAGTTATTATTACAAGAATTAATTCAGAGTTTTACTTGAATTTTTATTCAAATTATGTATGAAGTATATATTGGATGACAATATGAAGTTGGTTCGGTGGTAAACCTCTCACTCATGCACTACAAGGTTACGGGTTCGAGTCCTCCATCTCCCTAAAAAAAAACCCAAAATTAATGTAATACTTATGTTGATAGTGATTTTTGGATCGTTGAAAAGTCAACAGTCCAACAATAATTGTATTAATGGTGATAATGCAAAAATATAAGAAAATAAAGATTAATCACATATACCACAGTAATTATGTGGAAAACCTTAAGGTTGGGAAAAAATCACGTCTGTCGAAGACAGCTCGGGAAAGAATATCACTATGAATAATATTGTTACACACTCAATACTCTCTCTCTCTCTCTCTCAAGTTCTTTTTCTCCTTTGTGTAATATGTGAGAATTATCGTACCTTAACTCTGAATAATACAAGTGTATTTATAGGTGTGATAGGGTGTTGCCTTAAACCTTGGTGTGCAAGTAAAGGATTGATGAGAACATATCTTCTAAGATTCTGATTTGCATGCTTGTTTGGGAGTTAATTTCCTAATAGTGATTAATCTTCTTGATTCTAGGAATTATTTCCCGTATAGGAGCTTTGGAGTGATTGTGATTGAAATTCCTTGAATTGGGGAATCTCTCCCAATTTGGAAGTCTCTAATTTAGGGAATAATTGTTATGTTTCCGTGTTGGAGATGAGTTAGAGAGATAAATCTGAGATTCTGCATCTGGCATGATCTTGAGTTGATATGGTGTATCAAGGTTGGACTTGTGCTTAGCGAATAGGTCTCATGACCTTTAATTGCTTTTGAACGTGGTGCTGCCACGTGTTGTGTGTTGACCTACTGATAACGTGGCCTAGCTTTGACTTTCTGCTGATGTGGATCAATGTATTCCATAATTCCTGTCTTTTTTGATGACGTGTCAAACTCTTCAAAAATATCTCTAACAGTACCTCCTAAATCTGCGAGGTGGGTATCAACTATCTACTCCATGTGGCGAGCTGGTACCTCGCCAAAATGGATTTAAATACTTTTGGAGTGATTGTGATTGAAATTCCTTGAATTGGGGAATATCTCCCAATTTGGAAGTCTCTAATTTGGGGTATAATTGTTATGTTTCCTTGCTGGAGATGAGTTAGAGAGATAAATCTGAGATTCTATAACTGACATGATCTTGAGTTGATATGGTGTATCAAGGTTGGACTTGTGCTTAGCGAATAAGTCTCATGACCTTTAATTGCTTTTGAACGTGGTGCTGCCACGTGTTGTGTGTTGACCTGCTGATGACGTAGCCTAACTTTGACTTTCTACTGATATGGATCAATGTGTTCCATAATTCTCATCTTTTTTGATGACGTGTCGAACTCTTCAAAAATATCCCTAACAGTACATCCTAAATCCGCGAGGTGCGTATCAACTTTCTACTCCATGTGGTGAGATGGTACCTTGCCGAATTGAATTTAAGTACTTTTGAGATTGTTGTCGTTGGATTATATCGCTTTCCTTCTGTACTTTAAGTATTTCGTTCACATTCCTTTCTGATTTCTTAAGACATGTTCTATTGGCCGTTGATTCTTCCTTGCTATTTTATTTTAATCATACTTCAGCACTTTCTTTGTTGTGCAGAGAATCTCCTTCAATGGCGAAGTCAAATAAAATTTTGAAGCTGAGTGCTTAAGAATGTGTTGATGATTTCGAGGTCGAGGACCATAAGAGTAACCAATTAAGGTTTTCTTGCGAGGTGCCCTGCACCTTTGGTAGTGAGACAAATGTGGTCGATGCAGCCGTTCTGACGAGTATTTCGATTATAACCATTTTTTATGGAGCTCGAGCTCTCTGGAGATTGCACTGCTTGGGATCCACCCCCTAAGTTTGCTGCCATGTATATGAGTCTGCACTGAGTTTGGGGGATCATGTTGCTTGGAGTCCACCCCCTGATACTGTCGTCATTTTCTAGTCAATGTTGTTGTGTGGAGTCATTCTACCTTTTTAACACTTGGCTGGTCGTTTTCTTGCCAAAGCCAAGTTATCGTCTGCCTAATTGATTGTGAACAACCGTTGGGTGTTTGTTGAGTCTCTACTCATTGTGGGGATATATGAGTTATCCACCCCCTTCCGCTTGTGAGATAAAGCATCTGATCTCACAACGGTCCTCTGAATCTGACTTGTTTTTTATAGCGGCATTGCCAAAGTTTAATCAAACAAATAGACACCATCGCTGGAGACGCAACGTGGGCAGCCCGTGTGAAGCTAATGAGAGAATTCAAAGCAGGAGAACACTCTAAATGGGAACCCAACCTGGAGATTGAAAAGTGGGAAGAAGCCTAGCGTTTAGATGAGGAGGAGTCTCCCAAAGCTGATGGTTCCAAAGCAATCGAGGGTGCGATTGGAATGGTGGTGACCAGCATGTAGAATACGGCTCTGGTGATGCATCAATCGATTGTTCAAGGCGAAGAGGCTAACACTCCAAAGGAAGGTGACGGTGCTCCGGTGGATGGAGAGAAGGATAAGGAAGTCGACCGAGTCGAAGGTATACAACATACTTTGTAATTGGGATATCAAAACAAGGCCAAGTTGGTGAAGTCAAATACCAAAACTTTTTTTTTTTTTTTTTTTTTTGTGTTTTTTCAGAAAATTTCTTGCCTTTTGCTTTATTATTATTATTATTATTTTTACAGTATTACATAAATTCGGGTTTTTTTGGGAGGGAAACCGCAACCTCATAGTGTAGGTGTGAGAGGTATACCACCAAACCAACCTCATCACGTCGCCTTTTGCTCTTTGGATTTGGCTTTTTTTAAACTATTGCCTTCTCTCTCTCTCTCTATCTATCTATATATATATATATATAAAGTGGTTGCTTTTAAAAAAAAAATATATATATATTAAGGTTGTATATGTAATTGTGTACTTCAATTCAGTACTTGTGTTGTAACTTATGCATCCATTTAATAGCCTAGACCGGCCCGGTTAGAACAGATCGGGATTCTCTCTTTACCTTTTTTTCCAGACTTTTCATAATCTAGTTACACCTAAACATAACAAAAAATTCATGGTTATGATGTGATCATTTCTCTCTCATGTAAGTTGGTGTTTCAATTACATTAAAAATAAATAAATAAATCAAGGAGAGGATCCTATGAAACTTTGCCTCTCTTTGTGCTACGGCGAAATCACCATTGACACTGAGCTGGGAGCCATGGCCCTAGGCCCACAAAGTGTTCAATGTTAATTTAAATTCTACTCAATGTTTTTTTTATTAAATTTATATAATTCTATTAAAATTTTAATAGCTTTTCAAATCGATCCCAGATTTCTCGAGCTAGTTACTGAAATATATATTTTTTATATAAATTTGAAACATAACGGTACCTGTTAATACTATTTTTCCTCAAACAACCTTCTTTACTAGAAGAAAAAAAAAAAAGATTTCGACAAATTCTAATGGATGCAAGAAAACTTTAATTATGAATCTCAATAAAAACTTCTAATTAATTTTAAAATATCCCTTACGGTCATTTTAAATTGTAGTTGCATAATTCCATCAAAATTATGAACGTACATACAGTCCTTGACCAACGCAGAGATTGGTAAGATACTTTATTGCTCTTTGATTAAAGAAACTAAAACTTGAACACTGACAAGAAGATGTGCAGATGGAAACTAATACAGATTTATAGTTGAATACTTATATATATATATATATGAAATTAATAAATATACTTAATTAATTAAGGCTTGTTTTTGTCGACCATGTCCACCACCATTGACCAAGCAGGTCGAGCCAGTATAGCGGCGCACCAAGCGCTAACGTAGAGGCGGTCATCGAAAAGGGACTTGATTGGTGTAGCCATAAGGTAGTACAAGCAAGGGAGGTGAGTAAGATCAGCAGCGGTGAACTTATCACCACCCAAATAGTTGCTACTTTTCAGCCTCTCTTTGTACACATCCAAAACCTTGGCGAGCTCCATCTTCTGTTCTGCAACCACTGCTTCTTCGGTGGGCAACCCACGTTTGGGGTTGTCCACCAGCTCCCTTATAAGCTTTGAAGCTTTTGGTTCAAATTCATGATCCTCCACATCGATCCAGGCTGCTACTATCCCCTGTAGCTTCGGATTCGTGTACAGTTGTTCCTTTCCTAATTTTGTGACGTACTCATGAGTTATGTACCGCATGATTGTCGTTGATTCTGTTATTAACAATGGATTTTATATATTACTATACGTATAATGCTTGAAAACAGAGAAAACAAAACGACAACTATATATAAAGCAAATTCTATGTTAATGCAATTAAAAGCTAATTTAATTCATGTCTTACCAAATATAGTCAAGTCCTCGTCCTGTAAAACTGGGACCTCTCCAAAGGGCTATGCTCCATGCATGTCAAATTTTCATCAAGATCATCACATAATTAAGTACCTTGGAATTAGAAGAAAAAGAAAGAAGCAAGAATGAAAGCGATCGAGAAGCTCAATTTCAAAATTTAAGATAATTAATAATATTAATTGTATAAAGGCTTACGTTTAGAGACAAGAAAGATTGTTTTTTGTGGTCACCGGCGTCGAGATCAATTGGTATGAACTCAAAATCAACTTCATGCTCAAATAGGGCAGCCAGGGCTCGCATTGTCGCCAGACAACCAAGACTTCCGTACAGTTTTTTAACTGCCATTACGCGTTTTCGTGTGTGCAGTACCTGAGAAAGGGAGACACAGGTTTGGCGATTTGGCTACATATAGCAAATGCAAGAATTTTTTTTTTTTTTTTTTTTTTTGAAATACAACTACTGTCGGGACCTGGTGAGATTAATTAAACTCTACAAGAGTTGCCCGGAATATTACTACTACTATATCGGGGAGAAGTTATATATGGACTACAACTCTCACAATTGGAGAAAAGGCTACTCCTACAAATCGGGAGAAAACTTCCCACACATGCTTGTAAAATACGTATAATGAGACTCGAACCCCTGACCACTAGGTATGAAAGGGAGGTGCATAACCATCTCTACTAAGAGATGATGTGCGCAAATGCAAGAATATTTATAACATGCTTACATGCATTACATAAATTTAATTGGATACTAATTTTTTAACTTGAGAAGAAGGTCAAAAAATAATAATAATAATAATAACTTGAGAATAGTGAAGTCTTGTAATTGATATTTAATAGAAAAATAAAGTTTCAAAATTTAATGAAAAAAAAAAGAGAGAGAGAGAAAGAAATGTCTCGATCCATACGTACCCTTCCATGAATTGTCATATATTCCGTACATTTTAAATGATAGCTCTATTGTATATAAAGATAAAAGAGCTAATTACATATAACTTCCCTGAGGTTTGTCCATTTATATCAAAAAACAACTTTATCGAAAATTGACACTTAACTTCCCTAGTGTTAGTGTTTGACCGTTTTGGAGATTAAGCAAGAAAACACTAGGATTTTCAGTGGGTCATAAGACCATCTCCAATGTATAAGCTAATGCTAATGTCAAATTTGACAGGAAATAGAGTAAAATGTTATATTTGACACATCATTTTAGCATTGTACTCCAATGCAAAATTCTATTTGATATGCTATTTTTTTAATTTTTTTTATTATTTAAAATTATAAAAGTTAACAAATACAACCAATGCATTCATAAATGCATTGAATATTTTTTTAGAATTGTTTCAATCTCAATTTCCCCTACCAAATTTGTTAAATTTTTCTTATTTAAAATTAAAAAGTCAACAAATACGGCTGCATTTATTGCTGTGTCAAATTTGGCATTTGCTATACACTGTGCCGGTGCCAAATTTGACACAGTTTTTAGCATATGCCAAATTTGGCACAGCTTTTAGCATTGCATTGGAGTATGCTTTTTTTTACTTTGTGCTAAAATATAGCATTGGCACAGTGATTTAACATTGCATTGGAGATGCTCTAAGAAAATAAGTAATGATCGTAGATGAATGGAAAGATGTATATACGAACATGTGTGTGATTGAATATCGAAAATTCCAAGAAGGGAACATTAATTGTGAGTTTTCTATTCATTCTTCATTCAGAACTTTTGAAATAACTGGACCTGTGTGTGGACCTAGAGGGGGTTGGTTCGCATTTACTCTATTCTCATGAGTTTTCTACCTTCAAAGTTGAAAAACATACAAGTATAAAAATGCTGGTTCTAATAGTCGGTCCATGGTTACTGCTGACTCATCTTGCTAAACACCTCAACTTTATCCAGAAGTTGTATTGCAAAAGGGTTGGGAACTTGGGATAATAGTTCAACAGATTAAGCACAGTTCTACACATTTTGGTGGATGGTTTGTAACTTAACGGCTAACCACATCAAAATGACAAAACGACTTAAAACCCCCTATTACCCTTTATTTAATAAAATTAAAATTTAAAAGAGTAAATTAAATAAATAAAAAATAGTTGATCTTCACCGTCCATTTTTTAGATGGACAGTAGAGATCAATTTTTTAAAAAAAATCAGTAAATGATACAAAAAAAAGGAGAAAAATAAGAAAATAAAATTAAAACACATTTTTAAACAAAACAAAAATGGAAAAAACAAAAACAAAAAAACAATGGAAAATAATCTAAATTTTAAAAAATAAAATAAAAAATGAATGTAATTTTAAAAGGAAAGAAACAAAGATGGATGAGATATGGTGGAAGAAAAAGGGTCAACTTCATCGTACAAAAACCATAACCAACAACCCAACATCTCACAATTCATCTTTATCTTTATCAACCAAACCTTCAATCTTCATCGACCCTCTTTGCTTTCCGATGTCTGCTGTTCGTGCATTAACTGCCCAACCACCCATTGTCCTTTGCTCTTCTTTCTCCTTTCATTAGGGTGGCTCTCCTTTAGGGCTTGCATCAACCCTAGGTCAGGCTCTAGTACTTCTAGGGCTAGTCCCCAAGTTTTAGAAGCATTGTTAGGGCATGCGTGGCAGTCTGCCTGGACTGTGGGGTTATCCTACTCTATCTCTTTTCTTGGTATCCACCTCCCCCTGGTTAGGCTTCGGTTCTTAAACTGGGTTTGCTCTGTAGGTGGGGTTGGATCGAGTTCAGCTTCCCCCACCCAAGCTTTGGCTCCTCATGTTTTGGGCTCGCTTCATGGCTAGGTATGGTCCTTACCAGGTTTGGACTCAGGAATGGATCTGTCCTATGGCTAGGACCGGGTTCCATCAAGCGGAGCGGGTTCGCGAGGCTCTTAGTAGTGAGAAAATCCCTCATTGGTGAGATAGCCATATTTTACAGTTAATAGTTTCTTTAGCAAGAAGAAGCTGTATAGTTGCCATAGAATCAGAATCCACAATAACTCTATGGAAACCAATATTTCAAACCAAATTAAAGCCTTCAAACAAACCCCATAACTCAGCTTCAAGAACACTCCCAACACTTTTTGTTCATAACAAACCCTCCTAGCCAATTCCTCATATGATCACGCACAACACCACAAACAGTAATAGAGCCTAAGTCAACATTACAACCTCCATCAACATTAAGCTTGAGGGAGGCATCCAAGCAACCAAAACAGAATTAACATCCTTGACAGACCTAACAAAATTAGCTTCCAACCACTCCCCACCAAATTTGTTAACAATCACTTGAGGAGATTGAGGGATAGAAAAATTTGTATCAAAAACCTTCTTACACCTACATTTCCATAAGTACTACAACACAATAGGTACAAATGATATTATTATTTTTTCTTTAATAACATTTAAAATTAAAAGTTCAACATTTTCTTAAAATTATTTTATATATTATATTGGATTTATTCTGATTATATATTTATTTTTTAAATGAATATATAGTTTTGATAAATGGGTAAGTAGGGTGGGGATGGTAAAATAGTACCCCTCCTCGCCCCATCCCATTCACAATAGGTGTTTAAAGAGAGAATGAATTTTCAAAAAAATAAATTAGAGATCTGGTCAAAATTATTATACTGGCTTTTAAGTTTTCTATCTACTCTTTCTATGAACTCTAACTGCCTTTCTTTTAATGAATTTAAACTTTCTAGATTATAAATGGCTAGTCCAAGTAGGGCTTGATCTATACTATTAAATAGATTGACTAAACTCATACAAACAAACAAAATATATTACGTTTACTACAGCACATCATAAAAACACACCATAACTAAAGTCATACAAAGATAATAAATACAAAGCTAACAAAGTTAATAAGTACAAGGCTAATAAAGACAACATTTAATACTAACAATTAAAAGTTTCAAATTAAAATGTTTGTGAAAACTCAGATGTTGTAATTAGAAGTCCGCCTTTCTGTAACTACTCACACAAGTAAAATATTAAATTTAAAGGTAACTAAGCTCTGACACCAAACTGAAAAACGGGGTGTGCAATCTATAAAGAAACTCAAACAGGCTTTTCAAGATCCCATGGTTTCCATTGAAACAAAACGAATTTACAGGACTTACCCACGCAGACCACTAAGAATTTTTTACAGAAAATTATAAAATTTTGTTTTCATAAAAACGGGATCTCTACTAAGTACTTTTACAGAAAAAGTTCCTTTAAGATTGAAACCAGGTTTTTCAAATCTCTATTAGGACCGAGTTATTTTAGAAATTTAATATCTTTCTTATGCTTTCGTTAACGTGGCAAGATTTCCTGGTGTTTAAACAACTAAATAAAAACTGAAAGGGTAAAGTAGAAAGATAAGATGAAAGATCTTACTTGAAAATATTCACAGCTTTATTGATTGCTAAGGAGGAGTTTTGGAAATATTACAAAAGAAAGTGATAGTGTTTTTGAAAGCTCTAGATTTGCCCGTGATTTGCAAATGAGAGCATTGCCTAATTTATACATAAATTTACCAAGAAAAGGCCAAAACAAGCGGCTAACTAAAATTTAATATTTTACATAAAGTCAACAGTAATACTGACTGTTTATTATATCGATACATGCTTTTTACTATACTTGTCAGTCTTATCTCTAAGCTTTGTTGTCGATCTTATCTTCTTATTTTTAGGCTTCTTGTTGTCAGACTTATCCCTAAGCTTTGCTGTCGACCTTATCTTCTTATCTTTAAGCTTCTTGACTATTTTTGTCGTATTCTACCAATACTTTACTAGACTCAGTTTAAGTGTCTAGATTATGGTAGGCTTCATTATCAAATTGCTCATCTATCTCCTCTTCAGTAAGAAATTCTCTTAATCTATCTTCTTCTTGTTCCTGGATCTCTCTTAAATAGTCGTATGTTTCTGGGCTAAGGAAGATTCATGGAATCGGGTATTTCGTCATGACTTCGTGACTCCTTGTGAAGATTGACATGTGAGGAGTCTGTCCGATCAGCTTTGATCTGGATGAATTTACACAAGTGAAATATTTTTGGGCTCTGTATTTTTGAAGATATTCAAGACATATATCCTCCCCATATTCATGAGGATAGTCTTCTCGTATAAATTCGACAGCAAAATTGTATGGTACTATCACTATGAAGTGATAAGCTGGTAAATAGTTTGACAACCTGTAAGGCTGGTTGACAACCCATTCACATGGGACTGAATCAATGTCAAGACAAACCCGTGCTTTCCTCCGAACATCCTGATTGATTGTTGAAACTTTTCAGGAAGAAAGGAGATTTTTAAAATATTTGTAGCATGAATCCCGTCAATAATACCATAGCTAAATAGCTCTTCAATACTCACTTTATTGGCAAAATCCGGGATTTCAAATTCTGATGGAAAAACGTTTAAATTTATTTGGGTTGAAACAAACTTAAATATAACTTTGTTATTAATCTTTTTCTCTTGTAGAAATGTAGTCATACCCTCAGGTAATCCTACACCTACTGCTAAAAACTTTTGGATTTTGAGAAAACGTTTTAAATTTATATTTTGTGCTATACCAAAAATGGTTTGCTTTAATTCTACAGGAAGCTTTTCTACTGCTTTAAGAAGATTTTTCGCTTGATCCCTCATTAGGGTAA
Source organism: Acer yangbiense (assembly GCA_008009225.1). Taxonomy (NCBI): domain Eukaryota; kingdom Viridiplantae; phylum Streptophyta; class Magnoliopsida; order Sapindales; family Sapindaceae; genus Acer; species Acer yangbiense. Next base: position 10,873,833 of record CM017764.1, read on the forward strand.
TGTTTATAATATCAAGGGGCTTTTCTACAGAATTTGCCTCCTCGTCAGCTTCTGTACTATTCTTTTGGCTTTTAATGCTAAGTCTTCAGAGTTGTTCCGCTAGCTGTTCAGCTTCTTCTAATTTTTGCTTTAGTACTGTATTTTCTGCTTGAATATTTTCTAAAAGATCATGCATACTCTTTTTACAACTTTCTAGGTCTTCTGATATTCTATGATTTGCTTCATTTACTTTCTTAAAATGATTCATGAAGCTAATCACTTGGTTACGATCATAAACAATACCATTAAATTCTAAAATTGGTTCAAAGCCATCTTGGTTTTATAAAAACATGTTTAAAGATTTATTGGCTTCTTCCAATGAGTAAAAACCTTTAAAACTAGGATTTGGAAAATCTTCAACATACATAGCAATTTCTTGCCATGTTGAATATATTCCAATTTTTCTTCCTCTATAAACTACGTAACACGAAAACTTATTATTTTCTACAAAATATTGGCTTAAAACATTTAGTGAATTTAAAAATCCTTTATTGTCATTTCTGAAAAACCAAATATTATTGAGTAAAGCTTGTTGAGGTTCAGTAAGCTTATCTTTTAGTTGATTCAAAGGTTGAAAAGGAACACCTGGACTATTGCTTATGGTAAAAGGTCCTATACTAAGCTTTTTTATGCTACTGCTTTGAACTGGGAAAGTAAGGCCTTTTTGAAAATTCTTTGAACTTCCAACCATATTTCCTGCATCAAAAATTAAATATTTATTAGTCTGGATAATATATCTGCTATAGTATTATCCTTTCCACTAATATGTTCAAATTCTGCTTTGTATCCTCTACCAGTTAATGTTTCTAAGAAACTTATCCATCTTTTGCTTATGAATGAATTCTTCTTTTCGAAATTTTTCCTTTGTACCTTTTTGTAAAATTCTACTATTTTATTGCAATATGTTCTAATTGTAAAGGATTCATTTTGTATATATATATGAAAAGTATTTAGAGTATTTATTATACCTAATAGTTCTAATTCAGTACTTGACTTTCTACTTTCAGATTCCGTGAACTTGCCACTAGAATACATTGCTATTTCTTCGGTATCTTTTGGGCTTTCTTTATTGGGCTTTTGAATGAGAATTCCAGCCCATCCTATGCTACTAGCATTTGTTTGAATTATCTTATAATAACTATCAATTGGGAGAGCTATTGGTCCTAAATTCTTTATTATCTCTTTTATCCTTCGTATTAGTTTTACATCTTCATTATTAAAATATCTTTGACCATTCTTACTAAGTTTATTGTAGAGTGGCCATAATTTAACAAGCCTAAAAACTTTTGTAGCTCTTCGGTTTCTTCTAATTTATCAGGGAAATTCAATATTTTAGTGGTTATGTGCGGTTGGAGTTCTATTTTCCCTTATCTATTTTTAGTCCTAAGAAATCAATTTTGTTCTTAAACAATTCAATTTTCGTTTTGGAAAGTATAATATTATTATTTTTACATAAGTCGAGGACTTTATAAACATGTGCTGTGTGAATGTATCTATTATTACTAAAAACAAGAATATCATCTATATAAACTATACAAAAACTAGAAAACTTTTTAAAAATTCTGTCCATTCTAGCTTGAAAAACTTGAAGTGCATTTTTTAATCCAAATGGCATTACAAGCCATTCGAAATGTCCTTCTGAACAACTAAAAGCTGTTCAAGGAATAGATTCCTTATCTAGCTTTATTTGCCAAAAACCGCTTTTACAATCAAATTTAGAGAACCATGTTGCTTTTTGTATACAATTTACTAATTCATCTTTGTTAGGAAGCTTATAGCTATTTCTTAAAGTATTATCATTTAATCTTTTATAATTAATAACCATCCTACTTTTTCCTCTTTTTTGCTCACTATGGTTGCTAACTATAAAAGCTGGGCTCCTATGTCTACTGGAGCTTTCTCTTATTACTCCTAGTTCTAAGAGTTCTTTAATATGCATCTGGCATTCTTTTCTATCTTCTAGACTATAGGCTAAATCTTGGGTTATTATAGTAATGTCAGGGTTTATTATTTCTAACTTATATATTTCTGTAGAGTTTTCATTTACTAGGTTGTTACCAATAATTCTTGTCCTTTCTAAAGCTTCTACTTTATTCTTTACATCTATAGGCTAACCTTTTTCCTCTGGGTTTTCTTGGTTGGGTTCTACTCTAGAGATTATACAAAGATCTTCGGTATAATTTTCCATTAAATATTCGTCTATTTCTTCATAACTTAAAACTTGATCAGGTTCTAATTCTAAATTTACTATTGAATCTTCTAGTAAAGAATCAAAATATTCTAAATTTACTGGTTTTTCTATATTATTTACCTTCTTTATATAAGGGAGGTTACTGGTTTCTAGCTTTGGTTGTATAAAAGTAGATTTTTTTTAAAGAAATTCACACCACTTGGTGTTATTAGCATGCTTCCATTATTTCCTAAAATAAAGTTTAATCCTAGAATAAACTTATAACTGCTTACTTATTTTGTTACTAAAGTCTAGGGCAGGTTATGTACTTCTCCATTAATCCTAATTGGTATATTAATTATGCATTCAGTTATTTGTAATAATGATCCATTAAACTGTCTTAATCCTACATCTGTTCCTAACTTAGTTCTAAACTCTTCTGGAGCTAAACTTTCATGTATAATACACTTATTAGCGCCTGTATCTATCTCCGCCTTAGCATAGATTCTTTTGGATTTATAAAGAATTTCTACATCTATTAATATAAGTTCACTTCCTGCACGATTTACTTCTTCTTTTCCTACGCACTTATTACAATAATACAATTCTTCCTGTTTATAACCTTTATGGAATTCTTTACTACACTCTTTGTAATTTTTTCCTAGAAAAGAAACTACTTCTTCTAGTATATTGACACTATCTTCGGTTCCTGAAGTGTCATCTTCAAATTGTTCTTCTGGTCCTGATTCTAAACTTGACTCATCTTTTTCGTCTAACATTAATATTTCGTAATCTTCTTCGTCTAGTATGAATACAGTATCTTCGTCTAATAATTCTTCTATACTAAAGACTTCTTCTAAGTCCTCTAGATAATCTTCTATTTCCAAAGTATTTACTTTATTATTCTTAGCTTCAGGGCAATTGGGCTTAATATGTCCTACTTTTCCACATAAATAACATTTACAATCTTTATGGTTTTTCTTTTTAAAAATTCTTTTTCCTTTTCTAAAAGCCTTTTGGATTTTTTGCTTATTATCGGCATAATTATAAAATTTTCTTTTATAAGGTTTATAAGGTTTTTTATACTTGTCATTTTTGTATTTTTTTATTTTTCTTGGTTTTATTTTTATCGTATTTATGCTTGTATTTTCTATTTTTTCCACATCCTAATGTAGGTACTTCATACAAGTCTATACACATTCTACTAAACTGTTGTTGCGCTTGTCGCCTAAGTTTTTCTTCATCACATAAATCTCTAATTCTTTGTCTAACAAATTCTACTGCCGGTATTAAAGAAATTTGCCAAAATAATCCTTCTTCTTTTCTACTTTTAAACCATTCAGTTAGATCTTTATAAAGTTTTTCTCCAATTTTTCCAGGTAACTTTGTTACAAACTTCATTAATAATTCTTCATCATAGGGTCTGTTGGATATGGCTTGAATTACCAATGGATACCAAACACGATTTACCAATGCGGAGACTTCCTGGAGACGTGAGAGCGTTTGGGAGTATGAGGTTACATTTGAGGGAGGCTTAGAGCACGTGAAGAACAGAAGAAACGAAGAAGAGCTCAAACCGTTGCCGATGCCGATGCCGATGCCGCTTTGGCAACGGTAATGGCAGCGGTAGGACACCACTGCTAATTCTTCGGCAGCGCAACGACAGCGGTTCCAATTCCAGTGGATACCGCTGCGATGACCGCTGTGGCTATCACAGCGGTACCGGCAGCGATCGACGGGGATAAGGCGCATGGATCATGGTTTTCTTAGTGATCAAGTTCAACACGGTTTATGAAGCGGGTGGCCAACTGCAACTTGAATCATAGTCAATCACAAGCATGCGTTGAATCAAGAAATATTCATGGAAGAGGAAATAGGTTGCTTCTGAAGTTCTAATAGGAAAAGGATTTCTCCTTGAAAGAAGACTTGTCTTAAATAGGAAATAGTATTTATGTGGAACAAGTATTCTTGTATGACTATGAGATAGATTTCCTTGTTAGTTTAAACTCTCTGTAATACATATAAATAGACCATAATAACTAGGTTATTAGTGTGTGAAAAACACCTGAGAGTGGTGGAGCAAAATAGCAAAATAGCAAAATAGCAAAATACTAGAGAGATCTCAAAGTGAGCATTGAGTGTAATTGGGTTTGGGATATTATTTAGAGAGAGATCCCGAGTGTGTGGTTGTAACAATTTACTACATATTGGAACTTTCTCTTGTCATCCTGACGACCGTGGTTTTTTCCCTGATTTGGGTTTCCACGTAAATTCTTGTATTGTGTGTGATTGGATTTTAATTACTTCTCTTCATCTTATCTTTTCTTTATTATTGTGTTTGTTTGTGTTCTATCCGGCAACGCTTCCGCGCTTAGTGAACGGTTCATCTACGCTAACAATTGGTATCAGAGCCTCGGTTGCTTGATAGTGGTCTTAACAACTTTATAGCAAGGATGATGAGATTCGATATTGAGAAGTTCGACGGAAAGATTAACTTTGGCTTGTGGCAAATTCAAGTCAAAGATATATTAATCCAACATGGTTTACACAAGGCGTTGAAGGGCAATTCAACCCCTGCAAACCCTGAAGGCTCTGGAGATTCTAACAAAGAAATGACTAGTACTACTTCTGGAAAACCTAAGATGAGCGATGATGATTGGGAAGATTTGGATGAGAGGGCTGCGAGTGCGATACGATTGTGCCTAGCCAAGAATGTTCTTGCAAATATTCATGGAACATATTCAGCGAAAGAACTTTGGGAGAGGCTTGAAGAATAGCGTCTGCAACCATTTCTACCTGAAGGAGCAGTTTCACATGCTGCAGATGTCTGAAGGTACGAAAATTTATGATCATCTGGGAGTGCTTAATGGTATAGTTTCAGAATTATAGTCGATTGGAGTAAAGATTGATGAAGAAGACAAAGGTCTTAGACTCATTTGGTCCCTGCCATTGTCCTATGCGCACATGAAGTCAATCTTGATGCATGGGAGTTCAACCATATGCTTTGGAGATGTAGAGAACAAACTTATCTCTGAGGAACGAAAGCTAAAGAGTGAAGGTAAATCTTCTGATAACTCTGTTCTTTTGGTTGACAGGAAAAAGGGGAACTCCAAAGGGAAAGTCACTTGTTAAGGATGTAGACAGTCTGGACATATAAGGAAGGATTGTCAAAAAAAGAAAACAAGTGCGGCTAAGGGCTCCAAAGATGGTGATCCGGCAATTGCCTCTCTTGAGTTTGACGACTACAACGATGTCCTCTAAATGGGCATAAACATCCTCATGGCATGACCGCTAGTTGCCGTGAAAAGGATGTAGCTGATAGCGGGTCCACAATTACGCACGGGCATTGGTTATGAGGTGATGCAAGGTGTGTGGTGGACAAGAATGTCGATGGCTGAGCGAACTCCCTGGGAACCTAACGTGAGGAGTTGCACCACAATTTTCAGCAAGGTAAATTTTGACATGTGCCGGTGAAATCTTGGGATGGTTGTTTCCTAAGTGTTTATACCTAGTGGTGGGTATGTTGATTCTTGATGATATGATCGTAGCTGAGGATAAGTTTTGGGAATTCTCGCCATAAGGGAGGATTGTTGGATATGGCTTGAATTACCAATGGATACCAAACATAATTTACCAATGCGGAGACTTCCTGGAGACGTGAGAGCATTTGGGAGTATGAGGTTACGTTTGAGGGAGGCTTAGAGCACGTGAAGAACAGAAGAAACGAAGAAGAGCTCAAACCGCTGCCGATGCCGCTGTGGCTTTGGCAGCAGTAATGGCAGCGGTAGGACACCGCTGCTAATTCTTTGGCAGCGCAACGATAGCGGTTCCAATTCCAGTGGATACCGCTGCGGTGACTGCTGTGGCTGTCACAGCGGTACCGACAGCGATCGACGAGGATGAGGCGTATGGATCACGGTTTTCTGAGTGATCAAATTCAACATGGTTTAGGAAACGGGTGGCCAACTGCAACTTGAATCGTAGTCAATCACAAGCATGCGTTGAATCAAGAAATATTCATGGAAGAGGAAATAGGTTGCTTCTGAAGTTCTAATAGGAAAAGGATTTCTCCTTGAAAGAAGAATTATCTTAAATAGGAAATAGTATTTATGTGGAACAAGTATTCTTGTATGACTATGAGATAGATTTCCTTGTTAGTTTAAACTCCATGTAATACATATAAATAGACCATAATAACTAGGTTATTTGTGTGTGAAAAACACCTGAGAGTGGTGGAGCAAAATAGCAAAATAGCAAAATACTAGAGAGATCTCAAAGTGAGCATTGAGTGTAATTGGGTTTGGGATATTATTTAGAGAGAAATCCCGAGTGTGTGGTTGTAACAATTTACTACATATTGGAACTTTCTCTTGTCGTCCTGACGGCCGTGGTTTTTTCCCAGATTTGGGTTTCCACGTAAATTCTTGTGTTGTGTGTGATTGGATTTTAATTACTTCTCTTCATCTTATCTTTTCTTTATTATTGTGTTTGTTTGTGTTCTATCCGGCAACGCTTCCGCGCTTAGTGAACAGTTCGTTTACGCTAACAAGGTCTTCCTATTTGATTCCAATATTTATAGAAAATATTTACATAGTAATCAAAATAGTGTAAATCACATATTTTTAGTTGTTCTAGACTTCTTATAGCTCTAATCTGCTTTTGGATATCATCTACTTCTTCCATTGAAGATCCTAGAATACATTTTCTAATTGTATCTATAAAACTTAAGACTGTTATGTTTATTTCAAATTCATCTAATTCTACTTTCTTTGTTTCATATTTCTTCATATATTCTCTCCATCCTAAATAGATTTGTTTTTCATTGTATCCTAACGTGCTTTCTAGATAGACTAATTTATATTTATAATCTATTATATTATTTAATGCTTCCATAGCATGTCTAATTAAATTTCCTTCCCATGTACTAAATATACATTTCCATTCACTAGGTCTATGTCCTTGTAAACTTAGGATTAATATATCTTTTGCTTCAATTCTGGCTCTTTTCTCTAGCTTTCTAATTTAATTTTAGCTCTATAAACTCTTTCTGTGTCTTTTATATCTCTATATTGTTCTTTTGTATCTTTTATTTCTCTATTTTCTAAATATTCATCTATTATAGGTTTAGGAAATCCTTCTGTATCTGGGATATTTGTTCCACTTCCACTACCTGTTTCTAAAGTTCTAGGTTTATCTTCCTCTCCTACAAATATAGCTAAGTAGACTATATTTAGTAGATCAATTTTTATATACTCAAAATCTAATTTTTCTAATAAAATATCATCTACATCTTTGTCTTCTAGTTCTATATTATTACAAAGTTCTTCGAATACTTCTTCATTTAGGTAATTATTGGGATTATTAAAAATTAAATCTATCATCTGTCCTCTATTAGTGCTTAAAGTTTTAACTTTATCTATGCTTTGTTCTAGTCTTAACATATTGATTTCATCTTCAGAATCATCTTCTGTTATAGACATGTTACCTTGTTTTTTATAATGACTAAATCTTTGAAAAGTTTGATATTTATTATCGGTGTAAATTTTGCTACTTTCTGGTAATTCTATTACTTGAGTCTTTAATTCTGGCAATTTCCATTCTAACCCTTGTAATTCACTTTTACTAAGTCTTTTAGGAACTTGCATCTGTACGTATTCACTATGAAAATGTTCGACTATGCTTTTGTTAATAAATTTGAACTTCTTGTGATATTTATTATAGCATCTTCCTAAAACAAATATTTTTATTCTTAAATTTTTATATTCTTCATCCATGTTGAAACCTTTTGTTTGTATGATTAACTTTATCTTACTACAAAATTCTTTTATGTCTATGTCTATATCAGGGAGACATCCTACTACAGCTACTTTGTTTCTGAGATCTACTTCAGCAGTTGCTAGCTGAGCTTGTTCATGATCATTAAATCTATCATCATAAAGATATATATGGGCTTTAGTGTCTAATCCAGCTCTAGTCTGGCTAAGTACTCCAATAATTACTACACCTAAATGTATAGCTGAATAACCATTTTTCTTTATTTCTTTAGCACTTTGGGGACTTATTAATATAATTTCTTCTCTATTGTTAACTACTCCAATTGTAAATTCGTCTTTGTATACATACAAACTGTTTTTAAAGCTGTCTAATATTCCTTCTTGATATAGATTCTTTTTCCTAACTTGCTTAAATCCTACTTCGAGCATTTTATTAACCTCTTCTTCTTGGATTAAATCTTCTATTTTTTCTATTATTTCTTTACCTTTATTACTATAATTTAGGATATTTCTAACTCTACTGGCTACTGGTATCTTTATACTAGATGTTTTTGCTAGTTCCATTTTTACAAAAGAGATTTACTTTTGGACCTAAAATGTCTTTAATTTCTACCTTTGGTCAGCTAGGAGAAGGATGTACTTCTTGCTTTTTCTCTATTAGATCTATTCGTTTGACTAACCAAGCTATATAGTCTGAATCTAATTGTTTATGTATAATTTTATCAATATTTCTTTCTAATTCTTCAATCATCTCTAAAACTTTAATTAGTAACTTAATTATGGTATTGCACTGTCCTTGGGTAACTGTATTACTTTCTAAATTAAAAACTTTGTCACTTATACTAACTGGTAAATTATTAGGAGCTTCTATTGTTAATTCGTTAAGGATTGTTTCTAAGTTGTTCATTCAGTGAGTCTTTTTATCTGTAATCTTAATTCTTGCTGAGTCTGCTTTATATTTTCTATTTCTAGGCTGAGGCTTTTAACTAGACTTTTTATTTCTAATTCTACTGGTTTAGGAGTTTTTTGTTCTATTAAATTGGTTAATTCTAGTATTTCCTTTTTGCTAGGAAATCTTTTTATAGTATTATTAAACTCACCTAATAGTTCTTTTACGTAATCTAAATTCTTTCTTAGTGTATTTATTTTACTATTTTCAAAGAAACTGGCTAGATCTGTAATATTCTTATTAGTCTTGTCTATATTTTCTTCTAGATTTTGTCCTAAGTTAATTAATAAGTCTACAATAAAGTTTTGTTGACTATTGCTAGTATGTGGTATATGCTTATACTGGTTTTCTAGGTGCTCTATGGTACAATTAATTCTAATATTATTTTGTAGGTTTATCTTTGTCTTTCTCAACCCAGCTATTTCTAGATCTAAATATTCTAGTCTCTCAAAGTTCATATGTAAGGCAAAATCCTTCTATGTCCTGCCTTAATCCTTATGACATTTAATTCTATTAAACTTATGAGATTTCTTCTAGCTAAATTAATTTTTCAAAAATAAGCCTTTCTCCAAATGCTTGTCTATTTTTTATCAACAAGTAATTAAAAATTAATTCTGCTTCGTAAAAGTTTAATCTTTTTAAATATTCACTAAAATGTTCTAAAGTTCCAAAAAAGTAAATATTAAGAAAACAGTTGTGCAAATCTTGCATTAAAAACGTTCTACTCTAGCTTTCTCCTTTTTGGGTTGTTGAAACTTTCTTTTTCTTTACTTAAGGTTCTTAGTATTTCTCTCCAACGATTTTCTCCTGCTTTTATTCTAGCTATTCTACCTCTTAACTTAAATTTTTCTTCTTCTGTTTCAGCTTCCTTAAGCTTACTATTATAATTTCTTAAATTAATTCTACAAGAATCTGATCGCTCAGTTTTATGTTCTATTTGTTGAGACTCTAAAAGTTCTTTGTTCATCTAATCCGGTATATCTAAAATTGAAGTTGATGCAAAGTTGACTATTTTCTTTTAAAAAAATTTCTATATTCTTTACTATATTTTCACTATTTATCTTAATATTTTCTAATTCTAAGAGATCTTTCTCAAAAATTGGAAAACTATCTCTAGTCTGAAGATAGATCTGGTCAAAATTATTATACTGACTTTTAAGTTTTCTATCTACTCTTTCTATGAACTCTAACTGCCTTTCTTTTAATGAATTTAAACTTTCTAGATTATAAATGGCTAGTCCTAGTAGGGCTTGATTTATACTATTAAATAGATTGACTAAACTCATACAAACGAACAAAATATATTACGTAGGTGCAAAGCGTGGCAAGATAGGGTCCCTCACAGACGTTACCATCCCCATATATAAAGGACAGAGATGTTATAAATACATCATTGCCCTAATTCATGGAAAGCAGATATAACTAACATATGGACCATATAGACTGTTAGGTAAGCGTAACCTAAGCGTCCATTTTCTATAAATTACAAATAGTACCAACAAACTTACATAATTAAGCCAACATATTTTCCAAAATAATATATTATATATTAAAACTAGCTGTGTTTGGTATAGTTTTTATTTTATTTTATTTTATTTATTTTTACAACTGATACCATTGTGGGTTAAGGGTCTGCTGAGACTTGACGACAGGGGCGAACCCAGGACATATTTGTTTTCCATGCTAAACTATATATTGTAAATTTCCGGTGCGTGATTTTCCATACAGAATCGTCGATTGTTACCGGTAACTATTTGATTGCTACCGGTACTTATTGAATTATTGCTACCAATTGCTGCCAGTAGCAGTCGACGATTCTGTACGGCAAATCTTGAACTTAAAATTTTTTGAAACTATATATATATATATATATATATATATATATATATATATATATATATATATATACAGTCTTTCTATTATCAGTTCGAACTGACAAAAGTTATATCAGTGGCTGTCAAAGTATTTAAAGACTGACAAGTGCATACAGCCAAGTCAAAGTATTTAAATCCAGTGGTCCACATACAAGGAACTGATATAACTTTTGTCAGTTCGAACTGATAATATAATTTTTGTATATATATATATATATATATATATACTTTCTCTCCTTGAGATCGATAAATTGGATTTATTATAATGTTAGTTATTTTATTATTAGTTGTTATATGCATTTACTCTTGTATAATCAATCATTTATAAGTTGGTCTTAAAAATTTAGGACCGCATTAATTTCTTTAAAAAAAAACAACTTTTGTTGGTGGTGAACTACTCAAGAACCTGTAAAATTGATACAGAATAATTATTTAGATTTGTAATTGACTTACTTCTATAATACAAGAAACAATAAATATTAAAGTAATGCTACTTTGCCCAAATTTGGTGCCCAAATCTGGTGCCCAAATGACGTGGCAACACTCCCATCCATTCATTTAGATTGTATTGGATTTGCTTGATTTAAATTAATGGATGAGAGTGTTGCCACGTCATTTGGGCACCATATTTGGGCACCAAATTTGGGCAAAGTAGCATTACTCTAAATATTATGAGTGTTTTTACAACTCACTTTGAACAATACAATATATTTACAATTCACTAAACTTTGATCTAAAAAAATAGTTGAAATGCTGAAAGATATTATATTATATTATATAAAAGGATTTATACGTACAGATGTGAAATTAACATTGATGAAAATAAAAAGTATAATGGATAATGTTTTATTTAAGGGGAAGTTTACTAATATTGGCTGAATTTAAGGGTAAATTTAGATAATGTTTTACCTACAATATAATGGTGCATTAATTTTTTATATTTTTTTTATTTTAAGAAAGCTGCCCCGGCTTTGTGTCCGCCCTTGCTTGACGAGATTGGGCTCTACAAGCACTGTCCTGAACCGGAATGTAACTCCCACTCTAGGAGAGGGGTCTCTCCATACTTAGCGGTTTAAAGATGTGCATATATTTACACTACTAGGATTTGAATCCTAGCGGTAGAGCTTCAGTTTGAAGTCTCCAACCATCAAGGCAAGGGAGTAAGGGACCCTTAGTGTGTTTGGTATAGTTGCTCTAAGTAGGGAGGTTAGTAATAATAAAACTGTTAACTATTTATATTTTTTAGTTGCTACACTAAATTCTGAGTTTTTGGGGGAGTTGGATATGCCTTCAATTCGCAACTTTATGACATGTGTGTGAGGGATACACACTGGATCAAGCTCATCTCATCACTATTAATTATTTTTGCTTGAATTTTATTACAAATTTAATTATTGTATGAACTATACGGTGGGTATCGATCAGCTTATTATTAACTATATAAGTTGGCCTCTATTACAAAACAATTTAATTATATATAAGATATCTTATTATTTTAATTTATTTATTTATACTGTATAAGTTGGCCTCTCTTCGTTCCCTACTTCAGTACTTCCCTTACTATTTTTATTTATTTATTTTCAATTTCTGTATTCATCTCTTATTTTCTTCAAAACAAGAAAAGGAAATAATATATTATATATTGGGTTTGCCTAATATATTATATATTGGGTTTGCCTAATATATAGGAAAATTATCTATACATGTAACTACTTAATATCCTTTAAATTTCAATCCAATGGATATAATAAAGGAGGAATTTATAAAATAAAAAATAAATAAAAATAGATAAATCTCTCTTGTAATCATTCTTCAGTATTGTTAATGTTTCTGTATTGTAGCTCAACTCTTATATATTAAGGCTGTGTTTGGTATATATTGTTGCTCTAAGTAGGGTGGTTAGTAATAATAAAACTGTTACCTATTTATTTTTTGAGTTACTACAAGTCTACAATAAATTCAGAAATTCAGAGTTTTTTTTACGGGATGGGTTTGACTAGAACCCGTAACTTTATGGTGTAGTCATGAAAGGAACACCCCTAAACCAATCTTATCCTGTGAAATATTTTTGCTTGAATTTTTATTATAAATTTAATTATTGTATGCAGTATATGTAGTGGGTTCTATTACAAAACAATTTAATTATAAGATATCTTTTGTAATAGCTAGGTTTGCAAACAAAACTTAATTATATAATTTTCATTCATATATTATATATATGTCGTCGTCATAAGCAGTGAAGTGTCAAATCTATCACACAAGTTTCTTCCGCCAAATTTGCTCTGTGATAATGACAATCAAAAACCGTAAAGTGTACGGTAGCCTAAGCTCACCAGCCAGCTTGAAAGTTTTGGCATGCCTCTTTGAGCATGATATTGACTTTGAGTTTGTTCACGTCGATCTCGAATCCGGCGAGCACAAGCAACAGCCTTTTCTTGCCATGAATGTAAGTTAAATATTAATTCCTTTATTAACAATAATAATATTTACTACTGATTATTAACTTTGTTTGATCTACTTTTAATTAATCTGCAGCCATTTGGTCGAGTTCCAGTGTTTGATGATGGAGACATAACGCGATTTGGTAAGAAATTAATACCAATACTTCCTCTGATCGATTGATCCCTCTATATATATAATTTGCTAATAAAAGGTGAAACTTATAAATTGTGTGTAGAATCAAGAGCGATAATAAGATCCGTGGCACATGAATATGGCAAGAAAGGAGGAGCTCGTCTACTGGGACGCCAGGAAACAAGCTATAGTGGCTAATTGGATTGATGTTGAGGACCACAAATTCGAGCCACCAGCACTCAGATTGATTAACAATCCTAGTAAAGGCTTGACTTCTGATCAAAGTGTGGTGGCTGAAGCTGAAGCAGAATTGGGAAAAGTACGTGCTTGATGTTTATGAGAACAGGCTCTCCAAGTTCAAGTATTTGGCTTCCGATGACTACACCATCGCTGACTTGGTTCACCTCCCAAACTTGGAAGCTCTTTTGGGTAATAGTTACACCAAACATCACCTCTTCGAGTCAAGGCCTCACTTGAGTGCATGGTGTTTTGACATTCTTGCTCGACCTGCTTGGACTAAGGTGCTTGAGATGCAGAAAATAGCTCAACCTTCTTCAGCTTAATTAATTTACTTATCTTCATTAAGGATTCAGTGCGTTTACTTTAATGTACGTTGATCTATAATTACGAAATAATTTTAATTAATGTTTTTCTTCATATTTCTTAATTAAATGGTGTGCTCATTCAGCCTGACAATATCTCAGGTTTGAGTTGCCGCATAATGTGTGGTATATATATATATATATATATAGAGCAGCTAATATGATATCCTTGCAAAATCAGCTTTGTAATGTGCAAGTGATATTGTATTGGTATGGCTTATGATTCTCCTAGTAATAGTAATATTATTCATTCTAGGGGGAATTGCCTTTTAGTCCCCGTAATTTACCTTAATCTGGGTTTAGTCTATGGTTTTTTGAAATTGTAATTTTTAGTCCTTCTGTGACAGAATCCGTTAAAAGGACGGAATCTGACATGTCACTTGCCACGTGTCAACAAAACAAATATTAACAAATAATTCAATATTGTTATATATAACTAGAAATAGAACAAATTTAAGATTATATTTACAATTTTATCATTAAACATTGTTTGAGATTTTTTTTTATTTTTTTTTTTGAATGTACAACAACTGCCGGGATCGACGAGATTGAGCTCTACTGGCGCTGCCTGGACAAGCAGCTCCCACAAACGGGGAGAGGCCACCCACATACAAGTGGGACAACACCCACCCACACACAAGGTGGGAAAATTGGCATATAGCTATGCATGCATGGCCACTTGAACCTTGGTGGAGAGGTCTCCATTTGGAGAGCTACACCACATTGGCAAGTGGCCAAATGCAACTTGTTTGAGATTGAGAACCGGGGAGAATCCAAAAAATTTAAAAATTAGAACATAAAAACTAAAAAACACCATCATCATCTATCTCCAACACCTAAACACCAACCCTAGCCAATTACAACTCAACCCAGATTTCACCACCATTACACCAGTTACACCAAATTCACAAACCCATTACACTCACCAGTAACCTAGAAAAAATCATTGTCACGATCCCCACAAACCTAGAAAACTCATCGTCATCATCACCTCAAAACCCAGAAAAATCCAACCACCTGCTCAAATCCAACCATCACCAAACCAATCTAATCACCCCTTCTCTTCTCTCTCAAACAAACAGCAAGCAACCTCTCAAACACCACCACCATTCAAGCACAACCAAAAATCGAAGCAAACAAAATCCAACTAGATCTCGTAGCGATTTGAATCAGCTTCCTTCGAAATTTGAAGATTCAATCTCAACCTTTAGATCGTGAAATTCTCCAGCGAGCCGCGCCGCCGATTGTGGTAGCAGATCGATCGGGGAGGTCGGGAGTAGCGCGAGCCGGCCCAATATCAGATTGAGCGGTGAAGCCGGTGGCTCCACAACCCAGACCGGCCACATAGTTGGCCGAAGGCTTGGAGTTGAGGAAATTGAGGCAGGCCTTGCTGGGCGGAGGAGGATGAGCGTGTTTGGTAACCTAGAAAATGAAGATCCGTGAACTGGGTTTATGTTTGGTAACCGAGAAACTGAAAGAAAGTAGGAAAGAAAATGAATAAATAAAAAATAGATCCATCTAGGAAGATCCAATGGAGCACATCCACCCCAAAACCCAGCCCCCATAGCGGTCTTCATGTTCACCTGATCAAAGCAAGAAAATAAATAAATTATTTTTTTGTGTTTGGTAACCGAGAAAATGAAAGAAAGTAGGAAAGAAAATGGAAAAAAAAAAAGATCTTGTGCGATCTCAATCTCATTAAACATTATATTTATGAAAATGAAATAAATTTCTCTTTTCCTTTCTCTTTTTTCTTTTAGTTTTGTAAATTGTTTTTGTATATTTTATTAATTAATTTAATATTATTTAATTATTTTAAAATTTATTTATTATTATTTAATAATATATATTTTTAATAAAAAATTTAATTTATAAATTACTATTATACCCTTTTGTTATATAAGATTTTAGAACATCTGATGTTATTTTACCTTTTTACTCTCGTTGACCCTTGTTGACTTGACGGAACCTTAACAGAATTAGACGGTATGGACTAAAATACGTATTGTCAGAGAAATGGTGGACTAAAAATTACAATACCAAAAACCATGGACTAAATGCAAATTAAGACAAACTACAGGGACTAAAATACGATTTTCCCTTCATTCTATTGTCAGGTTGGAATCTGATCAATAATATTCTGGCCCTGTAAAAAAATAAAATGATGGGCCTCGGATACAATCATACAATAGGGTCATTGGCAGCTCCAAGGCCCGATCATCTACTTGTCTTTTTTAATTTGCAATTTTATAAAACACCAATAATATTTTCAAAAAAATAATAACAATATTAATATAGAAAGGACCGATGAGATTTTGTTCTTTTTAACCTTATTTTTTGGAAAAAATTGGGGGGGGGGGGGGTGGTCCGATCATCTACTTGTCTTTTTAATTTGCAATTTTATAAAACACCAATAATATTTTCAAAAAAATAATAACAATATTAATATAGAAAGGACCGATGAGATTTTGTTCTTTTTAACCTTATTTTTTGGAAAAAATTGGGGGGGGGGGGGGGGGGGGGGGGGGGTGGCCGATCATCTACTTGTCTTTTTAATTTGCAATTTTATAAAACACCAATAATATTTTCAAAAAAATAATAACAATATTAATATAGAAAGGACCGATGAGATTTGTTCTTTTTAACCTTATTTTTTGGATAAAATGGGGGGGGGGGGGGGGGGGGGGGGGCGGGCGATCATCTACTTATTTTATAAAACACCAATAATATTTTCAAAAAAATAATAACAATATTAATATAGAAAGGACCGATGAGATTTTGTTCTTTTTAACCTTATTTTTTGGAAAAAAAAGGGGGGGGGGGGGGGGGGGGGGGGGGGGGGGGGGCGGGCGATCATCTACTTATTTATAAAACACCAATAATATTTTCAAAAAAATAATAACAATATTAATATAGAAAGGACCGATGGGGGGGGGGGGGGGGGGGGGGGGTTTTGAAAATCATCCCCAAATTGAAATGGGGATGGGGGTGGGGCGGGCGATCATCTACTTATTTTATAAAACACCAATAATATTTTCAAAAAAATAATAACAATATTAATATAGAAAGGACCGATGAGATTTTGTTCTTTTTAACCTTATTTTTTGGAAAAAAAGGGGGGGGGGGGGGGGGGTTTGAAAATCATCCCCAAATTGAAATGGGGATGGGGATGGGGATGGGGATGGTGGGGTGGGGTTTGAAAATCATCCCCAAATTGAAATGGGGGGGGGGGTTTGAAAATCATCCCCAAATTGAAATGGGGATGGGGATGGGGATGGAGGGACCGCTCCCCATCCTCATTTCCCCATTTCCCCCACAATTATGTTGAAATGGGGATAGGGATGGGAGGGAGGTCCCCCATCCCCATTTCCCCATTTCCCCCAAACATATATAAATATAATTATAATATATATTTTTAATTTTTTTGTTTATTCTTTGCCTAACTCCCTAAGTATATATACACATTTTATATAAAATGTACTAATGAATTTTATTTTGTATTTGTAATGGAATGTTTATTTTTTTAGTTTAATTTGTAATTTTTAGTCAAATGGGAATATGGGGAAACAGAGAAATGGGGAAACGGGAAAAAACGGGAAAAATGAGGAATTGGGGATGGGGATGGATACAGGTTCCCCCAAAATTCCCCATCCCTATTTTCCCCAAATGGGGAAATGGGGGGGAAGGGTATGGGAAGTGGGGATGGGGATGGGGGGACCAATATCCATCCCCATTCCCCAAACGTGCATCTCTAACACTGAGTCAAAGCATGTATATCTAGTGATCCACATATAACGCACTGATATAAGTGATATCAGTGCGCACTGACTTGAAAATCTCTCTCTCTCTCTCTCTCTCTCTCTCTCTCTCTCTCTCTCTCTCTCTCTCTCTCTCTCTCTATATATATATATATATATATATATATATATATATATATATATATATATATATATATATATGTGCGTTTGATTAACAACAAAAATACAATTTTACAAAGTTAGCATATAACTTTTAAGTTTAGAGACATAACATTAATTTGAATACAATTTCTCAAAATAACTTTTCATTGTTTTTTATCTTGAAGTACTAGTTTCTAGGACTGAATTCGAAGTACTATTTATGAACATAATAGAAAGGGTTATTATATTTTTAGTCCCTGACGTTTGCGTTAATCTGGGTTTAGTCCACGATTTTCTGACTTTACTAACTGCAGTCCTTTCGTTAGGATTTCGGTTAAAACAAACGGACTGGCATTGTCAGACGGTACAATGACCGAAATACCCTTAATGAAGGTTTTTGTTGAAGTGCATAATGGTAATTTTGCATTTAATTAAAATATATAAAAAAACTAATTATTATTATTATTATTATTAAATGAATATATTAAAAAAATTAAAAAAATCCGGACTGTCCATCTCATGAGGTGGACGGTGCAGATCCACCGAATCCATCAGATTAATAAATGAAACTAATTAAAACATGAAATACAAAAAAAATTTAAAAAATTTAAAAAATTCCAACTTTGATCTTTGGTAGAGATCCAGATTGGATCTCCACCGTCTATCTCATGAGATCGACGGTGGAGATCCAATCTGGATCTCCATCAAAGAACAAAGAACAAATTCACAGCAAAATCAAACCCAGATCCACGTCCTTCACAGCAAAATCAAACCCAGATCCACGTCCACCACCATCACCATCCCAGATCAACATCACCATCCCAGATCAACATCATCCCAGAATAACAACAACAAAATTAACAAAAATAAAATAAAATTGAAACACTTCCACTAATCCACAGATCGACCACCAAACAACACAAACCATCCGAAAATCATTGAATGAACCAAAATCATCACCATCACCATACCCATCTTCATCTTCATCTTCATCTCTAACTCAATCACCATCAACCAGAAACTCAGTCACCAGGCCGCCACCAGAAACCCAAACCCAAAAGAAACTCACTCAACAGGCCGCCACCACCACCACCCCCACCAAACCAAACCAAACCAAACCAAACCTAACCCAGATCCAGAAACGGCGAGAAGAGATGGTTGGGTTGACTTCGATTTGGATTTGGGTTTCCATCGGCGGTGATTTGGGGTTTCGATCGGCGACAAAACCAAATCAACCGAAAGTCAGGGGTGGGTTTCGATGTGGTGGCGGTGTGGGTTCGGTGGTGGTGACTGTGGGTTTAGAGGTGGTGGTGTGGTTTTGGTGTAGGTGTGGGTTTGGATGTGGTGGCTGTGTGGGTTTGGAGGTGGTGGAGGTGTGAATTTGGCGGTATTGGAGGTGTGGGTTTGGTGGAGGTTATCAGATGAAAATGAGAGGAAAAAAAAAAAAAAACTTATGGAGAGGAGAGAGAGAGAGAGTGGAATCAGGAATCAGATGAAGATGAGAGGAAACAGTGTCATTTGGAGGAGAGAGGGATGAAAAAAATATATAATTATTATTTAATTTAATAATATTTTAAAATTTTAATAATTTAATTTAATTTAATTTAATTTATTAATTTTTATTATTTAATTTAAATGAATTTAATATATATACTAAATTATTTTTAAATTTTATAGATTTTTTAATTTAATTCATTTAATAATAATAATAATTATTATTTTAATTAGTTTTTTTATATGTTTTAATTTTAAATTTAATTTGTTTTTTCATTTTTTATTTAATAGGAGGGCATAAGGGTCTTTACCCTTGTTTTAGACAGGTTTCTAGAAGGTTTTTTTTGAATTTCCCATAATGCCCTTGTTGACCTAACGGAAGTCAATGAAATCCTAACGGAATTGGACGGTAGGGACTCGATTAGGTATTGTCAGAGAACTATTGGACTGCAGTTAGTAAAGTCAGAAAATCGTGGACTAAACCCAGATTAACGCAAACGTCAGGGACTAAAAATATAATAACCCTAATAAAAATATACATACGTACATATTTTATTTAAAAAAAATTGAACCCATTATTTTCTATAACAAACCAACTAAATACAAATCTGAAAAAATTTGGGCAAAATTTTGGACAATTTAACATTGTTCAATCCAATAAGAAAAAGAAAAATAAACAATCCCATAATGATTTCAAATTTATTCCATTACATGAACCTAAGAAACCATTACACAAATCTGTGAAAAACTTGTTCAAATACATAAAATTAAAATAAAATAGAACAATACAAAACCCTAGCCTCTCTCTCATCATTTATCACCAAAAATCATACCCTCAGCGACTTTCTTGAAAGCAGGCCTGGAAGAAATGTCATCCCACCAAGCCTTGACATGGGGACGTTCATTTACGAGAGAAGCACAGGGTGTCTTCATGAAATAATAAGTGTAAGGAAGATGATGCAGATCAGCCAAGCTGTAAAAATCCCCAGCCAAGTACTTGCTCTCGCTCAGCTTGGCTTCGTATATGTCAAGCACTTTCCCTAGCTTCTCTACGTTGGCATCCACGATCGCTTGATCCGGTGACTTGCCTTGTATCGGTGCTACAAAATATTGGTAGACTATTGGAGAGATTGCTGGTTGATATTGCTGAGATTCAACTTCAATCCATACCTTTACTAGTGCAGCCTCTTTGATGTCTTTGTGCCTGATGAGATCGGTGCCGGTTTCTTTGAACTTTTCAGCTACATATGCTGTGATTGCTCTAGACTCTGGTGTATATAAATATAAAGTTTCGATCAGTTTAACTATTACAATATTTCGAGATTAAAGAGGTGGAATGGACAAGAGAATGAAATATATTAATTGGAAATAATTACCGAATAAAGTGAGATCATCGCCGTCTTCTAGAACTGGAATCAGACCAAAGGGCTGCAAAGATCAAATATTTGTAAATGCAAGTAATTAAGTTATTATATATATATATGGACATGCATTATTGATTGATGAATATATCAAAGTAACTAGGGTGTTTACATTCTTGGAAAGAAAAGGAGGCTGCTTGTGTTCACCGGCAAAGAGATCAACGGGGATGAGCTCAAAATCGAGGTCTTTTTCGTAGAGAGAGATGGTGACTCGGGTGGTGCATGTGGACATGGGGGCTCCATACAGCTTCAGCGCCATTGAAAGAAAGAGAGAGAGATCACAGAGACTAAGTTCTGGTAATGTGATAAGACTGATAGATAGAGAGACCAAAGATGGGTACTAATTTATATAGGGTTGGCACTTTGGATGTTTGTCTCAAATAGGTTGTCTTTGTCTAGTCATATTGACTTCAATTTTGTATGTGTTTGCTATGGATTCTATTCTACCTCTCACATTTACTCTTAACATTTTTATTTTACCTTTGACAATTAATTTTCTCCAGCCGTGTATAAAAACCTAACTTCTACCGCAGCCTAATGGTGATTTGATGCGGTAAAAGAACTCCTCATTCAATTTAGTAATATCTGAGGTTCGAGTCACTGCACCACACGTGTAGTATTTTATAATAAGTATTAAATTATGATCATACTTAGAGAATTATATGACCTTTGAAATAGTTATAAATGTAGCTTCATAAAATATAGATCTAGCTAGCTAGGGTTGGTAAATGTAACCAACTAGTCCAATTAATGAATCCGCAGTACTTGTGCTGTGTGTATTCGTATAAAGCATCTGTGTTTCTTATTCATCGAAAAAACAAAGTTGCAGGTTTGTAAGAATCTTCATGACTTTGGGTGACATAAGGTAGGTATTGACTTGGTCTCAAGTTTTATATATTAATAGGACCACTACACACTATTTAGTATTTACCCTTCCCATTTTCTCATTTCTCTATGAACTGGTAATTAAATTATTTCCTATTTACTCTGATATAAACAAGTTTGATTTAAGGCCTAAATGCAATGATACAGCTGTGGAGTTCTACAAGGGACAACCTGCCCTCATCATTTTAAATTAAATTTAATTAATTGAGTAATCATGTTATGTCATGGACTTTGGTGGTAACTCAGTTGATGTCAATGTCAAGAGGAAATGTACGTTATAACCTTTTGAGCTGTACAAACACTTTTGCTTCCTGGTCCAATAATGCAAGTTTCATGCATTTGGATAGTGGTAATCCAATCTCAAAATCTCATTTAATACTACTACAAGAAAATGTTAAATGAAAATCCATATCAAATATTAAAAAAAATTGAGATTTTCTTTCATTGTAAAGGGGTATATCATCTAATGACTATATATGAAATGTTTTAGTTACGTTAGGTGTGCAACCAAAGTCTCACATTGACTAAACGTTAGATGATCAAGGATATATAAGTATGGACAATAACTCTATTGGTATAAAACCTTTTGAAAGGTGTTTCAAGAATAAATTCCTGTAGATTTAGGTCCAAAACGGACAATAACATACCAATGTAAAGATTATGGGTTCCATATGGCCAACAAAGTCTGATACTTTGAACATGGTTGATGGAGGGAGGAGGAGGAGGTCATGAAATGTCAGGGTCACATGATGTATGGACACCCTTGTTGTTGTTTCAACTTTCAAATTTCAACCACATGGGTGGTGGACCCATTTCTGTCATTTCAAATCAGTTACTGACATCATAAAAGACTTCAGATATGAAATGTGATACAGTCAAACCACAATTTCCACAGCACCCTTGGCACAGAATTCCATATATAACAAACTCCCAAAATCTACACCATTATCAGTATTATTAAATGGGAAGTTTTACTAAAATAATTTACCCTCTTGGTGGTTAAAAAAAATTAAGTAATAACAAACAGACAAATTTTCCACAACGACATATTATATTATGAAAACAAGTGTTGTGAATGGTGTATGCATGAAATTTATGAATTAAAAGATTTAATAAATGTTGTGACAAGACAACCTGCACTTTGTGTTATGTGAGTACATTGCAAGATCAAGGTTTAATTGATTATTGATTATTGATTAATCCCAACGTGGCAAATAATCCATATTTGAACAGAGAAATAGAAACTAAGCAAACATAAAATAATAAAAAGAAATGGGACTTCTCTGAGACAACTTATTGATTCTGTATATCTGATAGTTATAAACACGAAAGTATAGTAAGAGTAACAGAGTATCTGTCAGATGCCAAGAATAGAGTAAATAAGGTTTGTATGTCAGATATCAACTGCAACAATAAGATTTCTGACAATGTTACAGGGCATCCTAGACTTAGCTGAAACATTCAAAATAATTATTAAAAGATTTCATCTAATTTTTTTCCCGACCTTTTTAAAATATGTTGTAGAAAACAATCATATTTTAACCGCATTCATTGTAATACTAATATATCATAAGATTAAGCGAGACCAAGAAAAATATCAAATCAGTGATGGTAGGCCAAGTGAAAAGGTTAATACAGCTCTTGAAGAATTTCAACTAGCAGCTTCTTTTTCTTGAAAATGGAGAAATTGAAAATATAAGCTATATACAGATGAAGACATCGGTTGCATTTTTTCATTTCCTTGTGTTTTTAAGTTACTTCAGAGGCGATTTTTACATATTTATTTACTAAAATATTTACAAAATACAACATAATGTTTCCCAACTGTAGATTACATGAATTGGATCCAGCAATTAAAGAGAGAAAAGAATACAACCGATATATTTTGCTAAGAAAATCGAAAACACAAACATTGTTTCAGAAGGCTGCTTCTGGCTTTAGAAAGTTGTGATACTCAAGCTGTGTCATCTCTCCACCATTCACTGGGTCAAACTCACATCTATAGAAGCTGCATACGTAATCCATAATTGCATATTAACAGTTTTATACTACACAGATTCAGAATAAGGCAATAACAATTGCAAAACCAAGCAAAGCTACAAAATGACAGACGCCTAATCAGACCAAGCTAGGTTGAAACGGACAAAAACAAAGAAGGATAAAATGACATTGGTTGGTTGGAGGAAATTTCCCAGAAAATAAACTTGCACATCCCTGACCGATGCTCAATTGTACAATGAACTAATCTATTATCTATGCAGGTGACCAGAATTTTTTGGGCGGCAAAACTAAAGTACAATAAATCAGTTGAAAATACAGATTATTAAACATGAAACCATAATTTTGGTTCTCCGGTTGAAAACAATATGCAGATGCAATCTTCCTATTAACTACACAACACATGACATTGAATCCCACATAAAAGTTTAGCGAACTGATCATTTTAGTTATAAATTAAATATCATTAGCTATAAACAAAATATTTATAAAAAAAATACAACCTAAACCTATTAGAAAAGGACAAGGTACTGAAATCAGACATGTTTGATTATCTTGTTAAACAAGCAAAACCAATATAGATAAAAAAATAAAAAAATAAAAAGTTTCATATCTATATATATAATTAACCTACTAATTTCAGTTTTAGTTTAAGATGAATTTTCAGTGGTTTTAAATATTCTACTCCCTTAGATTTTGCACATGTTTGGTTAATTGATCATTTTTCTTATTATAAGAGAAATTTATCCACCGCCCCTGCTTTCATTTATTACCTTCCATCCATGCCAAGAATTACCACTGTGTTCTTTTGGTGACCAAAAGCAACAATGTAGGGAGAAGCCTCAACCAAGCGGAACTGAGCTACTGACCACTCTGAGCTGAAATACTTTGGCAACACTCCTGTTAAGAGGAAAGCAAATTAGATCCAGGCAATAAAAAACCAATTTACACAATCCATATTCATATTCTAATACGTTACATGCAAGTATATTCATCAATAGCCCTCTGCCCAGAAACAAATCAATGAAACAAAGAAAAGCTCGTTGGATTACGAATTACAAAACATCTAAAACCTATTCACAAATATCCATTATCCAATGTATACTAAAGAAGACTGTAATCTTGTACAGCTTAAAAACCAAGTCTGACGATGAATTAGCAACGTCGTTGGTGTTGGAAATGTGGAGCCGTGGAGGTAATGGTATAATATAACCCCTTACCAATATTTAAAAGAACCGCAAGTAAAACTTTTAGAACGATCAGAAGGTCAACCATAAGAGACTTTTGTAATTGATGACTTTCCTTATTCCTTGGCATATCATTTAATCAAAATGACCAACAAAAACTTCATACACCCACTTTGAAGATCATTTCATAGGTGAAACATAAATGACTAATTATGTGTTTCAACATCATTTATGAAAAATCTATTTTATTGACCTCACAAAAATGGCAATAAAAAATATATTACATTGACTCACAAAAGTGACAATATGCCTCAGCACATAACACACAAGTTGAGCTTGATCCGACTATGGAATCTCAGAAGTATATGTTTTATAAAATGCACAAACTCTTGAAGAAATGTAAGAAAAGGAATTTACAACTTCACTTCATAAACCAGATGGCAGTTGGTACTCACAAGAGATCTTTTCAGTAAACTTGTGACTCAAACACTATGGAAACATTATGATGTGATTCAATTATCACAGAAATTATTGAATAAACATAAGCAATTGATGCAAGGACAGATAAAGTAAGCAATCTAACACGGAGAAAAAGGCACTTGAACTACCTCTGATAAAAGAGAGAGATGAGGTAGGTGATGTGGCAACACCAGAATCAGATGCACTTCTTGACTTGTCAATTCTTGGGGACCCAGAATTAACCTTAAGGTTGAAAACATGGACAGTGCCCTTATCACTTGAGACTGCTAGCCACTGCGCATTTGAAGAAAAAGCCAGACTATAAATCTCCGCTCTATCTGCACCCCTCCTTACCTGCAATTGATTCAATTAGTCTCAACCTACCTCAAGATTTTAAGCCCATAAGATAATGTCATTATTTAAAATAGTTAAATTCCAGATAATAGTTCAAAATGGCCAAACAAACATAAAAAAAATAAATGTATGACAGAAACAAAATTACAAATCGAAAAATAGAAAATCAAAATCAGTTTCAAACAAGGACTCTAATTTAAATTCAAAGTTTCAGATATTTTGCTTCGCTAGTTTGCATTTACTAGCCAAATCAAAGGAGGGTGGTTTGCATCTACCAAGACAAAAATAAGAAAATACAATTAATAAATACAAAATACAATTCAGGAAAGGAGGTAAAACAAGTCCAATCATATGCCAAAAAAACTCTCATAACATCGTGACCTAAAGCTTAGCCACTATAAAATCATTACCCCCTCAAAGATTTTCTCGTAGTTTTTAACCAAATGACAGGACAAAAAAAAAAATAGTTTCATACTTGTTTTCACCAATAATGCAGAACACTCAATTGAATTTGTCAAATGGTTATACATCACGAGAAATTGAAGTTATGTTTCCATTTCTTGATGTAGTCTCAGCATGATAAACTACAAGAGTTTATCATAATTCGAAAACATATTGGTTTATATCATTGTCCAATTAATAAAATACCATATACAATTCAGGAAATGAGGTAAAGCAAGTCCAATTATATGCCAAAAAAACTCTCATAACATCATGACCTAAAGCTTATATACTATAAAATCATTATCCCCTAAGATTTTCCAGTTGCTTTTACCCAAATGTCAAAGTATGTATTTCACCAATAATGCATAACACTCAATTGAACTTGTCCAATGGATATACATCACGAGAAATCAAAGTTATGTTTCCATTTTTTGTAATAGTCTCAGCATGATAAACTAAAAGATCTCATCATACTTCGAAAACATATTGGTTTATATAATTGTCCAAATATTTCCACTACACTAGGTCCAATACTTTCAATTTTTCTCTGCTTGAACGTTATCAGCTTAAACAACCAACTTAATAGTAAGAAACAGGGAAATTCACTAAATAATCAACCATCATTAGAACAACAATTATTCCACAAATCCAGGTGAGCAAACTCACTAGCTAAACCCAAAATCAAACCATAAACAATAAATTCACTAAACGAAACAAAATATATATATATACCTCTTGCAGTAAGGTACCATCAAGCGTATTGAAAAGCCTAATGAGAGTTCCTTTGGAGCTGGAAGTAGCAAGCAACTGGCCGTCTTGAGTCAAAGCGAAACACGCAATCCTTGAGTCATGAGCCATTATGAATTTGGTCCTTTTCGACGCATAATGCTCCACCCTAACTTGGCCCTTCTGCAGCCCAGGACACACCAGAACCAGCGACCCTGACCCCTGCGACACCGCGCACAACCCTTTCGGGTTCGCGATAGTTTCAATCTGATGCAACAGCTTCAAATCAGCGAAATTGTACACGAATATCTTCTGCTCCAAAACCACAACGATTCGGTCGCGACGGAGCTTCACCGATCGGACCTCCGACCGAAACGACAGCTCGCCGATGCATCTACTCTGATGGTCGTCCCAGATCATAACTTTATTCAGTGGGTACTGCGGCTCAGGCCCGCCGCCGACGAGAGCAAGGATGTTGCATCGGAAGAGCATTTCGACAACACCGATCCCTCCGCCGCGGTCGAAATCCCGACGAAATATCTCGCGGAACGGGTCACAGTTGTAGATCCGGAAGCCGTGGTCGATGCCCGCCGCGAAACAACCATGGTCTTGGTTGAAGGAGAGATGGAGGAGGCTAGGCGGCGGTGCGAGCGGCGTCGGTTCGCTGGGTGAAGGTTGCGACGGTTGGAAATTCGAAATGGTTATAGGGTTCGTAGGAGAAAACATATCCGGCCGGTCCTGACCCGATAAAGGAAAAGAATCAAAATCCTGTTGGTCCTGAGACGCTGAAGAGAAAGAGTCGAGGGTTTCGAGCTGGGCCGGTTCATGAGACGAAATGAAATTAGAATTCGGGTTAGGATTCGAATTCGGATTGAGATTCGAATCTGGACTAGGGTCCGGCCACGGAGACGAATAAGCAGAGAGAGTCGCCATTGAAAGAGTAACCAAAAACTTGCTTGCAAAGACTACGACGACGACAACGACGAAGAAGAAATTGAAATGCTAAAATGATAAAATGATAACACAGAATCGCAATCGCTCGAGTAACATTACAACACACTAGCTCGAAATTACGAAATTCTCCTCTTTGCAGACACTGTTCTGAGAAATAAAAAGACAATCATGTCCTTGTAATGACACGCTGGATTCGTTAAAACGGTGACACGTGTTGAATGAATGTACGTGACGCGTCTCAATAAAGAAGGGATAACGTTTACTTATTCTCTTAACGGTGAATTTTAACGGTCTTGTAACTTGAAGCAAAAGCTGGGCGTGTTTTATAAGTAATTATGATTCGGCTTCACGTAGTCGTAGATGATTGAGTTGAGACGAATCGGGTTCTGTGTTTGCTAGCTAATAAAAAAATGTTGTTAGTTTGAATTTGGTACCCCAATGCCCAATTATTTATTTATTGTGTGATATGATAATGTTTGGGGTTGGTGGTGGGTAGTAATTTTGTACAATGAATAATGAGAATGGAATTGGACAATTAACGCAAAATCTTCTTAATGTTTTCTATGATAATATCGAGTTAGAGTGCCATGTTCCTTTTGATTGCCAAGTAAAATTAATCTTCATTTAATGATGTCCACTCACATTCCTTTTCCTTTTCCTTTTCCCTTTTTTTTTTTTTTTTTTTTTTTTGAAAGAATCTTAATTATTATTATATTTAAGAAAATGCTCGTTGTTTTATAAATTAAGATAACCGGTTCCAACCAGACCTAGCACGGTTCCGGTTCCAAGGTTTGGTGGAACCGGAACCGGTGGTTCTGAACCGGAAATTTTCTTTTTTTTTACTTTACAAAATATTACATTTATTTATAAATAAATAAAATGTTAGAAAGGACATTGTAGAGTATTGAGCCATGGCCCATAACCCTTGTCCAAGTAATTATGTTTTCCCTTCCCTTCTCCTCCTTTTTATATAAGTTAGACATCTCATTCACTTCTCTATTTATCCAATGTGGAATGTGGGATAAGAAGTCATATTATACATTTTTAACAAATATTTCAATTATTTCTTTTCACTGGTGTACATTGTTATAACGAAATATAAAATACAGTAGAATCAGGCACATAATTTAAGTAATGTCCAGACTCTAGTTGACTACATAAACCTTATTTTAAAAAATGCACGACTTAGTCATAAAACTAGCAGTGTCTCCATATCAGGTGAAGAGTGAAGTGACTTCATAACATGATGCCATTAATATAAATATATATGATAGTATGAGGATGTTAGAAGTCATGCACATAATCAAAACCAAGAATCAATTACAAAAAAATGTTTTAAGTCAACACGAAACGTGAACCTGTCTTGATAATTTGGGAAGGTCTACAATTGACAGAATACCAAGTGTTTATAATATAAATAACAGCAGAATGAGACTTCAGCAGCATCACTGAGAGTCTGAGACTACTATATTAAGAAAGGAGAAGGATGATCACCAAATCCAAATTCTACACAGACAGGCCAAAGTATGAATTTATATAACATATTTCTTTTAATAAACCATTTGCATCGTTGGATACTTGGATCTGCTCATGCATGCCTGCCACTATTGATAATGGCATTAAATAGTTGTTTTGGATAAGTGTGTATAAAGGACAACTAAAATCTATTTAATTGATTTCAACTTTAGATATAAGAAAATCACAAGTTCAGGTTAAAAGATATAATATCAAATGGCCATATACAGAATTTAGGTGGACATATATTCTATTAGACTAATAGAAACCAATCCAAAACTATAGAGAACACAAAGAGGACTAAAACAGATACTACGACATTAGTATTCATTTGCTATAACAATGTACACAAACAAAAAGAAATAATTGAAATATTTATTAAAAATGCATAATATGACTTCTTATTCCACATCCCACATTGGATAAATAGAAAAGTGAATGAGATACCTAACCTATATAAAAAAGGAGGAGAAGGGAAGGGAAAACATAATTACTTGGACAAGGTTTATGGACTATGGCCTAATACTCTACAATGTCTTTTCTTTTTTAAACATTTTATTTTTATAAATAAAATGATAAAGAGTTAATCTTTTTATTAATTTAAAAATAAATAAATAAATAAAATGAACCGCCGGTTCGAACCGGACGGTTCCGTGAACCTTGAAACCGAAACCGAAACCGAAACCGAAACCGGAACCGGAACCGGAATCGGCCTCCCCCGATTCCGGTTCCGGTTCCGGTTCCGGTTCTGGTTCCGATTCCGGTTCCGGTTCCGGTTCCGGTTTTTCCGGTTCTGGTTCGGGCTGATTCGGGCGGTTCGAACCGGAACTGTGCCAGGTCTAGTTCCAACATAGATATTATCATGATGTAAGGTGGATCCCGCATGCTCTTGCAAAATAATGTGACTTTTTTTTAAGGAAAATTATCATTTTATTCTATAAGGTTTGTCATATTAGATACATCTAGTTTCAATAATGGTTAGTCAACCCTCTAAAACCCTAAATATTGGTCATTTTACCCTTTTTGTCATGTTTTCCATCCAAAATCCCTTTGACCGTTAATTAAAAAATAAAAACGCCTCCATCAGGAATTAAACTTTCAA
The DNA here is from genome assembly GCA_008009225.1 of Acer yangbiense. NCBI lineage: Eukaryota > Viridiplantae > Streptophyta > Magnoliopsida > Sapindales > Sapindaceae > Acer > Acer yangbiense. The sequence continues at coordinate 10,904,253 of CM017764.1, forward strand.
CCATGTGGCTAAAAGCCACACGCTAAAATCAATTGAACTACTCCAACTCATTGTTGAAGGATTGTCGATTTAAATGTATATATATAGTTATATAATTTGTTTAAAATAATTTAAATTTGTTTATATAACTTAAAATAAACTCTCATATATATATATATATATATATATATATATATATATATATATATATATATATTTAAAACAAACTCATATTTAATAATGATATATAAAAAAAGAAAATAAGAAAGCAAAAAGGAAAAAAATCAAAAAAAGGATTTTTTTTTTTTTTTTTTTTTTTTTTTTTTTGGAACTTTTTGAATTTTTTCCCTTTTCAATTTATAGGCTTTGATTTTCTGGGTTTTTTTTTTTTATCAAATTGAAATAATATATTTTTTGAAAAGGAAAAAAATTCAAAAAAAAAAATGAAAGAAAAAACTTTATGGGCTTTGATTTTCTGGATTTTCTGGGTATCCTTTTGTTTTCTTATTTTCTTTTTCTTTTTCATAAATCTATTTATATATTATTATTAAATATAAGTTTATTTTAAATTATATGTATACGTTTATTTTAAATTATATAAACATATTTAAATTATTTTTAAACAAATTATATAACTATATCCACAAGGTTAAAGGTTCAATCTCAGGTGGAGGTGTTTTTTATTTTTTGATTTCATTAGCGGTCAAAGGGATTTTGGATGGAAAACTTGACAGAATGGGCAAGATAACCAATATTTAGGGTTTCGGGGGGTTGACTGGTCATTACTGAAACTAGATGGACCGGTTTATCTAATATGACAAACCTCATGGGAGAAAATGATAATTTCCCTTTTTTAATTGTTATAAAATCAAATAATGTGACTTTTTTTTTACTGTAATAAAATCGAATAATGTGAATTTTTTTATCATTATTTTTTGTATTGTTATAAAATCGAAGATTATCTATCATAATTCATAATGATTTATATTTTTAAATAAATACAAATATATGAGGCGCAAAAAAGTAAGAATATGATTTTCATATAGAATTTAAAAGCACAAAACAGATCTATCAAAAAAAAAAAAAAAAAAAAGTAAGAAGAACAATAGAAGATTAAAATAGTTGTTCTTTTAAAATTTTAACTTTGGGATAAACAATATAAAAATATAATAAGAAAGAGTAGCTTGTTGGAGTTAGCGAATAATGGATTGCTTGGGTTCAAAGTCATCTAATAGTGTCCTGGGCTCATGCTATCTATTCTATAGATAAGAACTAGTAGCTCAATTTTTTGGAATGATCAACCTTTTAAAGCTTTACACTATCCCCGAAATTTTATATAAGTCCCGATTTTTTCATAAAATGTAGTATATTTAAACGTCTTTATCATATTATGATACTGTTTAAAATTCAAACGGTAAGTAACAACTCAAGTTCGTCACTTTAAGGATAAGAATCTCATCACCTTAAAGATAAGAACTCAAACTAAGCTCACCACTCAAAGGAATCCCCACCTTAAAGATAAGAACTTTGAATAGAAATCAACCACAAAGTCTAATTTTTGATAATCTGAAAACTATCCTTTCAAATCCGAAAATAAGGATATTTATTCTTGGAACAACCCTCCAAGCATGGGAAACAAAAGAAAATAATAACAACTTCCAATAAAAGCAAATACAACTTCCAAAGAGCCATAATTAGACCAAATTCCTTGTGTCTAAAGTAAGTGGCTAGTTGAGTAATTAAACAACATAGTGGGCTGATAAAGTGTGAAATCTTGGGATTTAATCACCTCTTGGACCATAAAACCGAATTGGGCTGATTCCTCATTAAAAGAGTTCACGTTGGGTTCATTTGCATCTTCAAGTGGGTTCATGTTGGGCTGCCTAAGTCCATCACTCATGTTGGGCTGCCCACGTCCATCACTCATGTTGGGCTGCTCACGTGCATCATTCTCACCAGGTTGAATGGGACTCGTCCTCTAGTCTAGTGGCTCATCAGCATGATATGGAGATAGATCCGAGATATTGAAAGTTGCTGAAATTCTATAATCACCAGAAAGCTCCACCTTGTAAGCATTGTCATTGATCTTCTTAACAATTTTGAATGGACCATCAGCTCTAGGTTGAAGTTTAGCATACCTCCTGTTAGGAAATCTTTCTTTTCTTAGATGAATCCATACCAAATCCCCTTCATTTAGCACGACTTTCTTCCTATGTTTGTCAGCTTGCCCTTTGTATCTTTCAGTTTTCTTCAAGATCGTACTTTTCACCTGTTCATGAATCTTCTTAATGAACTTGGCTCTTTCATCAGCTTCCCCACTAAAATGATTATCAATATGGATGGGAGATAAATCCAATAGACCAGTAGGATTCATCCTATAAACTGCTTCAAAAGGTGAACAACCAGTAGTTTGACTTGTTGAACGATTGTAAGCAAACTCAGCATGAGGCAGCAAGCTCTCCCATTCTTTGATGTTCTTTTTCACCAAACTCCTAATCATAGCACCCAAAGATCTATTAACAACTTCAGTTTGTCCATCTGTTTGTGGATGATAAGATGAACTAAATTGAAGCTTTGTTCCCAGCTTCTTCCAAAGAGTTCTCCAAAAATGACTCAAAATTTTTGATTTTCTGTCAGAAGTGATGGTTTTAGGAATGCCATGAAGCTTAATAATTTCTTTGAAATAAAGGTCAACAATATGAGGGGCATCGGAAGTTTTGTTGCATGGAACAAAATGAGCCATTTTGGAAAATCTGTCTACTACCACCATAATTGAATCTTTACCTCTTTGAGTTCTAGGTAGTCCCACAATGAAATTCATACTCACATCTTCCCAATGTGCTGTTGGAATAGGAAGAGGAGTATATAATCCGGCATTGCTCCCATGCATCTTAGCTCTTTGTGACAAGTGGCACATCTCTTCACAATCTTCTCAACATCTTGCACAAGCTTAGGTCAATAGAAGTTTTCTTGAATCATGATTAAGGTTTTGTCTTGGCCAAAGTGTTCAGCAAGCCCTCTACCATGAGCCTCTCGGATTATGGCTTTTCTAAGTGAACATTTTGGTATACAAAGCTGTTTACCCCTGAAAAGGAAACCATCATGAATAAAAAATTGGTTCTTTGGTCCACTTAAATAAGCTTGCCAAAGATTGCCAAAATCAGAATCATCTTCATAAAATGTTTTAACAATCTTAAAACCAATCACTGTAAATTGCACGGTGTTTAACAAAACATGTCTTCTACTCAATGCATCAGCCACTTTATTCAATTGCCCAGATTTATGTTTGAGAACAAATTGAAAAGCTTGAAGAAATTCTACCCATTCTGCATGTTGTGCACTTAACTTTTGTTGGGTGCTCAAATACTTCAATGCCTCATGGTCTGAATAGAGCACAAATTCTTGGGGCAGCAAGTAGTGACTCCAATGACTAAGAGCTCGGATTATTGCATAGAACTCTTTGTCATAAGTTAAATACTTCCTCTTGGATTCATTCAATTTTTCACTAAAGAAAGCAATAGGTCTTCCTTCTTGGCTAAGTAATGCACCGATACCCACATTAGATGTATCACAATTAACCTCAAATATCTTGTTGAAATCTGGAAGTGACAGAATATGGGTCATGATCAACTTCTTTTTTATAAGCTCAAAGCTAACTTGGGCCTTCTTGGTCCATTTGAAAGTTCCTCCTTTAAGGCATTCGGTGATAGGGACAACTAAACTGCTAAATTGCTTAATAAACCGCTTATAGAAAGAAACCATACCATGGAAACTTCTTACATTGTGAATGGATTGTGGAACCGGCCAATTTTCTACAACCTCCACATTGCTAGGATCCATCTTGATACCTGTACTAGACACCACATAACCCAAAAAGGTAACGTTATCGGTGAAGAAATGGCACTTTTTAAGATTGGAAAAAAGATGTTGATCTCCCAAGGTTTGATACACATCCTTAGATGCTCCACATGTTCCTGTATCGTTTTACTATATGCAAGAATATTATCAAAATAGACTATAACAAATTTCCCCATGAAAGGTGTCAACACATGCGTCATCATCCACATAAAGGTACTCGAGGCATTAGAAAGCCCAAATGGCATCACAAGCCATTCATAAAGCCTTTTTTCAGTCTTAAATGTTGTTTTCCATTCATCTCATTTCCTCATTCTAATTTAGTGATAACCACTGCGAAGATCAATCTTAGAAAACACCATAGCTCCATGAAGCTGATCAAGTAAATCATCCAATCTTGGAATGGGAAACCGGTACTTGACTGTGATCTTGTTAATGACTCTACTATCAATGCACATATGTCAAAAACCATCCTTCTTTGGGACCAGAAGAGCGGGAACAACACAAGGACTCATACTTTCCCGAATCAATCCTTTTGCTATCAACTCTTCCACCTGCTTTTGTAACTCAGCTTGTTGTATCGGATTCATTCGATAGGTTGATTTATTAGGTAGTGCAGCTCCTGGAACAAGATCAATATGATGTTGAATGTTCCTCATTGGCAGCAAACCAATAGGAATTTCATCATGTACCACATCACTAAACTCCTCCAATAAAGGCAACACAAGTTCATGAAATGGTGTTGGATTAGTTAAGGCAACATCCACAACAAATAGAGCATAAAAACTTTCATGATTAGTCATAATTTTCTCTAATTGTGAACCTGTAAGTAAAGAATTCCCAGCAACCTTAGAATCTTGGGAATCAATTGTTGGTCGTAAATGAGCTAAAATAATGCGAACACCATCCTTGACAAAAGAGTAAGTGTTTTTGAAACCATCATGACACACTATTCTATCATATTTTCATGGTCTCCCTAACAATAAATGACATGCATCCATTGGTACTACATCACACCACACATCATCTTTGTAACTTTTGCCAATAAAAAAGGAAACTAAACACCTGTTTGTTACCTTTAAACCGTTGCTCTTTTAAAACCATTGAATCTTGCACGGTTGAGGGTGAGGTTCAATTTTCAAGTTCAATTTGGTCACCATCTCTTCAGCCACCACATTAGTACAGCTCTCACTATCTATGATCACATTGCAAACCTTCCCTTGACTAGTGCACCTTGTTTGAAAAATGTTGTCTCACAACCATGATTCCTTGCTTTCTTGAGTTACATGGAGGCTTCTTCGGATTACTAAAGCTTCCCCTTCATCAGCGTACTGAATGACTTCGTCAAAATCTTCTCCTTCCTCATTCAGCTCTTCCTTATTTTCTTCAATTACATCTTCAATGATAGTTAACACTTTGCGGTTTGGACACTCCGAAGCAATGTGACGATACCATTGGCATTTAAAGCACTTCCTAGTAGCATTGGAAGTGTTAACTGTTCTTTGAATCGATCCCCTTTCTCTCTTTGTCTCCGCCTTACTTGTATATACTCTTTTGGTAAATGTTTTGCTAGGAATAGAGCTAGAACTCCCTGGATTAGAAGAGCTTAGTTTAGTGGTTGTTTTTGGAGAATACTTCTTCTGTTGTTGTTCAACATTAATAGCAAGCTTTCTAACATTATTGAAACTCCAATATGACTGCAAACAAATCACATCAATTATAACCCTTTTCAAGCCTCCCAAGAATCTAGCAATTGTTTGTTCCTTTGGTTCATTAATGTCACATTTAAGCATCAAATATTCAAACTCTCTAATGTATTCTACCACAGGCATATTATATTGCTTAAAATTATAGAACTTCACATAATTATCTTGTCTATAATTTTCAAAGAGAAATCTTTTCTTTAACTTTCTTTTCATTTTTTCCCATGTTCTAATTGGTCTCCTCCCTTCCCTAGTTTTTTCCCTTTTTAGATTTTCCCACCATAAAGAAGCATAATCTTTTAATTTAATAGCCACTAACTTCACATTCCTCTCTTATGAATACTCCTTAAAATCAAATATTCTTTCAACAGTATATAACCAGTCTAGAAAAACATCACCTTGCATCTTGCCATTGAATTCTGGAACACCAACCTTCACATCCCCATCTCGTCTATTTGGCTATCTACGTTGCCTCAAGTTAATGTGATCTTCATCACTAGAATCGTTATCAACACCAGAGGGGTTTTGATCTTCCTCTTCCCCACATGCTTCATGACGATTTCTTCTTTGTTGATGATGATTTTACTGCTGTTCCAACTGTCTTTGCAGCAATTCCACAGCCCCTTTAACTCAGAAATCTCCACGTCTCTTTCATGATCATTATGGGCTTGAAACTCTCATGGAACTGGATTACCACGCCTTGCCATGATGCAAACTTAATGGAAAAACATAACACCAGGGAAAAGCACAAATCTAAGCTCTGATACCAAATGATACTGTTTAAAATTCAAACAGTAAGTAACAACTCAAGTTCGCCACTTTAAGGATAAGAATCTCACCACCTTAAAGATAAGAACTCAAACTAAGTTTACCACTCAAAGGAATCCACCTTAGAGATAAGAACTTTGAATAGAAATCAACCACAAGGTCTAATTTTTGACAATCTGAAAACTGTCCTTTCAAACCCTACGAGCATGAGAAACACAAGAAAAATAAAATCTAGCATTGGAACAACCCTCCAAGCATGAGAAACAAAAGAAAATAATAACAACTTCCAATAAAAGCAAATACAACTTCCAAAGAGCCATAATTAAACCAGATTCCTTGTGTCTAAAGAACTAAGTGGCTGGTTGAGTAATTAAACCACATAGTGGGCTGATCAAATGTGAAATCTTGGGATTTAATCACCTCTTGGACCATAAAACCGAATTGAGCTGATTCCTCATTAAAAGAGTTCACGTTAGGCTCATTTGCATCTTCAAGTGGGTTCATGTTTGCCTACGTCCATCACTCATGTTGGGCTACTCACGTGCATCATATTAGTAACTTAACTCCCTCTCTTTCTCAAAATACAATACATCACTTTAATCCATTTAACTAGTTTGATAACGATTAATATTAACAGAATAAGAAAAGAACATTTTTGCTCTTGTACAATCAAATTTAACTAAAAGCATAATTTAACCTAAACTTAAAAATAAAAAAAAACTAGAACCTTTTAAAATTCATCAAAAATTATAGACTAAATTAATAAATCATTTGAATAATTTTCTTTTTCTTTCGTATGATTGTAAGAAATGGTAATGGTAATTTTATTTTTATATAAAAAAATTAATTGCTTTGGTGTTACTAACCCACATTTGAAAGAACGAAAAACTCAAATTGTTATATGTCTGAAACAAATTCCAAAGAAATCATGTAATTATCACATAACTTGTTTTTTTTTTTTTTTTTTTTTTGGATCTAAGATTATAAATCTTATCAAAGTTAAAAATAATAACGACAATAATAAGGGATAATTACCCTGGTGACCATTAATTTGATAACACACTTTCAAAATGGCCACTAGATTGAGAATTGGTTTCAAAATGGTCATTTTTGGTGAAAAGTGTGACATTAATGGCCATTCCATCAAATTCCATCCAATTAGTGTTATTTTGGTAAATAAGAGGATGACATTAATTTATTTAAGATGTTTTTTGGAAATCAATTTTTTCTTTTATTTTTTTAAACGAATAATTATATTTAGTGTGTGTATAGTATATCTTATATATATATATATCTTTTTTGAGAAGATTAAAGCTACAAAATCTATAAAAATTTAAAAAACAAAGAAGAGAAACGTGTATTGATCTAAACTATTTCTTTTGTTTTGAAACAAATAATTATATTTATTGTGTGTATATATATATATTATTTACACACACTAAATATAATTATTCGCTTCAAAAAACAAAAGAAAAAATTGATTTCCAAAAAACATCTAAAATAAATTAATGTCATCCCCTTGTTTACCAAAATGTCACTCATTGAAAAAAATTGATTTCCAAAAAACATATAAAATAAATTATTGTCATCTTCTTATTTACTAAAATGCCACTCATTGAATGGAATTGGATGGAATGGTCATTAGTGTCATACTTTTTGCCACAAATGACCATTTTGAAACCAATTCCTAATTTAGTGGCCATTTTCATAGTGTGTCATCAAATTGATGGCCACCGAGGTAATTATCCCTAATAATAATAACGAGCCTCATCAATTAGTTTACAAGTTACAACAATAAGTGTAAGAAATGCCCCTGAATTTGTTATTTTTGACTAACAATTGATTAACAGAAGGACTAAAATGATGTATTTTAGAAAAAAGAAAGACCAAAGTTACTAATATAACAAAAACATTTAAATAGATGACATTTTGAAAAAAAAAAAAAAATCTCCAAACAATATTGGTCAATTATATATACTAAAACAACTCTAAAATTGAAATGTTCACATGAATAGTAAATTTTAATAGATTTCTATTTATCTACTAAAATGTCATTGATGAATTGTCTAAAAGATGAGAAACAAATATATATATATGAAAACAGCTCTAAAATTGAAATATTCACATAAACAGTCAAATTTAATAGATTTCTATTTATCTATAAAAATGCTGTTGATGAGATGTCTAAAAGATGAGAAAAAAAAAATAACAAAATAACAAAATAAAATGGCAGGCATACACGTGTAAGACAATCTTCAACCACTACCACCACCTGACTTTCTATCTCTCTACCCATCGTCCTTCTCTCTCCCCTACCATCAAAACTCTCTCTCTTTCTCTCAATCTCTCTCTTCATCTTTTTCTTTCAAACCCTAAAAACTCTTTCTCTTTCTTTCACTCACATAGTCAAGATACTTACATCAAATGTATTATTTAAATATTTGTTTTAAAAAATATGTGTCCTAAAAGAGAAAAAGAATAGAGATAAAAAAAAAAGTTGATTAGAGGAGAGATGAGTTGATTGTTGAGAAAGAAAAAATTGTTTGGTGGAAATAGTGGATGGCAGGGCCGTCTCCAGACATTTCGAGGCCCAATCTATTTTTCAATATTAACAAAAATCGGGGCCCCATAATATATTATCATTAACATAAAAAACTTAAATAAATAATTCTTCATTTACCAAATACAATGTAATCCACATAAATTAAAACAAAATATATTTATCGTATCTAAAAACATTTAAACAATACATTGTTTAAATTTATATTTTTCTTGCTTTCTGAAGTGCAAATTTACTAACTATGTTACTACCATCAAGATTAGCTAACACTTTTTTTTTCGATAGATAACATAGCCAATTCACTCAACCTATCTTGTGACGTTATTGACCGAAGATAACTTTAAATCAACTTCAACTTTGAAAAGCTTCTCTCCGCGGTAGCAACTGTAACTGGTATAGTCAATAAAATTCTATAAGCTATCCAAGCATTTGGAAAGCAAATATGAATGTTTTTTTTTTTTTTTATATACTCCAAGACTTCAATAGGTTTTGTCGTGCCTTCCGGTAATGATTTACTTAACAACTGTAGTTCGGAAAACAACTCAATTGTATCAATATCATAATTATCCACATGTTACAAAAAAGTTTCAAGAGTATCACAAGAGTACTTCAAACTCTCAGTATCTAAAGAGCTTAATTTACTCAAGGTAAATAAAAACCCAAAAGTGTCCTCATATATTTGAAATTGCTCAAATCTACTCTTCAAAGAAGAAATGGCATTATCTACGATCGATAAAAAATATGTAACTTTAAATGCTTCTTCCATTGATTCTATTGGCTCATCATTAGCAATCTCATCAAAAAAACTTCTTTTTGGAACGAACATGTATCTCGTGAAATTTGGATTTAATCTCCATTTCAATAGCAATTTTTTCAGCTTCAATCATAGCTTCATCAAATCCTTTTTCTCTATATTCTTCAAAATAAGTAATGAGACCCTTTAAGAGAGATATAACATCATTGATATTCATGTCTTTCTTTTGAAGCGCTTTACTAACTTTGTTAACCTTATTCAATATTTCGTACCAAATAACCATGCTAACAAGAAAATCAAACTTAAGACACTTTGCTAAAGATTGAGCATCACTCATCGTTGTAGCATCATCACTATTCTCCATTAGATGAATCAATGTTTTTTTTATTTGCGGGGTTTGAAATCTTATTGTTTTAACACTAAAAACGCGACTCTCCCAACGTGTATCCGACCATGATTTGAGTGTAAGACCTTTTCCGTCACTATATTTAACATGATTCTTCAAAATCTCTCATCGTTTGGTTGAACCTGAAAATAATTTATAAATTCGTTGCACAATCCCAAAAAAAGATTTAGCTTGAAAACAACTCATAGCCATGTCACAAATTGCAAGGTTAAGAGAATGACTACCACATGGGGTATAAAATGCTCTAGGAAACTCTACTTTGTACTCCTTTATGTTGCCCTTTCATGTTAGAATCGTTGTCATAGCCTTGCTCTCGCTCATTATTAAAATCAAGCTCATAAGATCCTAAAAGGCTTTTAAGTGTATTGAAAAGTGATTCTCCCGTTGTCTCAATCACTTTCACAAATGTAATAAAGAATTCATCAACCTTTATCGAACTTGTTGAAACATTGACTCATCTTAATATAGGAGTCATTTGTTCCTCGTGACTAGTGTCTGGAGTACAATCAAAAATAATAGAAAAATATTTAGCACTTCTTTACAATCTCAAGAATTATGTTTTTCACTTCACTAGCTAACAATTGTATCATTTCATTTTAAATATTATGGCCAAGATAATGATAACTAATTTTTTTCTTCCGAATACGCCTAAAGTGCTTTTGCATTATTGGATCAAACACAACAATCATTTTTATAATCCTTAAAAAGTTTCCATTATTACAATCATCAATCTTCTCATTACCTCCATGAAACGCCAAATTACTAGTAGCAAGAGTTTTGACAACACTCATAATTCTCTTCAAAACATCTTTCAAATATTCTTTCTCTTTACTAATAACTCTTTCATGAGAAACATCAATTGTTACATTTTTTTTTAATCATAATTCTACCTCCTTCTAAGCTTTCATGCTAAGCATATGACTACTACTCTTTTCATGCTCCACTAGTCTACCATAAATATTGCGTCAATCGTTGTACCATTGGTTTGCACTAGTTAAAAGACTTGACAACCATTTCTTGAACAATACACAACAAAAACAAAAGACTTTATTTTTTATTTGTGAATACACTAGTCAATGCCTATCGTGTTTCTCCCCATTTGCTAAAGAGCGAGTGTAATATTTATCGTTAAAACTTCTATTATTTTCAACAAGATATACGAAATTAGTAACTCTTACGGGATCCATTTCTACTATCAAATCTGTTTCTTTTTTAGATATATTGATTTTCCAATTCCCATGATCACACAAATCATATGCCTCATCATTCAAGCCATCTACGTTCTCATTCAAATCTTCTATATTGTCATTCAAATCATCTATATTTTCGTTCAACCCATTTACATGCTCGTTCTCATTCAAATCACGCGCATTATCATTCAAGCCATCTACGTTCTCATTCAAATCTTCTATATTGTCATTCAAATCATCTATATTTTTGTTCAACCCATTTACATGCTCGTTCTCATTCAAATCACATGCATTATCATTCTCATCCAAACTAGTATTCACATTCACATTTTCATTCTCAGATTGATTAGGTTTTCTTTTTACGTACCTATCCATAGAACCCACAAAAGATTGTATCAACACATCTCTTTTTTCTTTCGCCTTTCTTTTCTGGCTTCCAGACTCATATTTTCGTGGACCCGTCATAACTATTCAATAATCAAGATTTTACCTAAAAAATATATATATTATAAAACTTGTTAGATAAAACAAAAATATAAATTCTAACTAGTAAGTAAATATAACAAAAAATTTAAATAGATATATGCTTCACAGCTTTCACTTTAAGTTTTTTATTTTTTATTTTTTATTTTTATTTTTAATTTTTTTTTTTGAAACTACTATTTTATTAAAGGATCAAAGGACCCCAAAAACAAAAGACAAAAGCTCTTGAGCTACAACCAACCAAGTACCAACACTTAAGAGGCTAACAGAACCTGAATAAAGCGAAACAAAAACAGGGGAAAAGCTTACAAATAGCTACAAAAGCTAAATAAAAACACTTGAAACACAGCCCACACCTAACAAAGCGATAGAAACCTCACAAACAAACCCCTTCACACTCCACCGAAACAGGGGAAAAGAGCATCGACTGTCAAGCAACAACATCATCGCCTTCACTTTAAGTTTAACACACTTATTCACTTTATACAAGAATCAAGATCAATTCAAATTTCAAAATAACTCTTTCTATTCCTCTTTTTTCTCAAAATTTCAACAAAAAAAATACTCTAAACTTAATAAAAAAAATCAACAGATAAAAAAAATTCACACAATCAACTTTCTTAGATAATCAAGATTCAAGATTAATAAAAAGATTCAAAGTAATTAATTGAAGAAAAAAAAAGTGTCAAAAACTGTACCTTAAAATGAGAAAGAGAGGCAGAGAGGCAAAGAGATAAAGTCTGACTTGTGACTTGTGAGAGAAGTTTGTGAGAATTGAGAAAGTGGAGAGAGAGAGAGAGACTAGAAAGTGTAGAGACGCAGAGTCTGTATTGTTTGTTTTTGACTTGTTTCAAATAGGTAATCTCACAAATAGTCTATTAGCAATAACAATTCATTTGGATTTTAGGCCCTTAATGAGCAGCTTATTTCTTTTAATTATGTAGTTAATCGGGCCCGAAAGTTTGTAAAGGAAAAAAAAAAAAAAACATGTGAGATTGTGCCTTTTTAAACACAATTAGATTGGACTTGATTTTAAAAAACCAAAGAAATAAGAAGATTTTACCTGATTTAAAAAACTAATGAGATTGGACCATTTGGGGGCCCCAGCAAAATGTTGTGTTTACTGCCCCCATGGACCGGCCCTGGTGGATGGTCAAGGGTTGAAGAAGAGACAGAGGAATATGGATATGCATTTGAAAATATATGTGGTAGGTAGATTCTCCTTCTTAATTTCGTATTTTGTTGCTTTTTACTCTATTTTTGTACTAAAAGTATGGATGGTGTTCTCAAAGTATGGGTGATGTGATGTGATAACACTGTATTTTATGAGAGAGGAGTCATGATTTAAAAACAGTAAAAGATGTATGGTTTTTTTGTATTGGCAGTATGGGTTTCTTTTATTTACGATTGATTTAGTAGATTTTTTGTTTGAGGTATGGGTTTTTTTGTACCAATAGCATGATTTCATTTATATATAATTAATTTACATATGTAACTTTTTTCTATCTATTGACATTTCTAATCATATATATATATATATGTTTGGTGTTCTTTCTCTTTTGGGGTTTGTTGTTTCGGGAACTCAACATTTTCACAGGTTTTATAATTTTTCTCCCTTTTATTTCATTTCTTTGTGTTTATTTAGTTTACTAATCTGTTTGTTTTCAAATGCATTTTTCATATACTTTTGTAATTTGCATGACTTCCATGGTTTTAATTATTATTGAATATATTTTGTGTTTTTTATATTTTGTTTGCATTCACGTGAGTTTTCCACTTGAATATTACATTTATTTACATTTTGTATTCATATTTACATATAGTGTTGTTCTCTTTTTTGGGTTTTGATTGTTCTCTAGGGCTCACATGTTTAATATTTTTTTTTTAATGATTATCTTTGTTTTACTGCAACCATTACGATTTCTAAAAATTTAATAATGAGTATTTAGTTATATATATATATATATATATATATATATATATATATATATGTATGTATGTATTTATAGTTATGTAATATTAACGTTCTTTGATTTTATTGTTGAATTATTTATTTTAAAATAAAATTTTCTTTTGCTTTTCATTTGTTTTCATTATTTACAGTGTTGTTTGATCAATTTATGCATTTATGATGTTTTTAAAAATTTGTTTAGGGGATTCATTTAGTAATTTTTAATTTTTTTTAACTAATAAAATTCGTTTATTTAAGATGTTATAAACTTTGAATTTCAATATCATCAAGTTCAATATTGAGTTTATAGTTGGTTTGTTTGCTTATTATTTTGTAGTGTAAATTGTTACAAGAAAATGTGTGTATAAAATCTATACAACAAAATATACTTGATTTTTTTTTCTTTTTTATTATTTTTTCTAAAAAAAGTATAGGTTTTAAATGTTCTTCTATCTTTTATATTTGTTGTACAGATTTTTAATGCATATTTAATGGTTTTTTTTTATTATGGTATTTAGGTTTTTTTTTTATTGTTGGTGCAAACTCTTAGCAGTTAATGTGTAATTGTTCTCTTAGTAAGTTAGATACTGTTTTTATTATTTTTCTAAATGATTAATTTTACTTTGTTGAGTGTAGTATAATTTTTTTTATAGAAAATATAATGATTATTTGTTTATATGTATTCATTGTTCTTGGATTTTTTTTATTCTTTTCTGATTTTATTCAATTATATTTATTTAGGTATTTTGTGATTTTATTTTTCATGGTATTTATAACTTTATATCATAAAAACTGCTTACTTTTTTTTTTTTTTTTGTGGTGTTTAGATTTTGTACATACTTTTCATGGTTTTAATATTTCCAATGAAAATTCTTTGCGGTTATTGTACAATTGCTTTCTTGGTAGGTTATTTACTATTTTTTATTTCATTGTAAATCTCAATATTAATTTATTTATATTTTTTATTTGTTTTTGATGTGGCTATTTTAATGACCGATTATAATATGGTTATAACAATTGTATTAATTGTTTATCTACATAGTACAATGTCTAGAAATTTGATAACTCGATTTAGAAAAAATATTATTATACAAGATAGTCAGTCTAATGTTGGTAGCAATATGAATCTCGATGATATCATTTGGTATGACGTGCCAATAATTGTTGATGAAAATATTTGTAAAAAAAGAAGCATTACTAGCATTTATAATTATGAAAATTATTGTGGTGAAAGCTCTACTTCTGCTTTAAAGAAGCATGCATCTATTAAGAATGGTTTGAACCGTTTTTTATCAATGTTCTTTGTGATATGACTGATGTTCTCGAATCACGAATCATATCAGCAGTAAATGTTCTCAATTAGATAGTGATATCTTTAACTGAACCAAGGAATCCGTTTTGAATCAAAATTTTCATCGTTATAGTATGAATGGTCAAGCAAGCTAACAGAAAAGGAAGAATAGTAAGCATTTTTTAAACTATTTCTTTTTTCTTCAGTTGTATTTTTATTTGAATTCTAAATATTGACTCACCCAATATAAATATGTTTATATAAGCATTGTTTTTTGTTTCCTTAGGATCAGTTGATGAATATGTTTCTTTTGAGAATAGGAATTGTGAGTGTCAGCATTGTAATGATTTGTTTTGGCATGCAAAGCATTTGAAAAGAAATCTTGCTAAGTCAAGTAGACCTCAAATTAGGTTTTGTTGTTTAAGTGGAAAAATTAAATTACCCCTAGTAAGAAATACATCTGTTTATCTAAATGATTTGCTGAATTCAATTAGAGGTCGAAAAAGTGTTGCATTTAAACAAGCTATTAGGGCTTATAACTCGATCTTTGCATTTACTTCCATGGGAGCTAAAGTTGATAAATCGATTAATAAAATATTCGGTCCTTATGTGTTTAAAATCAATGGACAAGTTCACCACTTGATGGATTCATTAGTACCACCAGAATAAGAATGTCCTAAGTTTGCATAACTTTACATTTATGACACTGATAATGAAGTTAAAAATCATGTTGATGTTTTGAACCGATCAAACAAAAATGATAAGCTTGATGATGAAATAGTTGGTGGTCTTATTTAAATGCTTGATCAGACAAATGAATTGGTAAAACTTTTTAGAATTGCTAGAGACAAAGTAAAAAGTGATTTTATTGATTGTTGTCTTATGTATTTAAAATGTTTTTACCAGTACAAAACAAACATATGCTGCAAAAACACATGCTGAAGAAAATGCTTCTGAAAGTGATCCAGACTCCATTCATCTACCAATCAGTGCTTTCAAAGATAAGTCATTCGCCAAAAAAAATATAAAAAAAAGGTTAGAAAATTTAATTAGTCAATAATTGCTTACGGTTTTTATATTCAAATAAAATCTTACTTTTCCCCTTTTTATTCTTTAATTCAGCATTGACTGTCCCAAAAAATCATACATATCAAAATGAAGAAATGAAGCTATATATGGTGGTTGTAAGATAACAAATCAAGCATGCAATATTTTGTGTATTTAAGTACAATATTTTGTGTTTTGTGTTTTTGATTGTAATGATTTTCATGAAATGTGCTATGACACTATACTTTTAAAATAGCTGTGAAAAGCTGCCTAGGTTGCATGATAACAAAGCAAGGTTGTAATATTTTTTCTTTTTGAGCTAACCTAAGTAGGTTACAATGAATTTAGTTTCTATATTTATAGACTTCAATAGCATGAGTTTCACTTGGCCACTTGCCTATTATCATCATTGATTACATCACATACTTAAGCATTAAGTAAAGAGTACAATCAAGTGAGAGACGGTGGGTTTATTGCAAGTGATGATGCTGTGATGCTGTCAATAAGTAGGAGATATTTAGGGAGATAATTAATATGTTTAAGATGTGCAATTGGAGTAAATACACACATTCACAATATATATATAATTATTTGGTATAGAATTATTATTTTACTCAGTTATCATTTTATGTTTAATTAATATATATTTTATATTTTAATTTTTTTGTTTCATAATTTAGATAAATAAAATTTTAAATTATAAATAAAATTTATTAAAATTAAAAATAATATATAAAACGGTATAATACTCCCGCAGTAAAGCGCGGGACATTTTACTAGTAACATACTAAACAACATTTCTTCGTATCTATGTAGTATGGAAATGATTTACGAAGAAAACCAATTGCAGCTTAAATTTTTCACTATTTGAATTCCTAGATTTATTCTTCTCTGATTCACAATGAATTTTCAAATCTGTAAAATATAGTCTACGGGAGGGCCAAGGTGAAGTATGAGCACCTTTTTGACATTCTGTATGGTTGCTCTAAGAATTGCGCCTCTTTTAAAATTTTCTTTTTTAAATTTCAGTTTTCATTTTAACTTAGGGAGAATTAAAACTAGGTTCTTATATTTTAAAGAAACGTTACTTTTTTTACATGACTTATCTGTATTAGGGTCTTTGATCCTCATCTTTTCGGAAATACATCCAAATGGTCCCTCCGTCAATCAATGGTTAGTCAACATTAACAAAAACAAGGGTATCTATGTCTTACTAATAATTTTTTTATCACCAATAACAAAGTGATATAATAAGTCTTTTGGTCATTTGTTTTTAATATTACAATAATTCGAGATTTGGGGTGAAGGAAAGACTCGAACCCACAAACTCTAGGCATAGGTGTCAGAGACATTCCATAGACCAATCTAAACCTCATCTTGTTCAATCTTTCGGTTAGTTAAATAAATGCATTTTTTGTCGGTTTTACTATTTTGCTACCATTAAAACTCAAGTTATCAAGTTATGTTAGTCCTACAAAATCAGCACGAAATAAACATTATTTTACCATATTAACTCTTTAATTATTGATTTTTTATCATATAAAAATCGTATATAAATTGAATTAATAATTTATTTGGAATACAACGTTGTCTTCTTTTGAGTGCTTATTTATTTAATTGTTTTTTATTTGTTAATCATATAAAATTAATATTAAGAAAATAATATAATCAAAATTTTAATTGTAATAATTTGTTATAATATAAATGTCTTTTTTACACCTAATTTATTATATTTTATCTTTTAAATATATTTATATTTTTATTTTTATATTTAAAAAAATAAAATTTACCTTGACAAAATCCAAAAATACACAAAGTGTAGAGTCAATTTAATGCAAAGTCAAATCAAATATAAAGTCAACTAAAATAAAATGCAATCATGCAGATGTAGTACACTAGAGTAGTACCAGTCTACCAGACGTGAAAAAGGGAAAAGAAAAACGCCTGAGAGAAGATGAGTTTGGAAGTCCGGCCCAAAAAGCCATGTTGCACTGGGCTAAATAGTCAGATGTGGGCCGGAAAAGTATATCCACCGGATTTAGTAATTCGGTTAGCATGTTTTGCCAAATACCGGACAATACTAAGAGTGACGATATTTGCACCCCGTAAAAATTGTATGTACACCCCTAAATTAGTATGTTTTTAAAAATCCAATAATGCCCTTGAGTAAAATTACTAAGAGGATTAATACTAAATCAATACTATTCAGTCCACTAATCTAGTCCAGTACGATGTAGCAAACAAGCCCTAAATAGTCAGGTACGGGCTGGATAAATTATATCCACCGGATTAAGTAATCGGGTTAGAAAGTTTTGCCAAGTGTAGTGATATTTGCACCCCTGAAAAAACCGTATGTAAACCTCTATTTGTATGCACACCTCATTAAGAATTTTCGAAATGTTATAACCGGTAAACACACCCCACATAATACCAATTATGACCTCTCTCTTGTTTTTATTTTTTATTTTTTATAAATATTATAAATTAAATAAGTTATAAAATAGTTTAAAATTTGTAAAAAAAAAAAGTATGGATGTTATAATTTTTTTTTTTATTTGTTTAACTAATTATAATATTCGTTAGAATCTTTAAAGTGTTAATTTTTTTTTTTTTTTAAAGAATGAAATATTGAATATTACATTCAACAAATGAAAAAAAAAACAAAAATCATTCGGGAAAATCTTCTATAACCAACTTCTCCACAAGGGAGGACAATCCTCTAAGGCTCTAACCAAATTGATTCCCCCCACAAGAAATCAATCCACCATGGGAGGCACGAAATTAAGATTAATTAATCAGAAACCTTAAGATATCAGCAATCAGTAATCACTCCTTCAACATTGGACAAGACAAGGGAAGGAACTTTAGGGTGTTTTTGGTAGGGATGAAAAGGGAGAGGAAAGAAAAGGGGGGAGGGAAAAGGGAGAAGAAAATGAGGAAATATGTGTTTGGTATGGAGAGAAAAATGGAAGGAAGGGAAAAATGGGAGGAAAATTTTATGGGTGGGACCCACAAATTTTAATCCTTCCAAAAGTGGATGGAAAAGGGAGAGAAAAGAGGGAATCTTTTTTACTTTTAATTAAAATTATAAATTTATCCATTTTTTTAAAAATATATAAACTATAATACAAGGGTAAAATAGTAAAATTAATAAAGAAGATCCCTTCTTTCCTTCTTGTTTACCAAACAGCTCAAGGGAAAATCATTTTCTTTTCTTTCCCTCGTATTTTCTATCCCTCCAAATATTTCTATCATTCTTATTTCTTTCCTCCCTACCAAACACACATTTAGACTTAATAAACTCAAGGGTGAAATCTATTTTATTCCCTCTAATTTGACATATTACACAAACTGGTCCCCCGGTTTTCAATATTATCCCCGTTAAGTTCTTCTGTTAATATTTCCGTTAAAAAAGTTGGTTATGACAGGGTCAGAGGGTCAAATGACCCTGCTGCCCCTGATTTCTGTTCAAAAGGAATATAATAAAAATTTGACAAAAATACCCTTCTGCTGACCGTTGCAAGTGCGATGGTTATAAATTTGAGCCTTATAAAAAGGCTTCCTCACACCTGCACACATACAAACCTTCAGCATACATTTTTTTTTTCCACCATACAAACCTGCAATCAAGTGTACTGCACACATAAATCACACCTTTCACACCCACAAATACAAACAAAATTCATGCAATAACCTGTATACATTTCTAAACCTATTTCATTTCTTGAATTTTTTTTCCAACCATACAAACTTAC
Organism: Acer yangbiense; assembly: GCA_008009225.1. Classification (NCBI taxonomy): domain Eukaryota; kingdom Viridiplantae; phylum Streptophyta; class Magnoliopsida; order Sapindales; family Sapindaceae; genus Acer; species Acer yangbiense. Next base: position 10,923,995 of record CM017764.1, read on the forward strand.
TAAAACATCCATATGAAGCAAGCAACATCAATGCAAGTTTAATTCGAAGAACCAACATCCTGGAAACACAAGCAACATCAAGCACAGTAATGGAGGCTACATCAAGCTCAACATCAAAACGCAACATCAACGAAAGGATAATAAAGTTCAAGAACTGGAAATGCTCATGTGGGATGAAAGCAGGTGTAAGGATATCAGAATTTGTAAACAACCCAAACAATTTGTATTTTTTTTTTATGTGAAAGAGGAAAATGCAATTTCTATAGGTTTTGGGAACCTAATACTGAAGAATTCAACCTATCCGTATACACCGAAAGCATAACACAAAGGTACGATGGTAGAGACAAGTATGCTGATAGACCTACTCTTCTGCTCGAACAAGAAATGGAAGATGTAAAGGCAAGATTACAGAGGCTGGAAATATGGATCCAGATCCAACCGAGACCCAGATCCATAAAATACCCACACAAAATGAATGGGTCTAGACCCAACCCAGAACCATTAAATAAGCAACTGGTTCGGATCTGGAACCAACCCACTTATCCTTCGAGGTTTTAACCGACCAACCCATGACCCGTTTTATATTTATTTTGACCCAAATTTTTTTGACCCTAGTATTTTGGGCCTAGATTTTTTTTTTTTTTTTTTTTTACCCAAATCAAATAAATATAAATATCCAATTCAATCAAAAAGTTGATAAGTATCTAATTTTTTACAACCCATATCCAATTAAAACAATAAACTCAAATATTCTCAATAAATCTATTGATAACACATCTCTAAATATTAATTTTTACAACCCATATCCAATTAAAAATAATAATAATAAATCACATAGATGCTAATGGCTCTTCCTCTTCCTAATCTATTGTAGCATATATTTCTTCCTCCGGAATGCCACCTAAAAAAACAATCAAGTAAAAAAAATAAAATTAATAGCAACCGATATTATATATAAGTAATAAGTATAACTAAATTTGAAAATAATTGCATACCTCGATTAGGAGCCCATATCCAGTTTTGTGTACACATTAAGGCCTTAAGCGTGTCTGGATGCAATCTTCTACGATGTGGAGTCAAAAATCTACCCCCAGCACTAAAAGCGGACTCAAAAGCCACCGTAAACACATGAATGGACAAAATATCTCTAGCAATCTTAGCCAAAATCGGATATTTCCCTTTGTTACCTTTCCACCATGACAAAATGTCAAAGTCAAGAGAGTTATTTTCAACTTGTTCATCAAAATACCTCTCTAACTCTGATTTGTTGATACTGCTAACCGCTTGACTTTTATACAACTCAAATTCTTCATCACCCCCAAACATATCAAAAGAATGATTTAATGAAGTATCATCTAACTATTCAACAAAGCTGGATCCTAATTCATATTCTGTAATTAAATCCTTTAAAAGTTCATGCACTATTTCTCGCTGACTAGATGCACTGGAGCCATAAATTTTACTAAAATGAAAATCAACAAGCAACATCTTATACCTCGGATCCAAAACTACCGACACAACCATCACACTAGGAATATCTCTCCAATACTTATCAAACTTGGCAATCATACCTCTTGCCATTGCTTGTATCTCACTGTAACGAGAATTAAGCCATCCATTCATTGTCTCTCTCACTTTACAAATCATGGGAAAAACCAAATTAGCGGTAGGATATTTGGTACCTAAGAAAAACTTTGTTAACTTGTAAAATGGTTTCAAATGCTCCACCATAACTGCTTCTAAGGCCTGCCAGGTTGAACAGTGCGAGGTGGTGGATTGATATGCTATGTGTGTCCTAGAATCCGTATGCAAGCTAGAACTTCTGGCCACCTTTTTTTGATCTTGAATTGGATGGATCATGCCTACATATGTTTGCATGTAGGCACTCTTGGTGAGGCTACTATGGATAAACTCAGCCACTTTGTCCTTCACTGCTGCTCTTCCACAATAATGGCTAATTGTAGCCATAGCATGACAACATGGAATCCCACTCACTTGCCAACTGCCACATTGACAATTGTACTCTCTCAGTTTCATAGCATATCCTCCACTTACACATAGAAGCTCATATTCTATGTTCCCTGCTGCTATCATTCTTAAAGACCTACTTTCCCTACCATGCTTCAGGATTTTTGCATGAACCCTTGGTAGTAAAACTTAACTCCAACCTGTACACTCATCCTTTCTCTCATTGAACTTCCTTATCACCATCCTCCTAATGAACTCAAGTAAATCTAAGTATGATGCAGCTCTATAGGTACCTAGCATGCTATTAAAAGCCTCGGTCATATTGTTGGTGACATGGTCACATCTAATGACATGGTCATATGCAAACTTAGACCAATGATGTGGATCTATCTCTTCTAACCACTTCTTAGCAGCATGGTTAATAATATCCATCTCTTCCATTGACGATTTGAAGTCATATATATTGGATTTTCTAGTGGCTCTCCAAAATAGCTTTTTTGTAGTGGTCACCTTTGTAAGTCAGTTTGAAATTGGCATATATATGCCTTGCACAATATCTGCCAAAGGAAAAGACAAGGGTTAAGTACATATAAAAATAAAAATAAAAACAATAATAGCAAAACTAAAAATGCAATGAAACTACCTTCTATGAGTAAATGGAAAATGGATCTACAACGCAGCAATGACACCCTTTTGCCTATCAGACATAAAGGTCAAGTTTCTGTTTGTTGGGTAGTTTAGAAAAATCTTCAGATTGTAAAGAAACCACTTCCAGCTTTCTTGAGTCTCTTTCTCACAGATGCAAACAGCCAATGGGAATAACCCATTGTTTGCATTTAATGAAACAGCTGCGAGCAGTACTCCTCCAAATGGGCCTTTAAGGTGACACCCATCCACTCCAATAAAGGGTCTGCAACCCTCCAAGAAGCCCACTTTCTGAGGTCCAAAGCTTTAAAAAATCCTTTGAAAGGTTGGTTGTGGCTGTTTGGTGCAGGTATGAACTGCTACACCAGGGTTGGTTTGGTTTGGTTCAACACATGCATACCTCCTTAGATACCCAAAACAGTTTGCATGCTCATTTGCTAACTCCTTCAATACTCTATGCTTGGCCCTATAAAGTTTGTGCATATCAACTGACACCTTATAGTTCTCCTTCAATAAATCACCTATCACCTTCACATCAATACTAAGATTGCTCTTCACTAACTTCTCAAACTTAAAGGCAATCCACTTAACCTTAGCCTCTTTGTTGTTGTAAACCCTATGACAGTCATGATGGTCCAATAAGGTTTTAATCATGAAAGTCACACTATTGATCATGCATGAACCATGTGCCCTCCATCCATACCCATCTCCTGTACACTAATAAGTTTGTCTCACTCTGTCATTTTTTACTCTTTTTAACTCTACTCCCTCTTGAATGACATACTCCTTAAATACATCTCTCATGTGCTCCTTACTGTTGAAGATCTGGCCTATATGAAAACTAATCATACCATCCACCATTCTCTTGAAAGGGTTGCCTTTTACTAACCTAGCTATCCTAACCTGTTCTGGCTTAAGCTCTGAGTCAGTAAAATACTGGTCATCAGACTTGGACCGATACCCCTAAAACCCATCCATACAGTCTTGTGTGATACCACCATCCCCATAAACAGATTCTTCCTCAACAATTGGGACCTCCCTAAACTGTGTATTATTTTCATCACCCTCCTCATCATCCCTATCATCATCCTTCTCACTATCACCTTCGTAATTCAGCTGTTCAGCCTCCATGTCACACCAACCTAGTGGTTCGTATCCCCCTTCCACGTCCAACACTTGAGGCTCTTTAGGAGGAGTTGGAATGTAAAAATAATCATCTAATTCAAACACTACCTTATCCAAACCACGATCCTCAAACATGCTAAATAATTCAAGTAATTCACTATCATTTCCCACCCCATATTTGTCACCAAACCAAGGTATTTGTGCCCACACATGGTAATCTCCAGTGGGTACATCAGAGTTCCCACTAAGCTTCTCACAGATTGCATGAACTAGGGTGATGAGGCTAATGTGATCAACATCACACTCACCTACCTCAACCAGATTAACCCCAGTTTGCACAAAATTTTTGAAAGTGAAACTGTCCATTGCACCTGTCACAAGGAATAACAAAACATGAGTAAGCTAACACGATACATTAGCATCATAAATTCAAATATACCCTAACCCGATACAAAACAAATAAACACAGGGAGATCATGCATGCAATGTGGAAGCCATAAAAATTCAAATAAACCCTAACCCGATACAAAACAACAAGAACCAAGAATTTGTTTCTAAAATTGCATTATTTTCGTGAGTTAAACAAATAAAACACTTCAAACAACTTTAACAACACTTGATTCTACTTAAATGACTTATTTGACTCCATAAAAACCCCAATCTGCTACTAAACAACAACAAACAAGGATGTTTTTCAAAAATTGCACTGTTTTGGTTGACAAAACACTTAAAACAACTTGATCAACACTCAATTACATTGAAATGGCTTTGAATCAAAAACCCCCCAAATTTTATCAAACCCACAAACCCTAACTTTTCAACATCTTTACAAAAACACAACACAAACACATTGCATGCAAGAAATATCAAGCAAACACGTTGAAGTTACTTAATCGGTGCAAAAAAGTACTGGCGGGAAAGGGTTTTCTATTGTTTGTCTTTGAAGAAAACACGAATGGAAATGGTTTTGGGAATATATTTGGGACCACAATTCTTTTTTGTTAATGGGGGTGGGGTAGGACATGTGTTGTAAAAGGAATGGAGTAAATTACCTTTTTGTTTTTTGTTTTTTTTTTTTTTTTTATAAATCAAATTACTATATTACCCTTCATCAAACTAGTTTCTAGAAGGTCGTCAGGTAAGATTACGATTTTACCCTCACCATTGAGACGGAATCTTTCTAAACCCTAACGGAATTGGATGGCAAGGACTGAAATTCGGATTTTTATAAACTAGAGGGACCTGTCAAGACTCAAGATAAAGCTGAAAACCGAGTGACCAGTTTGTGTAATAGGTCAAACTAGATGAACTAAAATGGATTTCACCATAAACTCAATAACTTGCTCACTTCTGCATTCGTAATACCACGAAGGTATTGACCATGGCAGACACACGCGATTTGACGATCCGAATAATGATATGGAAACTTTTTTTTTTCTTTTAATATGTGTATTTAAAATATTAAATATTTTTATTAATATGATATGATGTATGAGGTATATATATTTATATTAATAATTTTATTTAAGGGTAATATTGAAATTTTAAAAATAAATTTATTTGGGATGCACATACAAATTTTAATGGGTGTAAATATCACCACTCTTTTACTAAACACTGTAAGGTACTAAATTAATACAGTCCAGTCTAATCCAGTACCGTGTAATAACCGAGCCCTTCCTGTATTAGGAAGGCTGTTTGGGCTGAGAGCCATGTTTGCTCGTAGATAGTAGTTTGTTCTGCTGTTCTGTTTTTTCCCATAAAAAAAATAAAATAAAAAATTCTATGAAGATGGGACCCACCCAAGTTGTGAGATCAGATATTTATACACCAAAACAACTTCACTCCCCGCTCCTCAGTTCTGTGTTTCCCTCTTTTATGAGGAAATATTGATGTATAAACATCCATGGACTTAATACAGTCTACTTCATGGTTGCTCTATGGTTCTTCTAATGATTAGATTCGATTTCTTAAACGATTGAGAGTGGATGAGATTTGATGAATCTCATCAACTCTCAATTGATTAAGAAATCGAATTTTAAGCCCACGTCTTTCCATAAAATTCACCACACTGGCCTCACCATTGGTCGTCAAAGCAAGAAAGAATGACGGTGGTGGGGCAATGGTGGAGACTGCGGTTGTCGAGAAGCCTGATTCGCTTGGACCCGACTCCATTTGGCGCCACTGCTCGAGATAGTGGTGTCAATCATTCCATATACTCCAGCAATGTGGTTTCTCCTACTCTCTACTTGATCACTCTCTCGGATTTGCATCAGGTTATTATATATATTCTTTTTTTTTCCTCATTCAATTTTTTTATGGGTAAATTTAATATCTATAACTGTGGGTACTTGTTAAGTTCAATCCCAAAGATCACTTTTTATTGTCAAGCTTGAGTTTTGGGTTCGAAACCTGCTCACATTATGGAAATGCTAGATATTGTGTCATGCATTTCACTATTGTTGAAACCATTTTAGAGATTATGACATCTGATATTACTGGGATGGCTTTGTTCAACAACTTGATTTTTTTTACTTGCTTGTTCACAAATGATGAGTTGTAAATTTTAGAAAGAAATAATATCGAACCAGAATACAGTCACCGAAGAGATCTTTCTTGATTCATTGACTAATAAAACTAGAGATGTCTGGCATGTATTTCTGAAAGGAGATTTTAAAGACATGCTATATGGCTACAAGTTCGATGGAGAGTTTTCTCCCAAAGAAGGACAATACTATGATTCTTCACAGATAATTTTGGATCTGATGCATTTTGAAGATGTCACTACACGTGACCATGATGCAACGTGACCATACATGAAGCCACACATCTCTGTTCTATTTTTTTCCACTTATTTTATTGTTTTTGTTTTGCAAGTAATGGTCTCAAAGTCCCCTATTTTGAGCACCACTTTCCCTTGTTTGTAGGAATTGCTAGTGGTGGCTGTTCTTGACTATGTCATGTGTTAGTGGAACCATCCCACGTAGTTAGAAGTTAAGTTCCATATTTGTTAAGTTGCTTATTTGTAGGAATTATCAAGTTGTAATGGCTATATAAGCCCCCAAATTACATTAATGAAAGGCAGTTGTCTTTTGAAAACCCATATCATTTGTCTTAGAGTGATTCTGAGTCTCTTGGAAGTGATTTCCAAAACCCTTTTAGGATTACAGTGTGATATTATTTTCTAAAAGTTTTATCTCAAATTGGTATCAGAGCACAGTTAGATTTCGTACTTCCTCATGCCCGAAACAAGAAGCGGACAGTCTTACAATTCCATGGATCAAGCCTCACATCATTCCAATCCATCTAACACCATTAATGAACCTACCCAAACACCTTCCACCTTTCAACAACAATTCGATCAACTATCACAGACCTTGGGCTCAATTTTACATTGCTTAGATGTCATCGAGGAACACAGCACAGTAGATGGAGGCCGAGACGGTGGAGTCGAGTATAGAGCTCCTCGTCAGCGAGATGGAATTGGTGATAATGAAGATGAATAGGAAGTACATTTGGGTAGGGGTCAACGGCAAGCACACCGAGCCGCACCAATTCAATTCCACAGACTAGATGCTCGACAAGAGCCGCTGGACGAACTAACCAAAAGAATGAAGGTTAAGGTATCAGATTTTTTTAGAAGACTCAATCCCGATGCTTTTCAGGATTGGATAACAGCGTTAGAGGATTATTTTGATTGGTTTTCGGTTCCTGAAGATCGTAAGGTTAGGTTTGTCAAAATAAAATTGAAAGGTTCGGCTCGAGCATGGTGGAGCAGCGTAGAAGAGCAGTTTAGAAGAACTCGGCAGGCTCCGATTGTCGAATGGGCTGAAATGAGATAAAGATTAGAAAGTAAGTATCTTCCCATTAATTATGACCAATTAATTTATGAAGATATGTTGCAATGGAAACAGGAACCCAAAGCTTCGATAGACCAATACACCGAGAGATTCCATGAACTCACCGTTCGAAGCAAAGCAGTAGAAACTGAGACGCAGACATTGGCTCGCTACTTGAATGGTTTGAAATCCGAACTTCGAAAGGAAATGTTGACAGCCCGTGTTTATAATGTGGATGAAACGTATCAATTAGCTCTATAACTGAAAAAACAATCAAATGTAAGCTACTACAGACGCCACCAACCTACTAATCTTGGAGTTCCACGTCCCTCTACTACATTCAAACAGAAAATTAGTGAAGAAACAACGAAGAATGGTGTTGTGTGAGACATAAGGAGTAAAACTAAACTTACTAGAGATGGCCCTCAATGTTACAAATGCAAGGGGTTTGGGCATTTTACAGTGGTTTGTCCAACAAAAGACAAGCAGATCGCATACGTGTGCGAGAAGGATTTAATTTTTGATGATGAAGCTGAAGCCAATGAAAGCCAACCCACACTCGAAACTGACGAACCCGAAGAAGAAGAAGAAGAAGAAGAAGTCCTACAAGCTGCAAATCTCCCTCTTTGTGTCATTAATAGGGTCTTGACTGGGCGTAGGCACTCTTTGGAACCTGACACCAATGATTGGAAACGCACAAATATTTTTCACACCCGAGTCACTCACAGTAGCAAGGCTTTGAATGTCATCATAGACAATGGTAGCGGCATGAACATTATATCCAAAGCCATGGTGAAACGATTAGATCTTCCTCAACAGCCCCACCCCACTCCTTATCGTGTAAGTTGGATCAATGACGTCAATACTGTTCCCGTTAAATATAGATGCCTTGTTAAATTTTCTTTGGGAACTAACTATGTTGATGAAGTTTGGTGTGATGTTCTTCCAATCACCGTGTGCCATCTTCTTCTTGGGAGACCTTGGCTTTACAATCGCCGTGTTGTTTACGATGGGTTCGAAAATTCTTATTCATTCGTGTTCCACAAAAAAAAAAATCACCGTAGAGCCACTACCTATTATCGATTTTGAACCCCAAACAGAACATAACACACCAAAGGAAACCACTTCAGTCCTTACACTTCACCAAGTAGACAGAGAAATGCAAGCTGGGACCATTTGTTTTGTTCTTATTGGGTGGGTAGAGAAGAACCTGGATGGAAAAATACCAGCAGCTCTTGAATCAACTCTCCAAGAATTTCATGATTTATTTCCTGAAGAATTGCCATCCAAAATGCCACCATTGCGGGACATTCAACATGTTATTGATCTTGTGCCTGGTTCTTCACTTCCAAATTTACCACACTATCGAATGAGTCCAGATGAGCATACTGAGTTGCAGCGACAAGTCCATGAACTCTTGGACCATGGGTTCATCCGAGAAAGTCTAAGTCCTTGCGCCATACCGGCTCTACTCACTCTAAAGAAAGACGGCAGTTGGAGAATGTGTATTGATAGCCGTGCAGTGAATAAAATCACTGTGAAATACAGGTTCCCCATTCCGCGGCTCGACGATATGTTGGATCAATTGAGTGGTGCTACTGTATTTACAAAGCTTGACCTGCGAAATGGTTACCATCAGATTCGCCTTCGTCTTGGAGACGAGTGGAAAACAACGTTTAAAACCAAGGAGGGGTTATACGAATGGCTAGTCATGCCTTTTGGATTGACTAATGTGCCGAGTACATTTATGAGAGTGATGACACAAGCTCTCAAGCCATTTTTAGGTAAATATGTTGTCGTTTACTTTGATGACATACTTATCTTTAGTCAATCCTTTGCAGAACATTTAGATCATATCAGACAAGTATTGGAGACTCTAAGAAGGGAACAACTCTTTATCAACCGAAAGAAGTGTTCTTTTCTCAAAAATGAAGTCAACTTTCTCGGGTTTATTGTCTCTCAACAAGGGGTGGCTGTAGATCCTACCAAAGTCCAATCTATCCTTGATTCGTTTCATTCGGAATTTTAGCACCATTATGGCACCAATCACAGAATGTCTCAAATCAAAGGTATTCCAATGGACAACAGCAGCCACACAAGCTTTTGAGCTAATAAAAAAAAATATGTCAACAGCTCTAGTGTTACGACTACCAGATTTCACAAAAATATTTGAGGTTGCTTGTGATGCATCTCATGTGGGAATCGGTGGGGTTCTTAGCCAAGAAGGTTATCCTATCACCTACTTTAGCGAAAAACTCAATGAGACCTGACGAAAATATTCAGCCTATGACATGGAGTTCTACGCCTTGATCCAAACGCTAAAACATTGGCGTCCTTACCTTGTCCATCGTGAGTTTATTTTGTTTACTAACCATACATGAAACTACACTTTCAGCCACATTTTTAATGTGGAAGACTTGACTGCTTACAAGGGCACGAACGAACAAGACCAAGGGGTTGCAGCAGAAATGGTCCCTCGAATTCCCTCTACTCCTCAAAACCATAACAATGTGGATGTTATCCTTGATCATCAATTCGTTTCTACAAGGCGGGGAGGTTATTATAAATTTTTAGTTTGTTGGGCCAAGAAGCCAATTTCCGAAGCTGTGTGGTTACAGGCTCAAGAGATTCAGCGTCTCAATCTAGAGTTATTTCACGCCTATATTCTACAGAACTTGCCGGAGTCAAGTTTTAGTGGGGAAGGCAATTGATGCATTTTGAAGATGTCACTGCACGTGACCATGATGCTACGTGACCATACATGAAGCCACACATCTCTGTTCTATTTTTTTCCACTTATTTTATTGTTTTTGTTTTGCAAGTAATGGTCTCAAAGTCCCCTGTTTTGAGCACCACTTTCCCTTGTTTGTAGGAATTGCTTGTGGTGGGTGTTCTTGACTATGTCATGTGTTAGTGGAACCATCCCACATAATTAGAAGTTAAGTTCCATATTTGTTAAGTTGCTTATTTGTAGGAATTATCAAGTTGTAATGGCTATATAAGCCCCCAAATTACATTAATGAAAGGCAGTTGTCTTTTGAAAACCCATATCATTTGTCTTAGAGTGATTCTGAGTCTCTTGGAAGTGATTTCCAAAACCCTTTTAGGATTACAGTGTGATATTGTTTTCTAAAAGTTTTATCTCAAATTGGTTTGCACCAGGATCCCTATGCAAAAGTTGGTTGTCTCACTAATTCTGTTTCTTTAGTTATTTGGATATTAATTTTCTAGGGCATTTTCACTTCACTTAGTAAAGGTAGACAAGTAACTCAAGCATCCAGATGATACGATTTATACATGAGCTTTGTTAACTCTTTTCTCAGTCTCAGGTGTGATGAACACTGATTTTGCCTTTACATCTAGGCAGTCATAAGCAGAGGGCAGTTTGGTGTTTTGGAACCCGATGAAAACTGCTGGCCTCAAATGGCCTGCAGGATTCCATCTTGTGAAGATGAGGTATCAATGCTTATTAGCTGCAATTGCTCTTTTAACTGAATCTTTTGGTGATCTGTGTATTTGACCTATGAAATCTCTTTTGAGGTTTTTACATTATCATCTTTCTTATTTATTTTGATTTTTTTTTTTAACTCATGGTCTATGCGATCTTGATCAAGATATAGGTTGAGCTATCTTATAAATGTGAGATATATTTGACTGCAGTGAAATACGTGTTTTCACTTGAAAATGAAAAAAAGGAATTAAAATGTCCATGTATATGGTTGTTGTTAGCATATGAGAAAAATCATCATTTTGTTGGTACTGTCTTCGCCAACTTTCAAGGATGTTTCTTTTTTTGGTCATCCTGCAACATTTGGAGGCAATCATGGCTTAAATATTTTTATTCTTTTGTTGATTTTTTGATGGTTTATGTGAACCAATTCAGCTTATAGCTGTGACTCTGTCAAAATTGTACATTTTAATTTCATCTTTCTTAGTTAGGTCTTTGTTAATTTGTTTAGTTCTGGTTTTCCTCCTCTGTAAATTCATTTTTAAATGCAATTTTTGTTTCTGCTTAAATAAAAGATAAAAATTGTTTTGTAGTTTAAATTAATATAACATATTAGTCAATAAGAGGATAAGCTTGAAAACTGATTTATGTGCTTTCTTAATGCTGTTGAATCCTCATTCCTTTTCACTTCAAAGGTGCGATGTTGATTTCTCTTTTCTTTGAAGTAAGTTTAGCATTGCAGTAACAATTTCACCACAATTTAAAATTTTGTTGTGCTGTTATCAATATTGTATGTGATTATTGTTGCAACATATATGTAATTCAGCCATTTGATGTCTTCAGTTTGACTGGGAAGGCGATTTACCTCTGAAGTATCCACACAGAGATTGTATAATTTATGAAATGCATGTGCGAGGATTTACAAAGCATGAATCAAGCAGGACTGAATTTCCTGGAACATACCTTGGTATAGTGGAGAAGCTTGATCACTTGAAGGTAGGCTTTACTGCACTTTTAGATTAATCTACGGGGATTACTTGTCAAGTTTTATCTCGAATGAAATGAATAGTATGATCGGCTTACAATCAAAATATATAGGTGCTGAAAATCTCATTCTCTACTTAGTAGATAGAACGGTTTTCATGCAATGACAAATCATGTGAACCCTAAAGCCATTGGTCACAGTCACCCTATAGAAGTGACTTGATCAAAAGAATAAAAAGAGAAAAGAGAGACAATCAATATGCAAAAGTGTATTTCACTATATTAGAAATTTACAAGAGGTTGGGTTTATATAGTTGGTGACCCACAAACTTATGGTAACTTTTGATTACACATAAATGGTCTAGGATTAAGGGATTATACATAATTAGCGTAGAAATGAGGGGTTATACATGATTAGCTAGGATTAAGGGATTGGACATGATTAGCCTAGAATCAGGAGATTATGGCTATGATTAAGGATCAAATGTGAATGAACATATTTTCATTTGTATTATGGAATCTTGAACTTCCGGGCATAATGGTTAAATTTAAATAATTTGTTTGTGAGTTTAATTTCAACATTCGAATCCTGTTAGCTGTTTGATTTTTTCTGTTCAGAAGAAGTGCTGTTTACTTTCCTCCCATCACCTTAGGAAAAATTTCTCATTATCTGAGTGAATCAAGCATTAAACAAACCAAATAATGCTACTGGTTTGAAAACAAGAGATACAGAATATTCAAGAATAAGGTGTTTGGTTAGAATATTAAGATTTTTTATTTTTTTTTTCAAAACTTTTTAAAAAATCCAGTTCAAAATTGAAAATAAAAATAAAATAAAGGGAATTTGAGTGCGAGAGAATTTGATTAATTTAAGATTAAGATTATGATTATCGTTCATGCATGATTAAGAATTAAAATCAAATGGGGGTGTGGATTTCAAAAAATACTCTTGAATTTATTCCCACTCGCCAAAAGGGTAGGGGTTCCAACTTCCAATTGTATAATATATGAGCCTGGTCAACCCTAAACAACAAAATTTATAAATTAAAAGTCAGAAAAATATTAGACTTCCTATAGAATATATGCAAGTAGTGTATTTCATATACAAATTAAAATGGGTCATATATGCTCTAAATTACACCACCTGAGTAGATGTCACTTTTATTTTAATAAAAAATTTCCCGTATATTTGTGAATATTTGTTTTTTTTTTTTTTTTTTTTTTTTAAGTAGAAGCATGTGATCAAACTTGTCATTTACATTTTGTTAATGTTAACTGTTAAGTCGTTTATTTATTTATTTATTTTTTTTTAAGTCGTTTGAGAATTGTCCATGTCAACCCATTCAAGTCAATCGATTCGAATGGGCAAATGAACTTGATTATTATTATGGTAAACTGACAAATAACTGTTGGCCAATTGCACAATATACAAATATTTTTAACTAGTAGCTTTAGTGCATGTTTGGTATGGCTTTTGAAATGATAAAAACGCTTTTTTAATGTTAGAAGCTATGTTGAAGTTTTTTTTTAGTTGTTTGGTAAAACTCAAAACAGCTTTTTTAATATATAAATTGTCTCAATTACCCTTTAAAAAAGTCATTTTATGTCTACTTGGAGAAGCTTTGGAGGCTTTTTTTTTGAGCTTTTTTAAAACATATGAATTGTCTCAACTACCCTTTATAAATTTTAGATATTCCACCATAACTCTTTCATTATAAATACATTGTCAACACCTTTTTTGTAATTCACTCAACCAAAAGCTATTTCTAAAATTACATTGTCAACACCTTTTTTGTTAAAAGTTCTACTCATTAGAAGCTCTACTACAAAAAGATCTACTCTAGAAGCTCAAATTGAAAAGCCATACCAAACACACTTGCTTTTCCCATCTTTCATGCTGAAATTTTCAAAGAACAACATTTGGGTGCTGACCGGTCAGTACCCAAGGTGCTGACCAAGGTACTGACCAACCCAATGGTTGGTTGCCATGTAACCCAAAACAAGGAGAAAATTGTAAAAAGTGAAAGAGTTTTGACCACGTGGCAACACCTCATTGGGTCGTCAATATACTTGGGTACTAACCGGTCAGTACCCAAGCATTTTCCATTTTCAAATATTGGTTCCCACAAATCATTATCAAATCAACCAAATTTTTCTCCCAAACCACCAAACTGATCATTCCGCTTCTCTGGCTGAACCACCGGAGGGTACCCATATCCAGGCCCAACCGGAGGATACCCTGCTGGTGGTTGCTGAGGTGTCGGCGGCGGTGTGTACATACCCTGATAAGCAGGATAACCATATCCTCCACCCTGAACAACTGGCGGTTGGTATCCCACCGGAGGATAAGCTGGCACCACCATGTGTTGCGGAGGAGGGTACACGGAGCTCGCTTCATGCACAGGATACGCGGTAGCAATTGCACCAGTAGTACTAGCTATCTTATGATCTCCAAACTTGAATATGAAATTGAACTCACCTTTTTGTTTCCCTGAAGGTTTTCTTACTGGGTACGTGACGTACTTAGGGGAGTTGTCGTCACTTGCATTGTCAAGTAGTTCTTTGATTGCCACGTGGACTTCTCCGATCTCTCTGTCTCCACGAAGAGTGCGATCACATTTGATCTTGAAAATTATGAAAGCATGGTTCGTTTGACCTGTTAATAATGTTTCATCGATCTTGAACTTCATGGAATGGTTCCACTTGGGGCTGGTGCCACCGTCTTTGTTTACCGGAGTTTTTTGCTCGGTGTGGTGGTCACCGGAGATGGAGGCGGTGGCATACACGTCCATTTTGGAGAGGTGCTTCACCTTCTTCAGGCCTTTTGCGGAGATTATTGTTATCTCCAAGGATCTTTGCGCCATTCTTATGGGTTTGAAAATGAGGAGGGATTGAGACAGGAAATTTTTTAGGATGATTTAGAGTGTTGTGTTGCGTTTTAGATATATAGGAGACATAGTGACGTTTATTTTATCTGCTAGTTGCGAGCAAGTTACGGAGTCAAACTTTAGAAGAATATGCATGAGATAGGAAGCTTCTCTGTCATTGTTGATTAACTTGTTACAAGTTGGAAGAAAAGTCAACGAGAGAGTTGACCTTAAACTAAAACACAAATGGATGTTATAGAGTTTGCAGGCTTAATTTGGAGTGAACATCCAATTGTTCATTCCTCAAATTAATAATTAATTATACTTCTCTTCATTCATTTTTACAAATTTGATAACATGGAATTGGTTCAAAAAATAACTGAAACAAAAAAATAATAATCGCAAGTTAATCATGTTCCTTTGTTGGACCAAGTTGCTTATGTGTTTACGAAACTGTTGTCTACATCACGGTTTTTTTATTTGTGCGCGGGACAAACTCATGGTGAGTTTGAGAGGGGATGTTAGGAATGGTGATAAATCAGATCACACGTAGCTGTTTTCTGATCAATCATCATCAGTTGGTCCATGAGGAAGCACGTACACAAGTGATCTTAAGCTATCAACAAATATTGGCGGGAAAGTTAGAAATTGTTCGACTATAACATCATTGATTATGTAAGCTGCCATGTCAACTATTCTAACAACCAATTAGAATGAGCCAATTGTAACAGAATTGTTATTAACAACTCTGTTATCAAGAGCTTTAGCATTCAAGTTTTATAATTTTACAATTCTACCTCTATTTTAATTTGAGTTTCATCCTAAAATTTTAAATTTTTATGTTTTTATCCCTATTTCATTTTTAGATTTTCTAATTCTTTTATAAAATACATTATTAATAATTTTATCTCAATTCCATAGAAAATATATTTCATTCTAAATATATTATTTCTTTTTTTATATCTCGAATATAAATCAAAAGTGAATCATAACATATATGTTTTGTTATATTAATTGTAATTTTTTCTTCTTATTAACATTATACTTACTCAATTCTATCTTAATTAATTTTATTATATTCTTAAAATATTTTTTCTTTATTTCATAATCTTACTTATCTCACTCTAATACCATACCATACTTTTGATTTGTTAACAATTAAAAAAGTTTTTGGATATTAGAAAAAAAAATTGGAGTATAATTTAAATTTAAATTTGTTTTTAAATCTTAAACACTAATGAATCTTGAATTAATATTGGCCATAAATTATAGTTTATATTATTTTTATAGTAGTGCTAAACATCCCGCCAACTTTATATCTCAACTTGTATTCTAACTAGTGATTTGTCAATTGACAAATGAATACATATTAATTATGATTTATTTCATTTATCACATTCATATGGATTAAATTGTCTAAGTTATGAGTTGGGATATGAGTTGAAATATCTAACATTGTTCTTATTTTTTATTATGTTTTCATCCTTATTAATTCAAGTATCATCTTCAATGTTTTTCACAAATATACAAATTAAAATAATTTACCTCAATAAAAAATTATTATTCATTTTCAACAATTAATGAATTTTTTTTTTTCAAAATATAAACAACATTTTTTTAATTCATGTTTTCTTCAACATAACCTTTAAGATATATGCCTATTTAACTCATTATTTCACGGCGCCCCCTCTGGAACATACTCTGGCTCCATCCCTACATGTATATGTACTTACTTTTTGTGTGTGAAGAAATTAGAAATCAACAAAGTTGTTTCTAGAGAATTCTCTCTCTTCTTAGAAAATTTTCTTTCACTTTCTCTTTTATTTTTTCGCTTGATTTTCTAGAGAAAATCATAGTTCAAAGAATAATAGAGAATCGCAATTGCTCGAACAACACACTACCTAGAAATTACGGAATTCTTATTTTTGCAGACACTATTCTATGAAACAAAAAGACAATTATGTCCTTGTAATGACACGCTGTACATACAACATCGTTGATTCATTAAAGCGGTGACACGTGTTGAATGAATGAATGTACGTGACGCATCTCGACAAAGAAGGGATAACGTTTACTTATTCTCTAACGGTGAATTTAACGGTCTTGTAAATTGAACCAGAAGCTGGGCGTAAATTTTATAAGACCAACTCCAACCCATTACATTAAGATAGTGCAACTTTCACACTATTTTACTATTCCATCTCCAACCCATTACACCAAATCTTACTCTATTCCCTTTTTTTATTATTATTTATCAACAAACACTCTTTCCAACCAATCAAAACCCACCTAGCAATTAAAAAAATTTTAAAAACAAAAGAAAAGTAGCGCAACAGTTGCGCCAGATAAACAGTGTCGCGCAATATATTGTGCGACACTGTTCACTGGAGCAAAGATGCTGCAAGGTATGGCGCTGGGTTGGAGGAACGAATGGCGCAAGGTTTGCTGCAAATTGAAGGAATACCGCAGGGTTGGAGTTGCTCTAAGTAATCAAAGTATCAAACCCCAAAATGGTACATATATATGAGTTGGCTTCACGTACAAGGATAGAGTTGAAACGAATCGGGTTCTGACTTCTGAGTTTGATAATAAATTTTTTTAACATTATAAAAATATAATAAGAAAGAGTAGCTTGTTGGAGTTAGCGAATAATGACTTGCTTGGGTGCAAAGTCATCTAATGGTGTACTGGACCAGATGATGTCAAGGAAAAGAAAAGCCAATGACAGAAACGAGAAGGAAATTTATAAAACTGGGTATGAAGCCGAAGCGCCTCACTGACCCACCAGTCATTTAATAACTCTTTACAAAATCATTCATTAGTTGTCATCTGGCTTGTTTCATCCAACACCATTCTCCAGTTCTTCAATATGGACGCTCAAGACTCCATTATGGATGGTGCCATCTTAAGAGGTATATCTTCCCAATCAATTAATGCCTCTTACTCTTATGTATGTAAATATGGTTGTTTGTGTTTCATTATTATCTATATATGAACAGAAAATCTGAAATACATCATTGAAGTTGGTTGTTGTTAGTAAATGTATTGAAACCACCCCATGTGGAGTCTCATTGCGGTCCCTTCATGCATTCTATCTTCTTGCATTTGCAGGGAGAGATAACCCACCAAGTCATTACTGGTTCAAAATAGAGTCCTTTTCATTATTATCTAGAACTCTTGACAAATACAGTTCGGATAAGTTTGATGCCGGAGGCTTCAAGTGGTATGTTTTGTCATCTTTTCTCATCACTTGGTAATTTCGTAAATGCATTCTCTGTCTTTGACTTCAGAGTTTGACATGCAACTGATCAGGAATTTATCTATCTATCCAAATGGAGACAAGAGCAAGAATGTGAAAGAACATATCTCCATTTACTTGGATTTGGTGGAGACCAGTTCTTTCTCTGCTTGCTGGGAAGTGAACGTGATTGTCAATTTTTTTACATACAATTATCTTCAAGACAAATATTTTAGTTTCCAAGGTATATATTACACCGGATGTATGTACTTGGTATTATTGAGCATTTTATGTGCGTACAATTAATAATTTTTATATCCTAAAGATAATTTAATTGACATCATGATATATTTATATATATATTTTTTTGAGTCAGACATTATTATAAAATTTATAATTTTTAAAATTTTACACTTTAATTTGTTGCTTTTACGGATATTGATGCAGATGGGAATGTAAGACGTTATCATGCATCGAAGACTAAACTGGGTATCACCAAATTTATTGATCTAAAAATATTTTCTAATCCTAAGAATGGATATCTTATAGATGACAAGTGTGTATTTGGCGTGGAAGTTTTCATTGTCAAAAGTATATTTAAAGGGGAGCGTTTACAAATTATGAATCAGCTTGCTACTGATAATCATTCTTGGAAAGTTACTAATTTTTCATCTAAAACTAGTGAATGGTATAGGTCTGAAACATTTGGCTGCTTTCTCTGGTAAATACAATTGTTTTTTTAACTCTCAATCAATGTTAACTTGTTTTTGGCACATACATATTGGCTTGTTGCTATTGAAACTGGGTTTATTAATTTCAGGAGTATTCTGCTCTATCCTAGGGGACATGTTGAGGCCAAGGGACACAGCATTTCAATATTTTTGGATATCAATCGGTCAAGTATTCCTCCGAATTCTAAAGTGTATGTGAAATACATGTTGAATGTCAAAGATCAAGTGTATAGAAAGCACATTAAATATGAAGGTGAGACTTATGTGAACTCAATACTGTGGCAATTTAATTAACGTAGCTATTTTTGTACTCATGTGCTATTAACAATATTCTCTACCTCTATTATTTTTTTTCTCTTTCAGATGAATGCTTGTATGCTTCCTCTAATAACATTGCGTTCGGTCGTCGGATCTTTCTGTTGTTGGCTACATTGAAGGACCCAGAACAGGGTTACTTGGTGGATGACACACTGATCATTGAAGCAGAAGTCACACTGCTTGGAATGGTTTTATCAGAGTTATAATTAGTTGGTTGCAATTCTTTACTCGATAGATTTAAATTGTAATGTTAAGTTGACGTTTTTAATGCTTCTAGGTCATACTGCTGCACCTTGTTATGCTTTTCTGGTTACATATACTAGTACTGTTTTCGTATAGTGTGCTATTTGCATTGATTTGCTGTTTACGTTTAGCTTGATAAATTGCTCATCCTTTATTCCATTTCATTGTACTTTAATTTAAATAGTTTTGTTTATTAATTTTTTATTTTAGCGTTATATATAGTCTTGTTTACGTTGATCGTTTTCTTGATTTTATCTATGAAGCAGACATATTTTTCTGCATATCGACTTACTAGCAAAAGTTTGCTTACTCGGAATATATAAGATGTTTTCATTTGCTTTTTTCATCGCTAATTTCCACTGGAAAATCAGCATATCATGTAACCCTGGTCCGAACAATAAGATGAATCTAATTTAGGTTTCAAGCTATGTATGCATATATATATTAAAAATAATGTAAAGATTTTCTCCAGTTCTAAAGATTATTGACCCGAACCTGTTTTTCTTGCTGGAACCTGCATTTATTCAACTCTCTTTCTATATATGTGTGTGACATTTAAGCCTGACAATGCCTAAAGATTACTTCCCAGTCCGACCGAACCCACTTGACACCTCTAGATCGAGTTAGAGAAGAGGAGAGAACATGCTTCGAATTCAATTCAATTTCATTAACGTAGATTTAAGGGACTTAGCTTTGGGTTATCTCAAAGTTTTTATTTTTTATATATACCTCTTCCACGAAGTCTTTAATTATGAACTGAAATGTATCCATTATTAATTTTGAGTTGGTTTTTGTAAACTTACAAGAACATCAAGATCTTAAGAATAAGAAGCACACGATTGATCTGGATTAGACTTAAATTGGGTTTCTTGGTGGATGACACTCTATTCATTGAAGCAGAAACAACATTGCTTGGATTGGTGTTGAAAGATTGGTAAATTTTGCAGCTTGTAATGCTTTCAGCCATAATTGATTTAATTAGATTGTGATCCAAAATTGATGTATATATACACATATCTTTGTTATTTACCTGCATGTTTTATTGTTGTCCCAGTTTGTTTCTTTGTATGTAATGCAATTCCCTGAATTTCAATTCAAGTTAGATATCTTTAATTACTTTAATTTGGGCAATTTTTCAGATTCCATATTAGCAGTTATTGATGTTAATTTGTTAGTTTTTGCATAAATCTTATGTTCTGGTTACTCTCCAATGAAACCTAGTGTTTTAATTGATATAGTAATGGACTACTCGTCTTTGTTGTTTACATTTTGCAGGAATTGTGCTTTCCATACAAGTGATACAATTTCATTGTACTTAAACTAGTTTGGTTGGATCTTTTTGGGTATTTTTCGGGTTTCATCATATGAACTTTTGAACTATAAATCTTTTGTTTGCAGTACTGCTTTCAGCAATAACAATCGAGTTAGGATGTTAAGTTAAATCGACGTTTCATGTTTCAGTATTGTAGTTACAAGATGAAACGCAAGGTTTTTTATACGATTAGCTGCCTACATGCTTTATTAATGAATCTTGGCTCACCTGGATATATTGTAGAGTTAACAGGCCTTTGTTGAAACTTGATAGTATTGTATTGACTTCCATTTAAACTGAGAAAACAGAAGAATATGAATTAAATTGATCGCCATATTTAGCAAGGCACGTACGTAGATATATTGAATCATTTATACTGTTCCTGCAAATTAGCATCGGACCAATGACTATAAAAATTAAGTCCAGTTTATATATACATACTGGACTTAATGGGTTACAGCCAGATGATAATCATGTATATATGTCATATCACATGCTTTTACTGAATTTTTAAATATTTAATATTAATGAATTGTTTAGAATATTATTTCATTTTTATTATTGTCTTGTTAATTACAAATTAACTTTAAATATGATACAAGTTTGCCATTCATTGAATCTGTAAACTCTCAAGGCTGCATCTAATTATGAGGCATTAAGAATCTGAAAGCCCATTTAACAGTTGTACCTACAAACGAGTATGCGAGGATCTTATCAGTCGTTCTAGTTTAATGGAAAAAAAATAATAATAATAACCGAAGAAAATTGAAAAAACAAAAGAGGCAAAACTGGTGTTGAAGCCGAAGCGCCTCACTGTTTAGTTGCTGGCCAAGCATTAATTAATGGCTCACCATAAATTCAAAGCTCCTTGCGGTCTGGCTTGGTACGCTGCAGTCCCTCGTCAGTTCAAAATGGACACCCATGACTACTCCATTGAAGGCGATATCTTAAGAGGTTAAATTATTATCTTCCATGCACAGGCCTCTCCATCTCTATCAAACATATATGCACATGGGGTTCAAAAATTAAATAGCACCTTTTGGGTTGGTTTTTAGGGAATAGGCACCAAGTTAATAAGTTAAGTTTAAAAGGCACCATTTAATGGGACCAGACGAAAATACCCCTTTGTTGTCTGTTTCTTTGTTTTGAAACTTTGGAAGAAAAGCTCTGAGAGAAAACCCCGACGGCGCAACAGTCGACCAAATTGTGACGACGAACCACCGTCGACGGAGCTACAGTACCGACGTACCGGCGAAGTCAATACCGACCACGGTATGTCTTTATCTCTCACGCATTTGTTGTCCATTATGTTTGTTTGATGAGTTTAGGTTAGGGTTTTAGTTTAGGAAAAAATTTCGAGCCTTTTGGTAGTGAAAACGATGAAGTTCTGGGTTTCCAAGAGTTTTTGAAACTGAATCGAGCCTTTTGGCAGTCTTATCGAGCCTTTTAGAAAGGTTATCGAGCCTTTTAGAAAGGTTATCGAGCCTTTAGAAAGGTTATCGAGCCTTTTAGAACCTTTTAGAAAGGTTATCGAGCCTTTTTAGAAAAGTTATCTAGCCTTTTGAAAAGTTATCGAGCCTTTTAGAAAGGTTATCGAGCCTTTAGAAAGGTTATCGAGCCTTTTAGAACCTTTTAGAAAGGTTATCGAGCCTTTTTAGAAAGGTTATCGAGCCTTTTAGAAGAAACTTTTGTCGAGCCTTTTAGAAAGGTTATCGAGCCTTTAGAAAGGTTATCGAGCCTTTTAGAACCTTTTAGAAAGGTTATCGAGCCTTTTTAGAAAAGTTATCGAGCCTTTTGAAAAGTTATCGAGCCTTTTAGAAGAAACTTTTGTCGAGCCTTTTAGAAAGGTTATCGAGCCTTTAGAAAGGTTATCGAGCCTTTTTAGAAAAGTTATCGAGCCTTTTGAAAAGTTATCGAGCCTTTTAGAAGAAACTTTTGTCGAGCCTTTTAGAAAGGTTATCGAGCCTTTAGAAAAGTTATCGAGCCTTTTAGAACCTTTTAGAAAGGTTATCGAGCCTTTTAGAAAAGTTATCGAGCCTTTTGAAAAGTTATCGAGCCTTTTAGAAGAAACTTTTGTCGAGCCTTTTAGAAAGGTTATCGAGCCTTTTAGAAAAGTTATCGAGCCTTTTAGAAGAAACTTTTGTCGAGCCTTTTAGAAAGGTTATCGAGCCTTTTAGAAAAGTTATCGAGCCTTTTAGAAGAAACTTTTGTCGAGCCTTTTAGAAAGGTTATCGAGCCTTTTAGAAAAGTTATCGAGCCTTTTGAAAAGTTATCGAGCCTTTTAGAAGAAACTTTTGTCGAGCCTTTTGAAACAAAATCGAGCCTTTTAGAACCTATATGTTATCGTGCCTTTTGTTACTGTTATCGAGCCTTTTGAAAAGTTATCGAGCCTTTTAGAAACTTTTGTCGAGCCTTTTAGAACCTATATGTTATCGTGCCTTTTGTTACTGTTATCGAGCCTTTTTGAACTGTTATCGAGCCTTTTTGATATGTTATCGAGCCTTTTTAAACATTGATGTTATCGTGTCTTTTTATACTTTTATCGAGCCTTTTGAACCTTTATGTTATCGTGCCTTTTTGTAATGTTATCGTGCCTTTTTGTAGTGTTATCGAGCCTTTTTGAATTTTATCGTGCCTTTTTGCACTGTTATCGTGCAGTTTTGAATTTTACCGTCAGTTTTCAAGTCTTTTCAGTAACTTATTTGCTTTTTTTTCCGTCAATATGCAGATGGCGAATCCGAATGATTTCCTTAAAACCCCGGTGGGAGAATGGTTCAATGGAAAAATTATTCGGCATGACCATTTTGATGACCTTAGAGATATCGACAATGCACTTGAAAGAGTACCTGAAAATCTAAGGATCGAAGACCGACGTCGGTTTACTGAGTCATGTTTCGGTCATTTCCTCCGGATGCATCGTGAGATTAATTTTTCTGGCGGCATTGTCCATCGGCTACTTTTACGTGAGTTGCATCACAACGGGCCGGAAGATGAGATGCGATTTCTGTTAGGGAACCATACGGTCCGGTTCTCGAAGGTTGAGTTTTGTCTAATCACCGGATTGAAGTTCGGAGTGATTCCCGACACAGCGAGTTATGATATGGTGGTACAGAATGGCATACACGACCGGTACTTCCAGCGTCGAGTCATCGAGTTTCAAGAGCTGAGAGGGGTGCTTCGGATTGGTGTTTTCCATTCGCAGTACGATGCAGTGAAGCTGTCATTATTGTTTTTGCTGAACTGGATACTGATGGGGGTGGACGAGAGATTTAAAGTTCCAGCATGGCAGTTTCGAGTAGTCGAGGACTTGGACACTTTTGATGCGTTCCCATGGGGCGCATACGTGTATAGGCGGTCTATTTATGGTTACATGCATGCTTTGGATAGTCCACGGCAGGCAGCACGACAGGCAGGACAGGGCGTTGACACCATCGAGTCCTACAACATATACGGTCTAGCGCACGCACTATTGGTTAGCATTTACAATTTGCATCCGTACTTTAATTGAGAATTTTTTATATGACTGATGTATTTACTTGTGATCGTACTTGTCTATTACGCAGGTATTTGCTTTTGAGGTTATCCCCTCCCTTGGCATTAAAAATGTGGGATCCGCAGGGTTAACCCCGAGCTACCCCCTCCACGTATTCTGAAATGGAAGTTGACTAAGCGACCGCGAGGGAAAAAGCTGGATGAGATTTTCTCTGAAACTGTAAATATTGTTGTTGTTAATGTTTATAATTTTTAGTATGTGTATAATTACAATGATGTAATTACAATGATGTAACTCCAATTGCAGATGTCTGCGCGGTCTAAATTGGTGGCGACAGCTGTTGAGATGGGTCAACGGTATTACGAAGGCATAGATCAGGGACCCACTATGTATGATCACTATGCTGTAGATTTATCTGGAGGCCTCCCGGATCCGGAACTACATAGGACTGGCGGACCCAGTCATACGGAGGATTCTTGCGGACCTAGTGATATGGATCCTTCGTACTCTGGACCCAGTGATACGGAGGGCTCAGACCCGGATGTCGGCAATGGCCGTGGGAGTCCCACGAGGTCTAGGCGGGTACGCGTGACTTTGCCCAGACAACCTACAGCTGGACGTGATTCAGAACCGGAGGTTGGCAGTCCTACTCCCGTGAGGCGTAGGCGGGTACGATTCAATTTGGACAGACAGCCTGGACCTCAAGGTCATTCACGGGGAGGCGTCGGAGAGCGTCCACAGGTACGTAAGCATTTTTAGGACCACATGATTTAATTTCAATTGACTTAATAGTTTTAGTACTGACAGAGTCCGAATTCCTTTCAGGCTTGGGAGCATAAATTGGCAGAGGTGATGGATGCTGTTCGAACATTACGTACGGATGTCATGGAGGCTTTCCGTACGAGTGAAGAGAAAAGAGCTGCGCAGCATCAGGAGTTGCTGGATTTGATCCGGGCCCAACAGGGTCCGACGTCGCAGCACCGTATGGATGGTCCACCATTCGATGACCAACCATTTGATGACCATGACGGAGCATTTACTCCCACAGGTACAGGGTGGACAGACCGAGGGACCAGCCATAGGCAGCCACGTACCACAGACACAGTCTCAGATCCGCAGGGTCATGATGTGACAGCACGAGAGGAGGTGCGCGGTGGTACACAGACAGCAGGTGATATAGAGCCAGCAGTCTTGGAGCAGGTACTGCCTGAGGACATCACCACAGTCCGCTCATCACAGCTGCTGGATGATCCTGTTCACTCCCAGGAGCAGGTACTGCCTGAGGACATCACCACAGTCCGCTCATCACAGCTGCTGGATGATCCTGTTCACTTCCAGGAGCTCACACCTATACATTTCCAGGAGGTCACCCCTGACGCCACAACCCAGCGCGATCGTCCAGTCGATCCCAGCGTACGAGGTTCCTCCTACGAGCATAGACCTTCGGTCGACCCGAGTGTAGCCGACCCCTCCAGCCGACCTCCGGTATGTCATTTGACACCCCACCGATCGATTTCAGGTGATCAACAGGGAACGAGTTCCTCCTCACACC
This sequence comes from Acer yangbiense, assembly GCA_008009225.1. NCBI lineage: Eukaryota > Viridiplantae > Streptophyta > Magnoliopsida > Sapindales > Sapindaceae > Acer > Acer yangbiense. The sequence continues at coordinate 10,949,758 of CM017764.1, forward strand.
ACCCCGATCACCCTGATTTGGACCGGAGTCCACCACCCCTGAGGCGTGGAGACCGGATTCGACGTCGAGGTTGGATGGAGCGGAGCCCATACACAAACCCCTGTGAACCGAAGAGGCCACGGACGATGCCGCATCCGCAGCCAGCACATGAATGGATGCCACACGAATTGGTAGATCCTGACCAGCTTGCGGCGTACCTAGCCTACAAGAGGAGCATGACAGGGGAATTGTAAGTATAATCTAAAAACTTACAATCTGTTTATAGTTTTTTCGTCCACAGGTACAAGTAAGTATTATGTTAAATTTGTTTCCAATTATGCAGACGTGATGTGGATCTGCACCACCCAGTTGGTGTCAATGTGACTTGGTTCCACCGGTTTCAAACCAACTTCATGGAGTTGGACGATTCGGTATGTTCCTCACTTGATTCACCTGTAGAAGTTTCATTCACAAATGGTTGAATCCTAACAATACGAATTGTTGATATTTGTCAGCACATTGACGCATACTGCAACGTTCTCCGGAAACGTCAACGAGCATTCCCCACTGTGTACGAGAGGAGGACCAACATACTAGATTCACAATTCTATGTAAGTGTTTATTGAGTACGGTTTTCTCTTCTACCTTGATGTGTTCAAATATTTTTTGCCTGACGTGTCGGTTAATTTTCTATGTACAGACATTGGCATATCATAGCTGGCAGAGAATCTGCATGGGTGAGGACAAGAGACCCCCAGATGGTTGGACTGTGCTGGATCGCCAGTATCCTCGTGATGAGCTTGAGGTGGTATGTGGCCTGCTCCCGCAGGCAAACCTGCCATGGCACGACGTTGACACGGTCAGTGTAAATTTGACTTTGCGTCCATCTGTATAATAAAAAAAATTTGCTAACACTTTGGAGAAACACCTGCAGGTTCTGATTCCTTGCAACCTCGGAGGTTACCATTGGGTCGTGGCCAGCGTCAACCTTGCGAAAGGGCACATTTTCGTGTTTGACCCGTTCAGACAGAAGGTCCGATATAGCCATAGGAATACCCAGTTCGCGTGCTTAAGGTGGTTGCTACCCTCGATGCTGGATGCGGTACACTTTCACCGGAACAGACAGAGAGGTGATGCGACGTACAAAAGGGAAGAAAAGCCGTTCCGGATGTTCTACGTGCACGCCAACCGTGTGCCGCAACAGGAACGGGGGTATGACTGTTTGAAGTTCTTATTCTATCACAATCGGTTTTAATAGCATCCCATTATAATGTTTGTTCACGTGGTTAATTGCAGGGGAAACTGTGGGGCCCATACATTGAAAATTATTGAGTACCTGGTGGCGAACAGGGATACCTTCGACTGGTCCGAAGCTGATATGGCCACCATCCGGGAGAAGATGGCCGTCGAGGTTTTTTGTAACTCGAAGCCCATATAGTTGATGTAGATGTAGTTGATGTACATAACATTTTTTGAGTAATGAAATGATGAATTTTTTTTCTTCAAGTGTTTGAAGTGTTTGCAGTTCAAAGTTAAACACACACATTTCATACATTGAAATCCATAAACAATACAGCAAATTCAATAAAGCATCTAGTATGACATTAGACGAACAACTAAATTCTAATATATTTTCGAACATAAAATCAATCACATTAGTTCTACATAAGAACCAAGGGTCTCACCAAACAACTGTATCGAGCATGGTTGTGAAAGTTTGAACGATGTTGGAAGACATCAGGTTGGAGACATGTTCCTCATAAAACAAAGGTACTATTGCGGAAGTTGATAAGCATCTAAGGATTGAGAAAGCAGAGTATCCCACACGGATAGTTTACTGTTTTGGCATTTCTCATGAGCATCCGGGAACATTCATTCTAACTTATATACGAAGTACAAATCCCCATCATGAGTATATTGGTCTATATCCCAAGGGATTTAAGTTCAGTAAAAGGATGTTTGAGGACATTGATCGGCTTGTGGCATATTTCCAGAGGCATATCGACGATCCTCAGCATGAGTCAGCACCATCAATTAGATCAGTTGCTGCTATGGTACCAATGTGAAGCCCTGCAACTGGGGGCTCCTCTATAGCTAGAGGTGGCACGGTTTCGGTTCCAAGGTTTGGTGGAACCGAAATCGAAACCGAAATCGGAACCGGGTCCCCCGGTTCCGGTTTTGGTTTCGGTTTCGGTTCTGAAACTGGCGGTTTCGGTTTCGATTCCGATTCTGGAATCGGAACCGTCGGTTTTAGAACCGAACCTTTTGTAATATATTTTCAAAAAAATTAGAACCAAAACCGGAACCGGCCTCCCCCGGTTCCAGTTCTGGTTCTTGAATCGAAACCAGAAATCCGGTTCCGATCCTGGTTTTCCCGGTTCCGAACCCCCCCGATTCGACGGTTAGAACCGGAACCTTGCCAGGTCTATCTGTAGCATCTGGGGGTAGTGGCTGGGGAAGTTCAAGCAATGAAGGTGGCTGGAGAGATTGATGTATTAAAAGTTCAACACATTTCATACATTGAAATCCATAAATAAAGTTGGGATATACATAAACACTATAACAAACGAAATTCGAACATGAAATCAATCATATTACTTCTACATAAAACATAAGAACCAAGGGTGGCAATTCGTCTTCCTCTTGTAAGTAAGGCTCCATTCATTCCACGGTACAGTCTTTCTCAGGGCACGTTTGTTTGTTGTGTCCAATTTTATGACAGATACTGCACTTGCGGCGGTATTCCTCGGGGACAATTGTGCTGGGACCTTCATTAACCATAGGTGGGTTGGAACACCTCCTGCTGTTATGTCCTGGTTGTCCACACCTTCTACACGACTGTGTGGTTGTCCTCTCCGAAGACGAGGCATGTCGACCCTCCATTGGTCTACCTGATTGCCTCTTCGCCTTTGGATTTAAAACCACCCGTGATGCGATGTCGGATGGCACAACCCATGAAGCAGGATGGCCAACAGGCATAATAGGAACTGAGTATGCATCAATAAGTGTCTCCCTCTTGTAGTAGTCCGCACACAGAGATGTAAAATCCAAATTTCGCTCCCTGCAACAATGAAAAGGGTGAGACTCACGTTTGGATAATATAAACCGTTAACTGTAAATTGTAATGTACCTTGCCGCTGCAAGTGCGTGTTTACATGGTAAAAAGTCCATTTGGAATTTGTTGCATGTGCATGTCTTCCGGGCTAAGTCAACCGTCCACTGTTTTCCCTTGTGTCTGACGGAGAATATGTTCCAGTCAACTGGATTTACGGTCATATAACCGCACTTCTCGACACGTTTGAGGATCAAAAGATGTGCGGCGTCGGTCAATCGATGACGCATGGACTGTGCATTTGCATGACGATCATGAAACCACTTCTGTATCATATTCCGAATGAACTCTGCCAGTGTCATTAGTGGCAGTTGCCGAGCGAATTTTAGGCATGAGTTTATGCACTCTGCAACATTTGTGGTCATCAACCTGTACCTTCTTTGGGGACAGTGAACGCGGGACCACTTCTGTGGACCGGCATCAATGGCATAATCGTATGCACCCTGGTGCAGCTTACGTAACTCCTCCATGTGCCGATCATACTGGATTTCAATGTACGACCTAGCAGCGTAATCCATTATCTGGGCAACATCCTTTCTGTGGAATCGCTTCTTCATATTTTCACCAAAATGCCAGACACAAACGGTATGGGTTGCATAAGGGAACGCTTTAGAAATCCCTGCTTCAATGCTTGGATGGCGATCGGAAATGAAAACCAGATCATCTATATGACCAAGGGCACCCCTCAAGCATTCTAAAAACCACTCCCATGAAAGGTTGTTCTCTGAGTCACCGTACCCAAAAGCAATTGGATACACCTGTTCGTTTCCATCTTGTGCAGTTGCCACAAACATTGTACCCCCGAATCTTCCCTTCAAATGGGTACCATCTACTGCAATAACAGGACGCATACACCTCCGAAAACCTCTAATTGAGGACCCTAACGACATGAAAAAGTAGAGGAATTTACCATGATCATCGCACTGTAAGTCCGTGATTGTGCCCGGATTTTGCTGTTCGAGAACATACGCAAAAGATGGGAGCAGTTGGAAACTTTCTTCATGCGTTCCATAGGTTAATGACAATGCATATTGCAAGGCATCGTGTGCCTTACTGTACATGATTTGGATGCCATACATTGTTTTCATATCGGCGATTATGTCCTTCGGACGCATGAGACGACCATCGGTTTGTTGAAGTCTAGGGGCAACGACTTCTCCGATTATGACTGCACCAGCTTGTCGGTGGCGACGGTGAATCTCCTCCAAGGGACAGCTGTGTTCGTTGACAAAACTTCTGACTTGAAAGTAAGTACCTTCTTCTCTCCTCACCGCTCTTAATTTCCACGTACAGTCGTCAATATGCAAACCAAATGTAAAGTTGTCTTATTAGACCTTTTCACCTTCCATTCAAAGTTCTGCCGCATCGCAAAATGGCCAACTAGCCTCTTCAAATCCTTTTTACTCGGAAAAAATTGACCTTTATAAATCATGGTTCTCGGTTCTTGCGCTGCCAAGGTGCTGCTTGTACCAATACCAAACGAGTATGAATCTGCTCCTGGAATAACCCAAGTTCTCGCATTAACAGAATCAGATGATGTCATATTACAACGGACCTCGGAAGTCCCAGGCATATCTGGTGCAGTGCAACTAACTCCTTGTACACGTCTACCGCTTGTTTGCATTTGTGCAGGCTCTTCATCTACATTTTGGAGATCATGAACATGTTCATTATTTGCCTCAGTATCAACCTGTTCATGGTTCGGGTAATTGCTCTGTTGATTGTACTGCGCATCGTACTGTTCATTGTCCTGTGCATCGTACTGCTCATTGTACTGCTCAATTCGACTGCCAAACACATCACCCACATCACCCAATTGAATTTCAGCTGCATGTGCATGGTCGACCGCAACTTCTGGGACACCACACATGTTTCCCACACCTTCGCTGGGACCCCCTTGGGTGAACACTTGGTTGCTACCGCTAAAGGATCCAAACTATTGGGTATTTTCAGGAGGAGGAATATTATTCCCTACCACATCTCCAGCTGTCCGCTCAGTTAGACTGACACATACTTGAGGGATCACTCGATCTTCCCCTAGCATAAACTGGACATCGTCGTCATTCCTTATCAATGTGCGACACGTACTGCCAGGAACGAGTGATATTGATGACAACTCAAAATTGTATTTGTTTACATCATAGTTCACAATAGTATGCACGATCGTCACCAATTCTTCGTAAGTCATATTGTTTGACACGTACATTCCCCGGTTATCGGATCCAACAAACCTCTGACTTCCGTCGGGTAACTGGTCCCATCGACCGTTGTAAGATATTACTATTCTAACCCGATTCATGAGGCTGTCAAATTAATAATCACAAACCATTAACAAAAACCCATGATTACACAATGTCTTCAAATATTACATGAAAAGCCTCGAATATTTTTTGAAAAAGGCTCGAATTTTTTTTCAAAAAAGCTCGAAATATTTTTGTCAAAAAGGCTCGAAATCAATTTCAAAAAGGCACGAATATTTTGTTAAAAGGCTCGAAACTTTGTTCAGAAAGGCACGGATATTTTTTGAAGAAGGCTCGAAATCAACCAAAAGGCTGGAAACTTTTTTCAAAAAGGCTCGAAATATTTTTGTCAAAAAGGCTCGATAATAACTACAAAAGGCACGATGACATTGTTAAAAGGCACGAATAAATTTGAAAATCAATCCAGCCTTTTAGAAAGGTTATCGAGCCTTTTGAAAAGTTATCGAGCCTTTTGGAAAAGTTATCGAGCCTTTTACAAAGGTTATCGAGCCTTTTGGAAAAGTTATCGAGACTTTTCCAAAAAGGCTCGATAACAATTTCAAAAGGCACGATGACAGTGTTAAAAGTTATCGAGCATTTTGGAAAAGTTATCGAGCCTTTTACAAAGGTTATCGAGCCTTTTAGAAAGGTTATCGAGCCTTTTGGAAAAGTTATCGAGCCTTTTAGAAAGGTTATCGAGCCTTTTAGAAAAGTTATCGAGCCTTTTGGAAAAGTTATCGAGCCTTTTAGAAAGGTTATCGAGCCTTTTAGAAAGGTTATCGAGCCTTTTGGAAAAGTTATCGAGACTTTTCCAAAAAGGCTCGATAACAATTTCAACAGGCACGATGACAGTGTTAAAAGGCACGAAAATATTTCAAAAAGGCACGAAATTTTTTTCAAAAAGGCTCGATAACAACTTCAAAAGGCACGATGACAGTGTAAAAAGGCACGAAAATATTTCAAAAAGGCACGAAATCATTTTCAAAATGGCTTCAAGTTTACATACTAAAATGTGAACAACTTCAAAGAAGCAAGTTCAAGAAATATTACCTTATTTTACTGAAGAAGAAAGTCGGGGCAAGACCTTGAACTTTTATTTGTAGAGAGAGAGTAACTGAGTATTTCAAGCCTTCGTTTGAGTTGCAGAGAACAACTCAAAGAGAATAACATAAATGTTTAACTAAGGGTAATTTTGGTAGTTCACCATAATAGGTGCCTTTTAAACTTAACTTATTAAACCAGTGACATTCTCACCAATTCACTTTAAAAAGGTGATATTTTGGACCAATTCCACTATGCACATGCACTGTTTTGCATATATTAATTCATACGTCAGTCTATGTGTGTCTCTTTTACAAGCATAATTATATTAAATCAACATATTCTCAGTGTTTCTCTATGAATTATGAATACTAATTATGTTTTTTCTCGTGAGGAACTCGAACTGTGTATATTATACTTTTACTGTTATTGTCATATTATGGAACCTCTCATTTAGCTGCATCTACCGGGAAGCGCATGAATATCTAGTTTGTGATCATCCTCATTTTAACTTGTTTGAACAGGATGGGACACTCCACCTAGTCATTACTTGTTCAAAATTACGTGCTTCACATTATTATCCGAAACTCTTAAGAACAAATATTTGTGGGATAGTTTTGAAGCTGGGGGCTACAAGTGGTATGTGTTCCTTTTCCAGATGGAGACTAGCCAATTTTCAGAGCATCATTAATTTTTCTAAATTCTTTTTAAATTTAACTTGTTACGTACAGGAAATTTTTTGTCTATCCAGATGGAGGCAAGAGCAGAAATGGGAAGGATCATTTCTCAATTTATCTAGAATTGGAAAATACAAGTTCTCTCCCTGTTGGTTGGGAATTCAATGTTATTGACAATTTCTTTATATTCAATCAGCTCCAAAATAATTATTTTAGTTTTCAAGGTATCACTTTTGACAATGCATGAATCTCACCATGCAATAATTTTCTTAAGCTTTGTATTTCTTTTGACTATTACAATATTTTGGGATTAATGGAGGGGGCATGACTCTTGAACTCTGTGAACATTTAGTGTTTGAAGAAAAGACTGAATGAAAATTTATGTAGTGTTTGTTTCTCGGGAAAAAGGAAGTAGAAAATTCAATCAAGCATTGTAAGAATTAAAGGCAAAACAGAGTATATTATTTCTGAGATGTTTTTTACAGAATGCTTAGAATGGTCATGTGCTCATTCTTTTATAGTCACACAATCGGTGTGACAGAATAGCAATTCTAGAAGACCTGAGAATTACAAGCTGCCACCTGGCTATTCTGTTATGCCACGTGGCCATTCTGTTATTGCACATGTAGCTGATGAAGATGATGATCATGATACGATCATCATGACTGATTCCTCTTCTGATTAATTGCTTGATCTTTTAGACTTAACTTTCCACTAGAATATAATCTGATGGACTTGCTTATCTTCAACATCCCCCTTCAAGCTGAACGATGGAGACAGCCGTAAGTGAAGCTTGGAACGAAGGAAATCAAAACGGGATGAAGCAAGCGCCTTCGTAAAAATATCAGCACATTGATGTTCAGTAGGAACATACTGCACTTTAAGAACCCCAGATGCAATTTTTTCACGAATGAAATGGACATCTATCTCGATGTGCTTCGTTCGAGCATGGAAGAGAGGATTTTGAGCAAGAGCGCCTGCGCTTTGGTTATCACACCACAAGACTGGACAACCACTTATCTGAATTCCAAGTTCTCGAAATAGAGATCCTAGCCATAAAGCTTCGGTGGCAGCCTGAGATAGAGCCCTATACTCAGCTTCACAACTAGACCGAGCAACTACACTTTGCTTCTTGGAGCTCCAAGTGATGAGGTTTCCACCTAGAAAGACATAACAGCCACTAGTAGAGCGACGATCATCAAGGCAAGATGCCCAATCAGCATCACTGAAGATATCAACCGTGAGAGAGGTGGCAGGAGTGAAATGTACCAGCAGTCCCTTTTAGATATCGCAGCAGCCTCTTACAGGCCTGCCAATGATCCTCTGTGGGAGCAGCCAAGTATTGGCTGAGTTTGTTGACTCCAAAGGAAATGTCAGGTCTTGTGTGAGTCAAGTACTAAAGAGCACCAATGGTGCTTCGATAGAGAAAAGGATCAGAGAAAGGAGTGCCATACTTGACCAGTTTTGAACCCGTAGATAACGGTGTAGAACTAGGCTTACTGTGAGACATATTAGTCTTCTTTAGAAGATCCAAGACATATTTGGTTTGTGTTAGAAATAAGCCTGCTACCGTTCTTGTTGCCTCAAATCCAAGGAAATAGCTGACAGATCCCAAGGATTTGAGTGCAAAAACCGAGTTCAAGGTGGCAATGGTTTCTTGAACTAGAGAAGGACTGTTACCAATTATGAGAATGTCATCCACGTAAACAATGAGAAAGACGACAGTGGAATGATTTCGTTTGACAAACAAGGAAACATCAGCCTGGGAGGATACAAATCCCCAACTAAGAAGGGTAGTTTTGAGCTTGAGGAACCAAGCTCTTGGTGCTTGCTTCAAGCCATACAAGGCTTTGTTGAGCTTGCATACATAATGAGGAAGCTTGGGATGAATGAAACCAGGAGGTTGTTCCATGAAGACCACCTCCTTTAAGTCACCATTGAGGAAGGCATTGTTAATGTCAATTTGTTGGATGTCCCAACCAAAGGTGACAGCCAATGTAAAAATCACTCTTATAGTGGAGGCTTTGATGACAGGGCTGTATGTATCTTGAAAGTCTACACCCGGAGTTTGATGGAAGCCCTTGGCAACCAACCGAGCTTTATGCTTCAATACCAATCCATTTGGTTTGTATTTCGTTCTGTAAACCCATTTGCAACCAACCAAGTTCATGGTCTGAGTGGGAGGAACAAGAGACCATGTGTTGTTTCAAAGTAGTGCATGATATTCCTCATACATAGCCTAGTGCCATTGCGGCTTGGAGAGAGCTTCTTTGATGGATTTGGGTTCATCATTGAAGGATGGATTTGCAGCAGGTTGGCAGGCAGAGGAATACACCTTCGGTTTGGTGATACCAGCCTTGAGTCTGGTGGTCATGGGATGTGTACTGATCTGATTTGTTGGTAGTTGTAAATCTATGTGGAAGGGTTGAGCTGGAATGGGTGATTGAGTATTTGAAGAGGAAAGGCTTGTGGAACCAGGGTCTGGTAAACCAACTGAACTATCACAGCCTGACTGAACCAAGTTGGGATTTGTAACACCTGCTGTAGTAGGCGACTGGAACTGCTGATGTATATCAGGTAACATAGACACTGGTAAGCTAGCAAAGGAATGAGGAACTGGAGAGGTAATGCTGTGAAAAGAGTCTTGAAAGGGAATTCAAATTCATTGAAAACCACATTTCTTGACACATAGATTCGGCCAGATGGATGAAGGCATTTATAGCCTTTTTGATTTAGACTATAGCCAATGAAGACACATTTGGAGGTGTGGAAATTAAACTTTTGTGATGAGTAGGGCCTGAGATTGGGAAAGGCTGAGCAACCAAAAACTTTAAAGAAATTGTAGTTAGGCAACCTGTGGAATAATATTTCATAAGGTGACTTGAGTTGAAGGATTGGTGTAGGTAGATTGTTGATTAGAAGGACAGCAGTTTGAAAAGCATCTACCCAAAAAGCAAGAGGCATATTTGCTTGAGCCAATAAGGTGAGACCTGTTTTAACAACATGGCGATGTTTCCTTTCCGGAACACCATTTTGTTGGTGAGTATAAGCACAAGAAGTTCTGAAATGGATTCCATTTTGAGTGAGAAAGGGAATTAATGGTTTGAATTCAGTGCCCAAATCTACCTGTAAGCATTTTATTTTGCTGTCTAACTGAAGTTCAACAAGCTTCTTAAACACATGGAATGTAGATGCAACTTCTGATTTCATTTTCAAGGGATAAAACCAGCAATATCTTGAAAAAGAGTCAACAAATATTACATAGTATTTGTACCCTTCAGCTGATGGCCTTGGAGAGGGACCCCAAACATCAGTGAAAACCAACTCCAAAGGATGTGAAGCCTTAAAGGTAGAAGCTTGAAAGGGCAGCTGATGTAGTTTGCCAAGCTTGCATGCATCACAGAAATGGAGTTGAGTGCTGCCACACTTCAGTTGAAGATTGTTCATCACCTTTCGAAGGATTAAAGGGGCTGGATGACCAAGCTTCAAGTGCCACATGTTCTCATCCAAAGTTATTGGGTTACAATTATCTACTGAAGGAACAAAAAATGAACGATTTGTATTGCAACCTGAGTATGCAATTTTATTCTTAGGAATTGAAAAAGCTGAAAAGCATTTATTTTCTAACGATCCAGTGACAGGGGCTGGTCTGATGTTCCCAACGACTAGCTTGTACAAACCATTCTCAAGCTTGCCTTGTAGTAGAATTGCCTTGGAATTCTTGTCCTGATAACACAAGAATCAGAGGTGAATTCAGCAAAGGCATTGTTGTCTTGAGTGAGTTTAGATATGCTTAGTAGATTTTTTGCAATTGTAGGAACACATAAAATGTTGCTCAACATTAACAGTTTGGCAGATAAGTCATGAGAGGATATGAGAGAGTTACCAAAATGAGTAATCTGAAGCTGTTGTCCATTTCCAACGGCAAGCCTATCTGAACCTTGATACTCTGAATGTATTGAGAGATTTGACAAATCTAGTGTGACATGATTGGTGGCTCCACTGTCGGCATACCACGCTGGATCGCAAACCGTCTCAGGTGTTGCAAAGTATGCTGTGGACTGGTGGTAGTTTGCTTGATTTGGAGTGTTGGTCATTACTGTGTTGTTGTGAGAATTTGTGTTCTGATTTTGATACTGGTTTTGATAGGTTTGATTGTTGTGTTGGTAGCTTTGATTGTTGCTTTGAAAACCTTGATTGTTGCTTTGATAATTCCTGTCAAAGCGGTGGTAGCAATTCATTGCTATGTGTCCAGATTTACCACACACTTGACACATTGGTCTGTTATTGTTCCATCTACCCCCTCTGCCTCGATTTGATCCTCTGTTACCTCAATTTCTTCCACCATTGTTGTAGTTATTGAAACCTCCTCTTTGATTTCTTCTATTTGTCTGATTTCCAGCAGCAAAATTGGCACACAGGGTTGAAACATCAATTTGACTTGCAGAGTCAGTTTCAGCTATCTTTTGCTCATGATTCAACAACAAATATTGCACTTCTTGGAGAGAAATATTGCTTCTCTGAGAAATAATAACTGAAACCACTGAGTCATAATCTCGACCAACTCCATGTAATGTGTTCAGAATTAGATCATTCTCGCTGACTACTTGTCCTGCAGCCTTCAAGCTATCGCCGATAGTTTTAATTTTGAGCACAAAATCAGAAATAGAACTTGCTCCTTTCTTGATGTTTTGCAGCTGGTGTTTCAATTGAAGAACCTTGGCTAATGATTGCTGAGAGAATAATTGCTCAAGTGTATTCCATACCTCTCGAGAACTCACACAATCTGTCACTTGTCCTATGACATTTTGACCTATAGTTGAAAATAACCAACTCAAAAGTAATTGATCTGACCTTATCCAGGTTATGTGTTCTTTGTTTAGCACTTGTTGCTTGTTCGTCTCACCAGCAGCTTGAACTTCAATATATTTAGGTGGAGGAGATCTGAGAGTTAAGATGTAATCTTCCAGTTGAAAAGCTTTAATCACTGGCAGCACTTGAGCTTTCCACTGTACGTAGTTGTTGTTGTCTAGCTTTATTTGCAGGTTGAAGTGCATAGATTTTGCCAGTGATGAGAAGTCACCGGCCTTCGAGATCTGCGAGGAATCATCTTCAATTTCAGCAAAAGAACCGGAAGTCGTAGCCATGGACGATTAGTCCTTTAGAGGCTCTGATACCATGTGAACATTTAGTGTTTGAAGAAAAGACTGAATGAAAATTTATGTAGTGTTTGTTTCTCGGGAAAAAGGAAGTAGAAAATTCAATCAAGCATTGTAAGAATTAAAGGCAAAACAGAGTATATTATTTCTGAGATGTTTTTTTACAGAATGCTTAGAATGGTCATGTGCTCATTCTTTTATAGTCACACAATCGGTGTGACAGAATAGCAATTCTAGAAGACCTGAGAATTACAAGCTGCCACCTGGCTATTCTGTTATGCCACGTGGCCATTCTGTTATTGCACATGTAGCTGATGAAGATGATGATCATGATACGATCATCATGACTGATTCCTCTTCTGATTAATTGCTTGATCTTTTAGACTTAACTTTCCACTAAAATATAATCTGATGGACTTGCTTATCTTCAACAAACTCACAACCTCCTATATAGTTGGTTGCAGGTATGATGAGTTTACCACCGAGCTATTGTAATGTTAGCATTTTATGTTTTTTTTTTTTTCAATATATATTTTCAGGTGTAGGATTTCTCTTATAGAATTCCACATAGCTACCAGTGTTAATCCAATAAATATCGGTAGCTATTTGAAATTTTGCATGAAAAATCCCGCATCAGAAAATTAATATATATATATATATATGGCAATATCCGTGAATCCAATTTCTAATGGTGGCAGCTAAAATACACATTGTTGATATGTAGATGGCAAAGTACGACGTTATCATGCTATGAAGACTGCATGGGGTATCACCAAGTTCATCGATTTGAAAACATTTTCTGATCCTTTTTTTTTGAAAGGCAAACTATATAGAAAAAAGGCCAAAGCTAGGCAAAACAAACACCACCACAGCACAACAAAGGCATAAGCAAGCAGCCTCAACCACCTGCGACAGAGGCACAAGCAACAGCCACTGTCACTGGTGGTAGAACACGCAGCAGAAACAACACCAGAAGAGCCGCACAAACAAAACACAACCCACACAGCCACACAAACAAAACATTTTCTGATCCTGATCAGCATGGATATCTTATTGACAACACGTGTGTTTGGTGCGGAGGTTTTTGTTATCAAAAATAGTTTCAAAGGGGTGAACTTTACAATGAAGAAGGAGCCTCCTACTTATTCCTACATTTGGAATGTTAATAAATATTCAACTTTAAATGATAAAACATAAAAGCAAAAATCTGAATCTTTTGGAAGCTACAAAGAGGAAATAAGGGTTTTTTTGTCACTTTTTAAAGTTTGTTTGAAGACTATCATCACTTTAATAACTTATGTTTTAAAGGCACCAAAATAAGTGACTTCCAAAAATACCCATACTTTAATTTATTTATTTTATTTACTTTTCAGTTTTTATTTTTTTGATTTCATTCTTTCATCTTCTTCATAGAGATGTGTTTAACAGACCTCCAATGGAGGTCAAAATCGAACAAAACCAACTTCATAACATTATCAATACATCTTCATTGGATTAGTTTAGTGGCACTACACTGACGCACTCGAGGGTCGGGGGGTAGTGTCCCCAGAGATTTTTCTCTCATTTCCTATGTTGTTTTGGTTTTGAATCTTACATTGTTAAACACAAGAAACAACAACATAACAGAAATAGAGGAGCACAGAACAACAACCCAGTGTTTTCGAGACTTTGTGATTGTGTAATTATGAGACTCTGTGTTTGTATTCTGATGTGTTTGTGTGTCCGAGATTTTGTGTTTGTGTGTCCGAGACTTTGTGTTTGTGTTCCGAGACTTTGTGATTGTGTTCTGAGACTTTGTGTTTGTGTCTCTGAGACTTTGTGATTGTGTTCCGAGATTTTGTGATTGCTTTTCGAGACTTCTAGGTTGTTGTTCTGTGCTCCTTAATTTGTTTATGTTCTGTTCATCTTCTCCAACCCCGAATCCCCAATTCAAAACCCTTCATTTTCAGAGAAAGTTACATACTTTGTTTCTTCAGAGAAATCAAAAGTCTCTATTGTTTTTGGTCATGGTCGTCGATGGCGACGTACGTGTGTTCATGGTCCACCGTCGTCATCGGTATACGTGTGTTCATCGATTGGTCGGTGTATGTGTGCTTCTCAATTCGTCAGTTCCACCTCCATTGATGGAGGATTTTGAAAGAAAAACAAAAAACAAAATGGTGAAGAAGGTTATTGTTGGGGGGTGGGGGTGTGGGCATTGTATTTTTGTCCGTTCACCATAATAGGTGTCTTTTAAACATAAGTTATTAAAACGGAGATAGTGTTGAAAAGCCTCCTCCAAAAAGTGCTAGAAATTTTTTGGACTCAGCTACAAATGGTATATATTTGCTCTCTGTTGATACTTTATCAATGCATATTGCTCATAATTATATTACATATTATATTAATGTTACATAAGTTATGAATGTACTACAGGAAAGTTGAGCTCTATCATTTCTCTGTTTTTGTGTTTGGAAAAAAAGTCAAATATTCTTGCAAATTCTAAATTGTTGGTGGGATACAAACTACTTATTATCAAAAACCAGATAAATGGAAAGCATTTTAAAATTAAAAGTGAGACTGATTACACGTACTGAATTTCAATGCTTAATTAGATTTTGATCATCCTTATATATACTAAATTACTAATGTTGTGCAATTATTTTCTTCTAAGCGACGAAGATTTGTTTTATCCTCCAAATGATTCGGACTGGGGTTGGAGACAATACATGTCATTAGCTAAACTGAAGGACTCGAGTGGAGGTTTCTTGGTGGATGACACTTGTGTCATTGAAGCAAAAGTTACACTTCTTGGATTGCCTTTAATAGACTAATAAATCTGCTCTTTGCATACTTCTATAGCAAGCAAACAATTGATTTATTAGCTTGTGGTGTACGTGTATTTTAAGTCATGTTTTCATATTCTATGTGATGTATTTTCATTTGCCATAAACAAAAACTATTAGAGTTTCGTATTTATGATGCTACTTTGATGTACCTTATAAAAATATTTGTCTAATTAATACATATGATTGTATTTCTATTTTATTATATATTTAAATTAGGTAGTTAATATTTTAAGGATTTGTTTTTATTTTTTTGAATGGCAGAGTTTATTCAAAAAACGGCCAAGCCGAAGAGCAACAAAACAAACCACATGTCCGTAGGCCTACAAAACACACAACCGATAAAGCCCCCAAACAGAAAAAACACAGAACCAAACACCAAAACACTAAACTGAAAACTACCCACTAGCAAACGCGAAACAAGCAACCCAAAAAAACCGAGGCCAAGCCACCCAGAAAACAACCCACAAATGAACTACAAAAAACAACCACAAACCCACCAAAACATTGAAGCAGACCCAAACAGCACAAAACGCAGCACTAATTGTTGTTGCATGCCAGAATCCCCTCCAGCTTACCAAAGGTTCCAGCTTTGATCCTCTTAACAATCTCCTCAACTATATCCTTTTCTCTTCCATTAAAATCAAAACCTAAGACCCTTTCGACTTTGATGACCTTAGCGATCTCTTCTTTTAAGTTCCTAGACGCCTTCATCACTTCAGGAACTATGTTTTCCTTTCCGAAATCTTGATTAAGATAAAGAACCGTAGCCTTCGAATGACTCGTTAACATACCATGACTCTTGACGAAGTGATTTTTCTTTCTTCCTATCCTCTTTATGGGCTGGTCATGTTCTTTCTTCCCATCCTCGGAACCAATCCCATCTCTCACAACACCATCTTCATTGTCCTCATCGAAACCTTCCTCTGCTTTATCAAAGCTTCTTCTAGTTTTACACACTTCAGAAATGTATTTTGGTCTAACTAGACAAAGTCAGCCATCCTACCATCCTGGGCCTTCATTTTAAGGCTTTGAGTAGGTCTTTCAAACTTAGTACTAGCCCTTTCAACTAAGGCCCGACCAGGCCCATCAACCTTCAAGCCACTTTCCTCATCATCAACCTGTTCCAAATTTTCACCCCTCCCAAAACGAGAATCCAAAGGCAAGCTATAATCAGAATTAGCATCAGACGAAATAGAGCTGACATTTCTAGCCTTTGCAGTTTTTTCTATCCCATCCCTGCTAAAGTTGACCCTCATATTACCTTTATCATTCCTAAGTTTAGAATAGGCACTTTTGATAGCCAAATTTTCATCAATCATACTGCCATTGCCTTTCTTGTTTGAATTTTGAATCTGAAAACACACATCTGCCAGCTTAGTACTTTCAATGAGTTGTTCTATATCCATCTCGTCGATCAAGACCCTTTCCATCAAATGAGAGATGAAGGAAATAACTTCACCATTCATATTTTCAGAACCACCAGCTGTCTTATCCAAAATAGGTAAAGAATTCAAAACAAAAGCTGAGAATTCCTTTTCCAAACCCAGAAATCTATCCACCCAAACCATGTCCACAGGAGTCAAATCTTTATCCATATTCACCATAAATCGCCGGTCACCTATTTCAATCTTGATTTTCCTAGAACAATGATGATCTTGAGGGATTGAAACCAACATTCGACCTTTATCCAATCTTCTTCTTGATAAAGTATCCTCTTCAATCAAAAGAGGTTCCCCCACCATCCAGCCTAGTTTTTTGAAAAAAGAAGGACCCCAAAAATTTAATAGCACTCTCGAAATATTAACCCAAACTAATCTTGATTGAAAAACAAATGATTCAGGGCAACTAAACATTGAAGAAAAATAATCGTCCCAGAATAACCTATTATTGATAAATCCTTCTTTGTCCTTTTTCGATTCAAAGAACCAGATGATATTTTTCTCACCTGCATAAGTAGAAGAAAACAAGAGTCCTCTGTTTTTCAACCTAGAGTTTACAGTGGTCACTTTCGAAAAATCTTTTAAGACACCCATAGCACATATTTTAAATCATTCCTCCTCAAATTGGAAATTGCTCCAAGACAGTGTTAAGACTTGGTCTTCCTTTCCTTCCTCCACAAACCGGGTCATTCTCTGGTCACCTTTCAACACTTTAGCATAAGTTTCAGCAGCTGCTCTTTTCTTACCATTTCCTAAAGCTGGATCTCCATCTTGATTGATCTTCCTCCTCCTTTTCCAACCAAAAGAAGCCATTTTCACCACTATTGGCCGCCCATCCACAAGCATCCCATTAGTCTTCTCTGCCACCTTAATGGCTTCTTCCAAAGATCCAAAACGAATAAACGCAAATCTGCTCTTCTGTGAGCTGAATATAGTAGACAAATACACATCTCTAACATTGACAAAAAGCTTGAAAATACCCCATAAACCAAAAATATCCACCATAGGATTTAGATTGTCAATGAAAATTGAGAACAATCCATCCCTAAAATCTTCTTTCACACCATGGCCAATGATCGGATCGTAAAATACACCTTTTAAGGTCCCCATTTCCTATCATTTGCTTTTGTTTTTTGGTCATTTTTATGTATATAATGTGTTTTGTGAGTATTGTGTAGGTTATAACCCCAAAAATAAGGTTTTGAGCTTAAGTGAAGAGTTTTGGAGGTTAAAGGGTAGATTTTGTAATGGCTTGTGCAGAACACCCAACTTTCAGGGGCCATATCTCTCTCCTTAGATTGAACTAGGTTTTGTGCTACCTATTTTTGGAAAGCCCCAAATGTCTTCTTTTCAACGGTTTTTACAGAACACAATTTCAATTTTTTTGGAGGAAGTTATGGCTATTTCCATAACAATGCGCGAAGCTATCAAACGTTCATCAATGCGTACCGCGGAAGACCAAATTACGTACCGCGACCATACCATGAAAATAACCAAAAACTACCAGAAAGTGCTTCACAGTACGTCCGTCGAAGCGTACGGCAAAACCAACTGTAAAATTGCCCAGAATTACGATTTTCAGCCTAATTTTAAGGGGTATTCATGTCTTTTCACCTCTATTTTTGTACCCCAACTCCCCCTACTATAAATATCCCATTTTCTCACCTCTCTTGAGACATCTTCCATCTCCCACACCCCAAAACCAAACCACACACCCTTTCTTCCATTTTCTTCATCTTCTCCATCTTCTCCACCAAATAAAGAGAGACCCAAGCTCCCATGGAGGTTCTTCCTCCATGGGAGCCCACCATACATCTCCACAACTCCCTTTTCACTTCCTTCATCCATTTTAGACTAGATTGCAAGGAAATAGGAGCCAAATTCGAGCTAGGAGAGCTAGGAGCTTCTTTGGAGGGTTTATCTTCAAAGGTTGTCTCATTTCTACTCATTTCTTTGTATTTCTTATGTCTTTGATGTGTAACCCTGATTTGGGGAATATTGTAAACCTTCACATGTGCAATATATGTATGTTTGAGTTTAAATTCATTTGGGTTTTGTTTTACTCTTTGTTAATTCCATGATTTAATCTCTTATTGTGATATTCATGTATGTTGAGTGCCAAAATTGACATGTATGCTTGAATGGGATTAGGAGTAGAGTAAATTAAATTAGTAGTAGTGTAATTTAACATCCCATAATTGTTGGTATGTTGGTGAAAGACCAAAATACCATATTTAGAATAATTTGAGTGCTATCAGGCATTTAGTTGCTAAATTGGTCTGGGTTCCAATTCTTGTGCTTAATGGGTCTTTTTAAGACACAATTGCCCATCCTTGGCCAGATTGGGTAATAAATTGATTTAGGAAAAATTTCCAAATCAAGAGAACGAACCCTTAACCTAAATTGAATGTCCTTAATGTAAAACAATCAACTTATTTGCACATTAGTGTTAGGTGAACTTGTTTCTCATGTCTAGCCATCCTAGGGAGATTGATAAAACTGAATCCTTGTCTAGAGTAAAGACCACTGAATTCCTCTTATGCTCGTATAATTATAGGGGTATTTCATTGCTTAATGCTTTCACTCGGTTAGCCATATTGTGAATGATATTTAGGTTGTGTGTTATATATCGCGTGGTTCGCATTAACATGCTCAGCATGATATCCTCTACATTTGACTAGAAAGATGAGAGATCACTAGGCTGACGTGTAGAGCTCGTGTGTATGTCCCACGATCCTTAATGAATCCAAGCATTTATGCATGGATGTAATCTTGAAGACATCGAGAGAGATTAGATATTAATTAAAGGGACACGAGCATGTAACATACGTGTTATATGGGTATCTCGTATTCTTAATGCTTTCACTTGGTTGTCATCCAGTATTTGGTTAGTCTCGTGGATGAAATATTGACTGTAGTATGGCCCACGCGGTTGTGCATTACATGCCTAACGAAATAACCACTGTATTTGACCAGTAAGGTAGAGATACGCGAGGCTGGCGTACAAGGCTTGTGTATGTGTCCCAAAGTACTTAATGAATCCATACGATATGTAGATGTGATTTCTAAGACTCGAGAGAGATTAGAGATCAATTAATGGGGCATGAGTCTATTATATACTTGCACATTGAGGGACTAAGTGAGTCTAGTATGTAATTAGAAGGATTGCTACGGTTAAGTCATTTCCTTAGTGTAATCACATTTCATGCCACATCTCTCTATTCCGTTCTATCCATTTATTTAGTTATAGTATTATTTACATTCTTTGCACACACAACACATGAGTCCTCTTAGAGTGTTGTCTAATAACGTTAGAACCGGCAGTCGGTGGATTCCACTTCCCTACGGAACGATACCCTCACTTGCCGCTGTGCTAGTCTCTGTGACTCGCGCGCTAGCGAGGTCGAACTTAATTGTTCATCTTTTGACCGATACCGCAACGACGTGTCGTCAGCCAAGAGAACCATAGCTTCTCTCAATAGCTTTCTCTCTCATAGAAATATTTCCCAACCCATATCACATATAAGGATTTGCTTTTATTATTAATTCAAATCTAGTTTCCTTACTAGATAAGTTTCTTCCGATTATCATTCACCAAATATTCCAAAACAAATATATTAAGGGTGTCAATACTGTAAAAAAAATAAGGATAATGGTAGACATCCAACAATTGGGAGTCGATATTGACACCCATAAATATGATAAACACACCCATATTTTAATAAAAAAATTAATTACAAAAATATCCCAATAGGAATTTACCAATAAGGATAAATTAGTTTAATTAAAAATAAACAAAATACTATTTACACCCATTAATTACACCCATATCTTCAACTATATCACTTTATTAAAATCTTATTCATCAATTTCTAGTTTTCTTATGCTTACTTCTCGTGTTTTATAATAACTGCAGAGTTTTTGAGAGAGAAGGAATTAAATTGGTGATTGATGATATTTCATATGATTTTGTAAAAGGAGCTACCATTGATTACGTTGAGGAGCTGATCCATTCTGATTCGTGGTAAGCTTTCTACCTCCAATGTTACCTTTTTACGTGTATATTCCATTAACAATAATGCTAAACATCCCACCTAAAATCCCATTTTTTTTCATCCCACTACATGTGGCATGTGAGGTGTCAAATTGTGAGTGGATACACATTAATGATGATTTATCTCACCTACCCCATGTATTCACTCACAATTTGACACCTCACATGCCACATGTAGTGGGATGAAAAATATGGGATTTTAGGTGGGATGTGTAGCATTACTGTTCCATTAAATATCTTTTTATTTTTCGAGGTCAACCCTTAGCATGTAAGTATTGCCTATTTTAGGTCCACGGACTCCTAGGAAATGCCTAGACTATATTTTTTAGGGCCTACACCATGTCCATACAACACAGAGATTGGTGTTGGTTTCCGAGATCACTTCAATGTGTTGTTATTTAGGTTGCAAAGAAAAATAATGATCTGCGTCAGGTTTTGTGTTTTGATTCTGTCATTATGAGGTCACATTCAAATTCAAATCCCTGGTTCAGGGTTTAGATTCACAGTAGACAAAACAAGCTATAATGATTGGTTTAGGTTAGCTGCATGTATTGTGGCCGATCGCCACCAGAATTCCGTTTGAATATGCTTAGAGTTCGGAAAAGACTATTAATTGTTTTAAGCATATTTGTATGCACATTATGGTGTTGCAGATCTACCACTAGATGCATTTCGCCTATCAACTTCTTTATAACCAAAGGCTATGCAGTTTACTTTATTGATCACTATATATAACTGTTTTTATTTTTGTGGATATGATAAAATCCACGTGTACAGCTTCTGCTGTCCAACAACTTCATTCATATTGTATATGCTTAAGTATTCACACTTCTCTGATATTCTCAAAACACATATTAATTATTTCTTGAACATGTTTCAAACTTTAAGATTAAGTGAAAACAAGCCCCAAACACTGGGAGAACAGCATTACTAGCATAGAATAGGAAAAATATTAAGGGAAAACAAGAATGATTGATTTCCATGAACTTTGGTGCTTGGCAATCAAATTAATTTACTACTGCGTAATTGAATTATTTACAATTGAAGATTTAAGAGAAAAAGAGTTCAGTTGTTTGTGGGATAGAGTCCAATTTCTAACCTCTATGTGGGACTCCGTTTCCAAAGATTTGTAGAGACATCCTTCTACTCTATTCATTTAAATTGGGATGGGTTTGTAGCTTAATGGTGTTTTTATAGAGAGATGGAAATACTAGTTAGAATTGTAAAATTGGGTGTGTTAATAACTTATGAGGGTTTATAAATAAATTGTATTAAAATGAAAACATTCATTTAAATAAAGATACTGTTAGCATTAAGATGAGTGTTTCTAGTAATATTTTAATTTTAAATTTTAGACATGTGTGTACTTATAAATATAGGTGCGCTTATCATTTTTATGGGTATCAATATCCGTACCACCAACAATTTTGTCCATCTTTTACATCCAATTTAATGTGGCTGCTGACATTACACTTCCTAGTCGGCTGCCATGACACTTCCTAGCTAGTTAGCTACCATGTCATCACACTTTCTAATCTTTTCTAAATCGTAATTTTTAATTCTATTCAATTTGTAAATACTTTTATATATAACAAAAAACAAAAAATAATTTTTTTTTCATCCCATTTGAACGCCACATAAATTATTTTTGTCATAAATACCTATAAATTAAAAAAGAAAATCCAATTCCAACTTGAAATGGATTTTTTTTTAAAATATATATATTAAATAAATAATAATAATATTATCGTAATTGAGACTTGAGACTTGAGAGAGTACTAATTTTGACATTTCACAATCTGGATCTAGGTTTTTTTGTTTTGTTTTGATTTTTCTCATTTTTCAAGTTCAAATATAACCAGCAATCATCTTCATCAAGAACACAACACAACACCTAGCAGCACCGTCATTCACTGGTTAATCAAAAATCAATCTCAATAAATGGAAAGATAGATTGATCTTTGAAGTAGAAGAGAGACCGATCGATCGATCGATCTATCTAAGAAATCTTATCGTTTTGTTTGTTTGTTTGTTTTAAACAGAAAAATTTATACGAAAATCGGATCAAATGTTTAAGTACTGATGTTGAAGAATTTGTTTTGTTGTTGAAATTATATATTTTTTTTACTTGACGATGAGACAATAGAAGAAGAAAATCGAAGAGATATCAAGAATACAAGATATTTTGTATTTTTAATTTTTTTTTTGGTAGATCTGAGAAGAGGAAAAAATGGCGTCGAGTGATTGGTGTCCACCAGTGGCAGCTTCTGGTGGGATTTGTTTCAAAATGGAGTCTAAAAATCATCATCAGACAACAAAACGCAGCTTCATGTTTTGAGATAACAAGGTATTACAACACAACACCCAGATAATAATTAATAAAAATTTGTAAAAAAAAAAAAAAGAAGAATTAAAGACTTCAAAACTGGAAGATGAACTTGAAGTCTTGAACCCCATTTGAATGAATCGATTTTACAGGGACAAGGACATACATGTGGAATGATTATAAAATTATTTTTTGTTTTTTGTTTTATTTAAGATTATTTACAAATTGAATGGAGTTAAAAATAGGGTTTAAAAAAGATTAAAAGGTGTAATGACGTGGCAGCTGATAAGGAAGTGTCATATCAACTGCCACGTCAAGTTAGATACAAATGATAGATAAAAGTGTTGGATGTCTACCGTTGTCCAAAAAATAAATATGATTTATACACCCATATTTTATTAACAATCAGACACTTTAAATTAACAACCGATATTCCTAGCATCGAACTAAACGCATTCAAATAATATTAAGGGGGGTGTATTCAATTAGGATTTCGAAAGACTTTTAATGATTTTTTTTAAGTGGATGACTTTTGCAAATTTTATAGACTTTCATAGACTTTACAAGATTATGAAAAACTTTCATAGACTTTTATTTAAAAAACTTTCATAGACTTTCATTTTAAAAGACTTTCGTAGACTTCCGTAGACTTTCATTTTAAAAGACTTTCTTAGACTTTCATTTTAAAAGACTTTTATAGACATTTATAGACTTTCATTGACTTCTGAATATAATGTATAATTTGTTTTAGCAAAATTATATATATTTATCATGTCAATAAAAATAATTTTTCAAATGAATAAAAAAAACTATCGTTAATTAAACTTGACAAAAGCATTCATATCTATATATGTGATTTAATTTTTTATTTATTTTTAATTATATTTTGCATTATAAAGACATTATGCTCCTTTTTTTTTTTTATAATTAGTCAAAAAAAAAAAATTTATAATTAGTCAAAATATTATAATTTTTGTTTTTAAAATAAATGTAGCAAACCGACAATAATATTAACATTTAAATATCTCTACGAAAGTATGACAATGAATATAAAAAATCAACCAAAAGTTCATTCAAATTTCTAAAGATAAAACATAAAAACTGCACCTAGTTGTTGAATAAGATCCATGCCTAAAAGTGGATAGTTTGATATTGATCATAATTACATGAAGTCACTTTCATACGCGACATTGATTATGGCATATTGGCATATCGGCATATCGGCATATCGGTATGGTTAAGTAGTGGTTTTTATCTTTTATTATTTTTATTTTACATAAATGAAGTTCATTTGATTTGTTTCTGATTTGTTTCGGTGCTTTAAAAATATAGGTTAAAAAAAAAATGAAATCTCTCGTCCTTAATTGCATAGCCGATGAATAGTTGTTTTATATATTTTTTTTTGTTTTTTTTGTTTTTGTTATAGATCGTTAATGTTTGTATGTTTTTTCTTTTTATATATAATGTTTATTCATTTTAAAGTTATTCGTTTTATTTTATTTATGAAATTTGTTAAGAATGAGTGTGCTTTTATTTGAAAATAGAACATATATTTGGTGGTCGATGTTTTTTAAAGAGTTTTATATTTTTCTTTTAAAGTGAAATTATTTCTATTTTTTTTATAAATAAAAAAAAGTCATTCAAAGTCTTTGGTAAGAATGGAAGACAAAGTGTAAGATTTGTTATAACTAAAAATCATTAAAAGTCATTAAAAGTCATTGATATTTTAAAGTCATTAAAAGTCATTGATATTTTGAATACCTCTTAACTTTCATAGACTGTTAAAAAGTCTTGATTGAATACCACATGACTTTTAAAGACTTTTTAAAAGTCTATAAAAGTCTGTATTGAATACCTCATGACTTTTATAGAGTCGTTAAAAGTTTACATTGAATACACCTAAACTTTTTAATTCCACAAAAGTCATTAAAAGTCATTTAAAATCCTAATTGAATACACCCTCCTAAATATTTTTCCATAGTTATTAAAATTTAAAAATATATAAGGATATTTTAAAATATTTAAAATTTAAAAATATTTTCAAAATATGAAAAATATCATCAATATCTTTAAAATATCGAAATACATAAGGATATTTTTTATATCTATTTTTTTCAAAATATGAAAAATATTATCATAATCCTTAAAATATGAAAATATATAAGGATATTTTTTATATTGAATTTTTCCAAAATATGAATATTACTAGGATAACACTATTATGTCCATAATTTCTAGATTTCATATCAGATTACTTTTTTTGTGGACCCTTTTATTTTGGGATATGCAAGATTTTTTATTTATTATTATCTGTGGTTAATTTTACTTTTACTATTTTTGTGTAGATTTTTAGTTTCTGTATCTCAGTAAAACAAGGTAAGTACAATAATTACATGGGTGCAGCCATTAAAATGATTATACACCCAGAATCTTTTCAACAAAAAAAAAAAGAAGAAGAAGATAAATACACCCACATTTGAATTTTAAAATTTTAAGAATTACTATTAATAACTAGATTTTATTTATTTATTTCTTCTTAGTGATACATTTTGACGGCTCACTTCATCTTTTTCTTACCTTCGTTATTTTTTTCTCCTATATAATTTTGCAAAGCACTTCTGCCAACTAATCCTTCCTAAATTCAACAAGGCCGGGATGGAGATGGAGATGGATATGGAGTCAGTTGAAGGCCGCATCTTAAGAGGTATGCTTTTTGCTCTTGCAACTTTACTAAACCCACTACAATATTATATGCATGCAATTTTTTTAATGAAAATAAATTATGCAATTTAATTTCACATGAAATCTAAATTTATTTTCATTCAGGGAGGGATACTCTACCAAGTGATTACTTGATCAAAATAAAGCACTCCTCGTTGTTATCTAGGTCAACTGATAAGTACTGCTCGAACATCTTTGTTGTTGGGGGATTTAAATGGTATATATGTTTTAGGTTTTATTAATATTTTTATTTCTCATTTATAGTTACTCTTCAAAATACTTACAAAATCTTCATCCAAAAAATATGATGTTCATTTATATTTATATTATTATTTGTTCGAGCTTAGAATTTCAGTACTCTCTATTCAATTTTTTACAGAGAATTGAACGAATTTTTACAGGATATTATGTATCTATCCAACTGGGTGCAAGAGCAAGAATGTGGAAGATCATATCTCCATTTCCTTGAAATTGGCCGAGACCAGTTCTCTCCCTCTTGGATTTGAACTCAAAGTCATTTTTAATTTTTTTCTATACAACCAGGATCAAAACAAATATTATAGCTACCAAGGTAATTAACCACACATGCACTTTAACTCTTTAATTAGCCTTGAATTAACAATTATCCGACTATGTATTTTTGTGATGCAGACATGAGAGTAAGGCACTATAATGAGTTAAAACTCGAATGGGGTATTCCCAAGTTTATTAATATAAAGACATTTATCGATCAGGAAAACGGATACCTTATCAATGACAAATGTGTTTTTGGTGTGGAGGTTTTTGTTATTAAAAACCACAATAAAATCGAGTTGTTATCTGTGACGGATCAGCCTATCATTTACCCCCATACTTGGGTGATCACCAAATTTTCAAGTTTACATAAAGAATACTACAAGTCAGAACCATTCGGATTATGCAAATGGTATATATTTTTATTTTTATTTTTTTTACTTGATCAATGGATGATTATTATTTATCCTTAATTGTTATAAACACAAATTACTAAAGAATTTAATTAACGTGTTGCAGGAAAATCTTGCTCTACCCAAAAGGTTATGGAGCAGCCAAGGGATCCTACATTTCATTATTTATATCTCAGGATGAGTCAAACATTCATTCTTCTAAAAAGTTTGGAAAAATAGTTTTGCGCGTACAAGACCAAATTACAGGAAAACACATTGAAGTTACAGGTGAGAATATTAGAGATTAATCATTTTTTTGACATCGAAAGAATCACGAGTCTGACTTAATTTGTTTTGCATATAGCAGATGAGGTCCACTTTGATTTCTCAAAGGCAAATAAATGGGGTTTTGGAAAATTCATGTCATTGCTAAGGATCCGAGAGGGGATCTTGTTAAATGATATTTGCATAATTCAAGCACAGGTTATACTCCTTGGATCTGTTGAAAACGAGTAAATCACGATCGATTTCGGTGTGTTAAAGACTAATATTTGATGCTTTACGTTTCTATGTTTTATTGTGAAACTCATGAGAAATTGTTTATTTTTTACAATTAAAGGACATTTGATTTGAATGCTTTTACCATTCTCCATCGAAGTAGCTGGATATGTATTCTGCAAACAGAAGCAGAATAGAATTATTGTTCAAATAACTTGATGTAGAACAAGTGGCTAACTCATTCATGATGAAGAAGGAATATCCTAAATTCAAGGGCAATTGAATTTTCAATCCTTCTAGTCCGGGTGTCGGAGTCGGAATGATGTGAAACTTTCACGGTTGATGCATTTCAGCGATATGTTCAAAAGTCACCAATTTTGTGAGGCATACCCTTTTTTAGCCGAATTCCGTCGTTTAGGCCCCAAAAAGTCCGTTTTTGCCATTTTCGGAAAGTTTTGTTTTTGCTATAAGTTGAGTTTTACTTTCCGGATTTGACTTCCGTCAACTCTCGGGTGCTTAGAATCTTTAGTGGTTTTAATTTCCGCAATTATCTCAATTTTTCCATTTTTGGTAATTTTTAGTTTTTAGTCCCGTTTCTTGTCCAACAAGGATTAGGGTTAGGGTTAGGGTTTTCGCTTTAAATATGCTTGTAAGCCTTTTGGCTGGATTATTCAATTTTTCAATAAAAATATCAGAGTTTGTTTTGAGAGTTTCTCTCGTTTTCTGGTGGATTACAGAGTTTATCAAGAATATTGACGTTGGTCGTATTCTTTTATTATTTCCGCTGCGTCATAACTATGAGAATGGTAAATGTTCATTTACCATTCATGAATCAGAATAGAATAATTGTTCAAATAACTATGAGAATGGTAAATGTTCATTTACCATTCATTTACTATATAGGCAGTACCAAATGTTATCCTCATTTTCTTAATGCTTTTGTTACACTACCCATTCAAACCAGTAAAAAGTATTCACATTTAGTAATGAACCACTTTGTGCTAGGCAACAATTCAAAAGATACGAAATAATTAGGCTGTTAGACGATATTCAATTGCAAATAAGTTACGAGAGAAAATCCATTTTTGTCAAGAAACTGGTGCAGACACATTATATGCTTTGTTTGCTTTGCCCTATAGCCGGCATTGTATATATACTAACGGTATACAATTATTTTCTTCTAGGCAAAACTCATGTCAAAAACCAAAGCTGCACAAATGTAAGTAAATGAATTTCAACGAACGAAGAAACAGGTAGTGGAGTTTGAAGACTCCCTAAACCTACATCAAATGGTATTGGTGCAGGAGGTGGTCTATAAGCATTAGGCACTGATAATAAGGGCACTTGCTCTTCTGATGAAGTTTAGTAAAATGAGTTCTAGGATGACGATCCGCCTCAACCTCTACAATACATAAATCACAGAATGTAGCTATACTTTACCCCTCCCATATAGCCTTCCCACGTGGTACATTGCTCATATTTCCAGTACTTTTTTTTAAGGGATATTTCCAGTACTTAGGTCGTTTTTTGTGTCTTTCTCCATCTAAATTAATTTGAATTTAATCAAATTAATAAGACATAACAATTGTATAATATACTATAATTATAGTTTAATCAAGCAATTATCTTAAAACCTATTCTTCAGAAGACATAATGAATACAGTTTGTTAAAAAAAAAAACAAATACTGTACAACAATTCAAACTATTAATATTATCCCAATTTAGTTTTTTTTTTTTTTTTTTTTAAATTAATATCTCAATTAAGTTCACAATATAATATTATAATATACTGTATTCTAATTTATCGATAAGAAAAAATAAGTATTTATATAATAAAATAAAAAAACAAATAAAGACATCAACGTACAGCAAAATAAAAGTTGTTTACAAAAAAATAAAAATAAAGATGTCAACAGACAACAGTATTATATAACATAGTAAGATGGATTATTCATGGAGTTTTTTTTTTTTTTTTCTTGGTTTCTTTAAGCCGTATAAAAAGGTAATATTAGGGATCCATGTAGTAAAAATTCCTCAACTGGAACCTAACAATATTCTTAGATCAGAAGGCAATGATAATTGACGGCAATAGAGACAATTAATGATGAATGTGCTTGTAATATATGAAATTAAACCCTTAGACATAATTGTCTTTATGTTAAATAAATAGGGATAATTTAGTCTTTAAAAAGATTCATTAAATCTCACAGCAGATTCTTTCATAATCACTTTGCAAACAGCAAAAGTAACCATCACCTGCTTCTTAAAATTGTTGCTAAATGCCTAAATCAACTCAGATTCTCAAATAATTACTTTTGGAAATTTTACCAAACATTTTTTTTTATATCAAAATTATTAAATAATCAGATTTTAACTTCTCAAAAGCAATACCAAATGGGACCTTAGTTTATAATTTAAATATAAAATAAAATAAAAAAGATAGTAAATATCTTCGGTGTTTAAAATTTGAAAATATTGAAAATGTCATTGATACAATATGGAATATTTAATGATTTACTATTTTTGTGTAGAGACTTAGTTAGTTACTGTATATATCGTAGTCAAACAAGGTAAGTATAATAATTCCCAAAAATAATTAAAATAAAAATGAATTACATATATCCTTGCAAACTTAGGTTCATTTTTACAAAACACTTTGTTTCTCCTACAATGGCTTCCTCAATTCAACATGGAGATGGATATGGATATGGATATGGAGTCAGTTGAAGGTTGCGTCTTAAGAGGTATGCATCTTGCTCTTGCAACTCTACTTTTAGATGCTAAATTATGTAAAGAGAATTCTGTGTGACTCATTCTTTGAAAAACAAAATTCAAAATTTGTAGTTTCCGTTCATAGGAATTTGAAAAAAAAAATGTATTAAAACCCTAAAATCCAATTAAACAATGAATCTCAAAACTCAATTTATTTTCATGTAGGAAGGGATAATCTACCAAGTGATTACTTGATCAAAATCAAGTCCTTCTCGTTGTTATCTAGGTCAACTGACAAGTACTGCTCGGACATCTTTGACGCTGGGGGATTTAAATGGTATATATGTTTCTTTGTTTTTTGGTGTGCTTGTTTTATACATCTTTGACGCTGCATGAGTAACTCATGATCGTGGACTAATATAATTATAACTTGTCTAGTTTAGTGACTACAATTTCAGTACTCTCTATCAGCCGAATTTTTCCAGAGTTATAATTTGATTTCATTAATAAACAATATTGATTGTGTTTCTACAGGAAATTGTGTATCTATCCAACCGGTTGCAAGAGCCGCAATGTGGAAGATCATATCTCCATTTTCTTGATATCGGCCGAGACAAGTTTTCCCAAATTATCTAATATTAACGTGATTTTAAATTTTTTTATCTACAATCATCATCAGAACAAATATTATAGTTACCAAGGTAAACCCACACCTTTGATTTTTTTGTGATCTTAATCTGTTGAATCAACATTCAACAAATATATATATATATATATTGTGATGCAGATGGAAGAGAAAGGCCCTATAATAGGGAAATGGGTATTCCCAAGTTTATTGATATAAAAACATTTGTCAATCCTCAAAATGGATACCTTATTAATGACAAATGTGTTTTTGGTGCGGAGGTTTTTGTAACTAAAAATCCCACCAAATGGGAGTTGTTATTGCCGAATGAGCCACTTCATCCTTATCTGTACTTGGCCAATCATCAAATTTTCAAGTTTACATAAAGAATACTATGAGTCAGAACCATTCGGCTTCTACAAATGGTACATATTTGCTTTTTGAAATTGTTCGGTGGATGCTTATTTCTCCAATATGGTTATATTTATACAAATTACTAAAGAATTTAATCAATCATGTTGCAGGAATATTTTGCTCTACCCAAAAGGGTATGGAGCTGCCAAGGGCTCCTACATTTCATTATTTATATCTAATGAGTCAAACATTTGTTATTGTAAAACGTTTGGGAAATTGATTCTGCGTATCCAAAACCAAATTACAGGCAATTACGTTGAGGTTACAGGTGATCAGAAAGTAGAGGCTAATTACACTTTTATATATTTATGAAGTTTGACAATGAACGAGTCATAACTCTATCAAAGTATATTTATTATTTCGTATTGTATTGCAGATAAGGTAAACTTTGATTTCTCAAAGGCAAATAAATGGGGTTTTGAAAAATTCATGACATTGGTTGACCTAAAGGACCCGACGGCAGGTTTCTTGATAAGTGACATTTGCATAATTCAAGCACAAGTTATAATTCTTGGATCTGTTAGTGACAGGTGGTAAACATGCTTTGTTTTTTACAATAAAAAGAGCTTATGTTTCAATTAATATTTGAGTTCCATGCACATTTTAACTTTTTGTTATCTGATTTCTAAGGTGGCTGTTGAATGGGTGAATAGCAGCGGTTTTGGTAGCCTGAATCATGCGCAGATTATCTTCAACATTCGTAGCAGGTTGGAGTGTTTTGGTCAAGCCTTGGTTGTGTATTGCTCGAGGGTTTCCAATTCTGTGGCAGATAATTTAGCTAAAAATGGCTCTGAGTTTGGTGGGGAACTGTTGTCTTGAAGCATATGAGTCTTGTTGGGGTGTCTGGTGGGGCTCCCCTGTTTTGTTGTTTTGTTCTTTCTGGGGTGCTTTGTTTTGGCCCTTTGTAGTCCTTTTTCTGCTGTTCTCATTTGTTTTGGCCTTCTTCTGACTGGTGTTGGTTGTTATGGTTTTCTTCTGCTGTTGCTTTTTGCTTGCTTCTGGCTGGTGCCTTAATAATATTCTGGTGTTGCTTTTCAAAAAAAAGATAGATATGTTAATGGGAAACATGAATATCAAGGTGTGTTTGATATGTGGTGGGGAGAATGAAATGAGAAGCAGAAAGTATTTTCTTTTATCACTCAAACAGATTTAACTCTTGAGCTTCTTTACTTTAAGCAGACAATCTGTTGTCCCCATTTTGCAAAATTATGAAAATCGTCTCTGAGGAACATTTTGGGACCAGATGTCACTTTGAAGAGCTCATTGTTTTCCTTCCAAAAATCGAAGGAAAGAACCCTACAAACAATTTCAATATCTTGCATTAAGAACACAACTTTGCAAGAAAAATAGATAAATGTATAGCGACCGCAAGAAACCAAATATGTTCAGTTCTCAACAAAACAAGCAGGTGAGAGTTCTATCGGACCTGACGAAATCAACCACTATAATTACGGCCCCAAAATGCAATGAAGCAATCTAAAATATCACAAAAATTACCAGAAATACCAGAAATTACCAAAAGACAATATGGACTTTTTAAAAAAATCTTAAAAGTCTAGATCCAATACCACAAGACAATATGGACATTTTAAAAATATCTTAGAAGTCTTGATCGAATACCACCAGACTTATCTAACTTATTAAAAAGTCTCAATCCAATACCACCAGACTTTTACTTCCCCAAATTGTCTAAAATATCACAAAAATTACCAGAAATGCTATGATTAGAATCAAATAAAAGAAGCAAAATCACATGGTTAGATGTACAAAGTACAATTATTTCATGTCCCTGCACTGATGTAAACATAATGTTTTCATACATATAGACGGTGCTTGGATTGGTTTTAATCCAGATTGCAATGCTCTTGAGTCTTGACGAACAATCTGTTTCGGATTGTGATGTTAAGTTGAATTTAAAATAGTTATGCTCGTGTTGGGACATTTTTTGGATTCATTATTTGGCAAGCATCTGCTGCCTATGAAACATTGAATGAAGTGGTGACTGACTGACTGGTGAGGTGTTACAACCTGTGCCTGTCATCATGCTTTTATATACAGAGTAAAAGTATGCAACTTACAGTCATCATGTTTTACATCGGACAGCCATCCATGGGGACTGGATCTCCAGGCGGCGCGGGGGACGAGTCTCCTCCGTCCGTGGAACATCTTCTCACACTACTAAACCAGTGTGGAGCCCACATATCGGAATTATGTGTTTTCTATATTTATAGAGAATTAAGTTTTGTGAACTCCATACACATATCGAAAATTCAATTGCCGAATGAAAGGGAACTTGATTCCCCCCACTCACCTTAGGAATCAAGTTCCCTTTCCTGATTGAAGAAGGCTAAGAATTCATGTCTTTTTACTAAAATATACCCACTTGATTTTATTTTTAAAAAAAAAACTATATACATATATATATATTCAAACTTCAAAAAACAAAACATAAATGGTAGAATCTATGTTCTTGCGTTTGTGAATTTGAAATAACAAATAGAGAAAAAAATGAAGAAGAGCAAGGTTTAGTAATAGGCAAAGCTGTTTTTGATTTATTGGTTTACATAAATTTTTTTTAATTAATGTGGCAAAGTTTTTATTTTATTTATTTATTTATTTATTTATTTATTTATTTATTTATTTATTTACGTAAATCACACACATATATATTATATATATATATGCTATTGGGAGACTTCAATTTTTATTTTATTTTATTGGGGGAATTGCACAAACATCCCTCGAGATTTGATGAAATTGCATAGATATGGCAGTTTTGGCCATATACACACAAACTTCCCTCAACATTTGAAAATTGTTGCACAAACATCCCCTGCCGTTAAATTGATCTGTTAGTCAATGGTTAAAAGTGCAAAAAGTCAAAAATACCCTTTATTTTTGTTTTAAATAAACTAAAAAATTAAAAAATAAGATAAAAAATATATATAAAAAAAATATTTTAGATAATATGAATGTACCTTAAATCTGAAACCTAGAAAAAAAATTCATCTTTACAAATAAAAAAAAATAGTTTTTTAAACAATTTAATAATAAATAAATTTTAAATTTTAAATTTATTTAAAATCAAGGGGGAATTGCACAAACTATTTTTTTTTTTTAAGATGATTTTTTTTTTCAGCTTTTTGATTTAAGATACATTCATATTTTCTAAAATATTTTTTAATATTTTTTTATCTTATTTTTGAATTTTGAATTTTGTTTAAAATAAAATTATAGGGTATTTTGGACTTTTTACACATTTGACCATTGACTAACAGATCTATCTAACGGTAGGGGATGTTTGTGCAACAATTTTCAAATGTTGAGGGAAGTTTGTGTGTATATAGTCAAAACTGCCATATTTGTGCAATTTAATCAAATCTCGGGGGATGTTTGTGCAATTCCCCCTATTTTATTTTTACTGAAGTTATCTCCATAATTGTGTATCTAATGTTCAAATTTTACTATACTGTTATGAGCAATGTTATAAAAAAAATATTTTTTTCATAATAAAAATATATTTCAACATGTTATATACACCAAGTATTTTTGTAATTAACTTTATATTATTCTGATTCCTTATTTAAGTAAACACTAGAAAAATAATAAATTTGATTTCATTTTTTATTCATAAATTGTTAGTAAGCACTGGAATGGAATTTCATAACTTAATTCCAATTCCTCTCCATTCCCTTTCCAATGGAACTTGATTCTGATTCCCTCCATTCATAATTAGTAAACACGCCCTTAATTCCTTATTTGTGAGTGGGGTCCACGAAATTTAATTCCCTACAAATTTAGTAAATAGTGGAATTCAGAAATCAGAAATTTAATTCTCTTTCCTAAGTAGGATTCCTGATTAATAAACACGCCACAAGTGAAAGATCAAATTGAGAAATTTTAACTTTACTAACTCAAAAATCAAATTGAGAAATTTTAACTCCTTAACAACAAACCAAAATCAAATTGAAAAATTTTAATCCCTTAACAACAAACCAAAAGCAGTAGATTTATCATATAAATTAATCTTCAAGTCTCTAAGAATTTCAATTTTATGAGTTTTCATAGCTTTTGGATTTGTGGAGGTATATAGACGTCGGTATAAGAAAACTGTAAGTTTTATTTTTATTTTTATTTTTATTTTAAAGTTTATGTTGTAAAATTAAGTTTTATTTTCGACTATGAAACTTATAAAAACGTCTTTGCACAATAAGATGGATGACGAGTTTCTTGAGAATTGTATGGTTGTTTATATTGAAAGAGAACTTGTTTTTACAATTGATTCGGATTAGGTAATAGCAAGGAACTTAAAATCAATAGATATACCGAAATATCCACCTAAATATCCACCGATATATCCATATTTTGGAGGGACCGATATCGAAACAGCAAATATCAAATATCCAATATCCAGTATCCAGCAGAATATCCGACCGATTTCGAAATATCCATAAAAATATCCCAATATTCCCGAAATATCACGAATTTCACCCCGAAAGTCCATGGATATTTTGCATATTATTAAAATAATTTTTTTAATCATAAACAATTAAATTATTGTTAAAATAATTTAGATTGAAAATTATTTTAGAAAAAGCATTAACAAATTTATAAAAATTTCCAACATAATAGTCAATAGTAAAATTATTGAGGACTTGAAGTAAAATTGGATAAAGAATCAAAGAGTGGACGTATAAAATATGTAAAATTTTGTAAAAGTAATCTGAAAAAAAAAAAAAAAAAATTTGTTTGTGACTCAAATGTGTAAGCTTGAATTCAAATGTAAAATTATAACCGCATTTGCTTTAATCCACACAAAACAAAGGAACCGTCTTGCCTATTTTAAGCTTGAACAACTTGTTTATTATTATTATAATATGAAGTTGAAACTTAGGGATATAGCAGTTGAAAAAGATAAAGTAAATGAAACTGATTTTATGGATCTACTTCAAGTAGCTGCTGAAGTAGGAGACGATAATGAGAATCCTATTTTTAACTGGGTTAGACCTGCCTCCTTGGATGATGATGAGGGAAATCATGATTCATATATTGCTTATCATGCTCGAGACATAAGAATAAATGTTGAACAAGTGATTAGAGAAGAAGTTGGTGTAGATCGTGGAGTTATTGTTACCAGCTCTTCCGATGACCAACATACCTCTGATATAAATAGTGGAGGAAAAGATGATGGAGATGATGGGGATGGTGGGGATGGTGGGGATGAGGCAAGAGGTTAGGATTCTAGTGCAGGAGGTTGGAATGCTGGTGCAACAAGTTGGGATGTTCGTGCTGGAGGTTGGGATGCTAGTGCAACAGGTTGGAATGCTAGTGCGGCGGGTTGGGATGCTCATGCAGGTAATTTTGATCAAAATCGTGGTAGACAACATGGAGGAACAAGTCAAATTGATGAAGATTCTTTGAAAATGACTCTCTCCTCAATGAGTATAGACACAAAAAATAGTTCTTTGGGTGATTCGCAGACAATGTCAGGTTCTCATGTACCATATTATGGTAGTTATGGTGGCTGCAATATATTTGATTATCCTTCTCCACAAATGCCATATGCAGTACTTATGCATGCAGATCAACAATATCTACCAAGTTGGGCAAATCCAAACTACCTAATTCATGGATCAGTTGGAAGAGATCAAGCAACATACGTGTGGCATATTAATAACTACATTGAAAACTATGCAAGCACGTTTTCTTAGGAAAATTATGGTTCGAATCAAAATAGAAATGTATCTTATGTATTTGAACCAGTAAGGAATTCATTTTGGTTTTAAATTTCAGACACACAATGTATTATTATGTATGAATTATGATTTATGAAAGAATATTAGAAGTGTGGAACTATATATATATTTAATGATAATTTTGTTTATTAAATATTTAATCTCTTTATATTGTATATAATATTGTAAAAGTGAAATAAAATATTATTCTATTAAATACTCAATTTTAAAAATTATTTACAGACTCTATCTATGTTATAATTTATAATAAACTTATAACTATACTAATTTATTGTTAAAATATGATTCATTTGATGTATAATTATTTGTTTAAGTTTATCCTAAAATTTCATAAAAAAAATATAACTTTAGATGTAAATATCTATCATTTTTTTTAATTTTTGACAGAATATCCACCGATATCGATAATATCCTCGAAATATCCGTAAAATTAGAAGTCCGATATTGATGCCGATACCGATATTAAGTTCCATGGGTAATAGATGCTTTTGCTTCTTTGAAGCCTCAAAAGTCAAAATTTAAATAGGATCTTGTTGTATTTACAGTGGAAATTGCCAAAACTAACCCATCTAATTATGGGATTTTCTTTTTTAACCACATGCATACTTTTAATTGTTTTTAGTGGAAATTGCCCAAACTGACCCATCTAATTATGGGATTTTCTTTTTTAACCACATCCATACTTTTAATTGTTTTTAACCATGTTTTTGAGAAATTACTCAAAAGCCCTCATATAAAAACCCCCCTCAAAACACTCTCTCTCTCTTTTCTCTCTTTTCTTTCTCTCTCCTCTCCTCTCATCTCTCTCACCGATCTCTCTCTCTCCCTCAAAGCCACCGCCGGCATGGCCGTGCAGCGTCGCCAAGGGCCGACGAAGGCGTCGCAGCGGGCCGGCGACCTTCTGGGCTGCACGACAGCGCCGTCGTCGTGCAGCTGGGTCGTGCGAGCTGCTCCTTCGCGAACGAAGGGGTTGGCCGTCGTCGTGCAACGCCGTCATCGTGCAGGTGGGCTGGCATCGTCGCTGCTGCTGCCGTCCTTCTGCGTGATCGCCGGCGAACAGACCTGCAATTAAAACAAAAAACCTAAACCTAATTTGAATTTGGGGAAGAAGAAGAGGAAGAAGAAAGAGGGAAAAAAAAAAAAAAAAAAACTTATCATAATTTCAATTTAGTCCAGATTTCAAGTTTGAATATTTCTATTTTAGGCATGATTTCAAGTTTGAATATTTCCATTTAGGCATGATTTCAAGTTTGTGTATTTCAATTTAGTCGTGATTTCAAGTTTGTTTCGAGGTTTAAAAAACACTATTTTCAGGGGTACTCTAGTAATTTATGGTACTAAACTGAATTTTTTTTAAAAAAGTGGTTATTAACAATTAAAAATTCAAAAGTGGTTAAAAACAAAAGTATGATAAGTGTTATGGCTATTTATGGTTTTCTCTCTTGTTTTTAACCACTTTTTTGAGAAATTACTGATAAGCCCTCATATAAATAGGGTCCCCAAACACCCTCTCTCTCTCTTTTCTCTTCTGGTCTCTCTCTCTCTTCTGGTCTCTCTCTTGCGATCTCTCTCTCTCTCCCCACGATCTCCCTCGCCGGCAAGCTTTTGAGGGTCGCCGAGCGTCGACGAAGGTGTCGTCGAGCGCCGGCGACCTTCTGGGCCACGTCCGGCGGCAGTTGCTTCGTGCGATGGCGACCTTCGTTCGTGCGACGGCAGTTGCTTCATGCGATGGCGCTTGGTCGTGCGACGGCTGCTGCTCGACGGGATTGTGCTTGGTCGACGACGTCCGGCGGCTCGGTGTGCTTCGAGATCGCGGCGAATAGATCTGCAAAACAAACAAAAAACCTAAACCTAATTTGAATTTGGGGAAGAAGAAGAGGAAGAAGAAAGAGGGGAAAAAAAAACTTATCCTAATTTCAATTTAGGCATGATTTCAAGTTTTAATATTTCCATTTAGGCATGATTTCAAGTTTGTGTATTTCAATTTAGTCGTGATTTCAAGTTTGTTTCGAGATTTAAAGAACACTATTTTCAGGGATACTCTGGTAATTCATGGTACTATACTGAATTTTTTTTTAAAAAGTGGTTATTAACAATTAAAAATTCAAAAGTGGTTAAAAACAAAAGTATGATAAGTTTGATGGCTACTTATGGTTTTCTCTCGTATTTACATCGCATGTGTATTTCCTTTTTATTTTCTTGTATTTTTTATTGGTTAGAATATGTATTTGAGGGTATGACTCATTATTTTTCTTGACTAGTTATACTTTTTTATTTTTAACTAATAAAAAGTTACTCGTACCATTAGAATACGTATTACAATTGATTTTTTTTATTATATAGTATAATATTTTAATCTATATAAAATTGTCCATAGCTCACCCAAATTTTTTTTTTTTTTTTTCTGGTTTCGCCCCCGGTTGGAATCTTCCAAACTGAAAATAAACCAAAAATTCTCAATTCCTACCTTTAGAATCCGAATTGAATTGACCAATTGGACAAAAACAAACTTAACACACAAAATTTGGTTCGGATCGGTTATGGTTACAAATTGCGAAACAAATTCGTAAAATGTAATAAAAAAATAACATTTAAAAAAATAAATAAAAAAGATTTGTAATTGAACGAATCAGAATTTAGAAGAAAAAAAAGGACAAAAGAGAAAGCATGTTTGGTCTTTCAAAACAACATATTTTCAGTTATGCTTTGAGGGATAAATTGAAAAGACGAGTCCACATCTCCAACACATCACCACCATCCATCTCCTAACACCAAACCAAAGATCCAACGTTGGTGGAGGAAATCTGATGCTGATCTCCTCCATCAGAGGGAGATCCGGCACCGGATTTCTATCTTTTTTTTTTTAATTTCAATTTTTTCTCTACTAATCACCCAAACACAACCCATTACACCAATAATCCATTTCAACAAAAATCAAACCCAACCCGTTCCACCAAAATCAGAGAGAGAGAGGGAGAGAAACGGGCATTAGGAGAGAGAAACAAAATGATCTAATTTTGTAAATGTTTTATTATATTATTAGTTTTAAAATTTTATATATTTAATTTTAGGTCAAATGACCTGTTTACCCTTAGCCATTATGAAATTTCAAAAAAAGAAACGAAATTCAAATTCTCACAATCTCACTCTCTTTTTGGCGTCTCACCAGTATGGAGATTTCTTAGCAAACGAGAGCTCGGAAGTCAGTAAGAAATTTCAAATTGAATTGTTAAAGTATGGAATTTCAGCTCCAGAACATCCCGAACCGAGTTTTTAAAAGTAAGCTTAATTTAATATTTCAAGCTTATAGTAATCTGATTATATAGAAAATTATTTATCAATTCTTTACTTTTTCTTAATATCCTCACTCTCTACATTTACAGTAGACTTGTTTCTCCTTCTCTGTTCAATTTCTTTCCTGTCCTAAACTTTTCCAAAAATCTATTTTAAGTTTCCTATGCAAAGTACGAGTTAAGCAATCCTAGATTTTAGGAATCAGATCGTTAATAGATTTTACAAATGAACAATAATTTCAATAATTTCTTAATGTAATTTTAGGAAGGAATTAAACTATTCCAGACTTTAGGAATTAGCTAACATTGCTTTGTTGTTAACTCTGTGTTTATGAATGAAATATATCGTTACTAGATTTTACAAATGAACAATGATATCAATAATTTCTTTTTGTATTTTAAACTATTCTATTCCAGACTTTAGGAATCAGCTGAAATTTCTCTGTTGTTAATTGTGTATTTATTTGAATGAAATATACTTTTACTAGATTAGATCGTACTATATTTATAAATGAACAATAATTTCAACATGTTGACGCAAAGGTGGCTACTGCTTGGCGATTTAGTGTGATTGAAACAGTCATCATCCCATTCAAAGCTCACCATTACAAACGTTATCAGAGAATAATATGTGGTTTGAACAAATATGTATGGTATTTCAACAATCATCTGCCATCGACAATCATTGAAAATTCATCAATCGGACTGAAAACTAAACAAGTTGTAGAGTTTCAATTTTGTGTCATTTCTCGATAAGTATAACATTTTTGTAAATGAAGTCCTTTCTCCTGAACTGTGCCAAGGAGAAACATTCCAGTAGAGTAATTGTTGATTCCTACAAATAGGAAAGCAACAACATGGCTCCAATTATCATGGTTAGATAAGTTACGTCATCCTTGAATATAGAAATTAAGTCAAAGTTGTTATAGCTGTACAATTTTGCTCGTTCAAAAAAAATGAAGCTACAGATAAGTTAATTTTTATTTTCAGGAAGAAACGAGCCTCCTGGCCACTACATGGTTGAATTTAGTTCAACCGACTGTTTTGATTCTATCAAAAGAAAATTCGAGTCAGATGCATTTTATGCCGGGGGCTACTATTGGTAAACTCTCAATACCTCCCTTGCAGTTATGGTAACATAAATTCTGATATCTTTATAATCTTAATTTTGTAAAAATTTCACAGGAGACTTCAAATCTATCCTCATGGCCATAAAAAAAATCGATGACCAAAACAACTGTATATCAATGTTCTTGAAATTAGTCGGTAATATTGACGTGGAACTACATATAATCACTAACTTCTTTATATACCAATGGCATCGACAAGATTATCTTAGTTATGAAGGTGATATTTTATTCTTCTGTAATATTTATATTTTAGATTTTCTTAAATGTTCTTATTCATGTTTTAGCTACTTCAAATAATGCAGATGGAAGAATTAGACCCTATACCGACTTGAAGAAAAAGTGGGGTATTCCCAAATTTGTAGACCGCCAATGGTTTTTGGAGAATGGGTTTGTGTGTAATAAGAAATGCAGATTTGGAGTTGAAGTGTTTGTTGTCCCAAAGAATGAGTTGGTGAACCGCATAGCTTTGACGCGACCTGCACCCTACTACATGACTTGGCAAGTATCACTCGATGCTTTAGATGTTGCGTTACAATCAGAGGCATTTGGTCATTACGATTGGTTAGTATTTCATTCGTCTTGTACAGCAACTTTATTCGGTTTAATCCTATGAATTCGGTTTAATTTTTTATTCCTTCTTGCTGCAGGTATATTTTGCTACGTAGAAATGGACCAACTTCTCCTGGAATGGACTACGGTATCTCCGTGTTTCTTTACATGGATCCTGATGCTTTTACCGGCAATCAAAGGGTGCTTGTCAACTTCACCTTGCGAGTCCAAGACCAAATCTTTGGAAACCATATTGATTACACAGGTAACGTGTGACTAAACCCACCCAGAATCTATAATTATTCATTTTCTAATGGTGTGGTGTTGTTTCAGCTGACAAATTGTTTCCTGCACCTCGAGACACCATGTGGGGTAAAGAAAATATCACGAAGGTGAAGCATTTGACGGACCCAAGATATGGTTTTTTGGTGAATGGAAAATTCATCATCCAAGCATTTGTCTATGATATTGGACCATTGGTATGTCAGATTTCATAGGAACAGCAAGGGAGAATGTGAATCTTTCGGCCAGGTGATTTGGAAAGCCCGTATATGGCTCAGAAATACTTTATGGTAAGAGGTTTTATATATTCTTTAAATCCTTATGTTAGACAACTTTAATGATGATAAAGCAGTTGGGTTGAGAAGGAAGTTAAGCTCGGCCAACCTGGTGTACTCTAAAAATGGATTAATAAATATATGCATAACAGCTACTTATGCACTAGAGTTACTCTCATGTCTGCATCACAAAAATACGTAGTCGGATAATTGTTAATTCAAGACTAAAAAGTTAAAGGTGTACGAAGTTAATTACCTTGGTAACTATAATATTTGTTCTAATCCTGATTGTATAGAAAAAAATTAAAAATGACTTTGAGTTCAAATCCAAGAGGGAGAGAACTGGTGTCGGCCAATTTCAAGGAAATGGAGATAGGATCTTCCACATTCTTGCTCTTGCACCCAGTTGGATAGATACACAATATCCTGTAGAAATACGTTCAATTCTCTGTAAAAAAAAATTGATTTGAACCCATTATCTCTCAATTGGAACCAAAAGTCTTGTTTACTGCTGAATCCACTCCTTAAGGTTATCCTAATTAGGGGATGTATCAGCATAATTTTGAAAAGAATGCAAGGGTTGTCACTTGTTCTTAGTTTCAAACCTGACCTCAGTGTCCCTGGCAGAAGAGCAACAGCAAACTGTCAACTTGGCATCCAAGTATCTTGAGAGGATTTTTACATTGATGCAGCTTGGTTCATCTGAGAAAATGTAAACATGTACCCAAAATGAGCAATGGGTCAAAAATGGGATGGACAAAGTTATTTGAGTTATTTGCTCACATAAACTAATCTATCATTCTACAGAATTTTATTTCCACAATACATGCTTTACAAAACAAACAGAAAAACTGTAAAATTGTGGACCTTACTATTTGGCTTAGCTGTGGCCTACAACTTCAAAAAATCCATATCTATAGACTTTTCACTCTGCCATGACCTGCTGTAACCTCCCAAATAATCCAATACTGCAGGATTCAGAATCATCAAAACACATTTTATTAGATATGTTCGTGTTTTGCGTTTAGTAAAATCTAAGGCATGAGGTAACAGAGTCTCAAGTCTCATCATTCACCCAGCTGATCTAGGTACAGCCACAATCATAGCTTCATCACTTGGCGTAACACCCAACGGTTCCTGAAATCTATCTGCTATAGTTTGCTTCTTCATTTCAGGGACAGCAAGTTTTAAGTTTTGATAATTGACCTGTTTGGGCATGTAACTAAAATTATAACAGACAATTATTTCAATGAGATATAATAATAGGAAAGCAACCACAGTCAAGTAATACCTCATTACCCCATCGTCACTTGATGATCTACTATCCATGAATTCAGGGAGATCTTGACTGTTTATAGTTATATCTCCCAGAGGTGATATACTCTTCTCCACAAGCCACAGCTTGTACCTTTTTCTTTGTTGTACTGATATACTGCAGAAGATAATGACTAAACTGGGTAACGAGAGCAGAACAGAAAAAGAAAATGCAGTAGATCAAAGATGAAAGACACCATCATAGAATTTGTTCTCAGCTGACTAGAATTATCCTGATGGCCATCTAAAAGCTCAGCCATCGTACGCTTACTTGGCCAGTGCAGATCTTCTACTTCGGTAGGAACACTTTCTGAATGCTTTGCCTTATTTCCATGAAAATTTTCAAGAACGTTTATTATTAAATGCTCTTCTTGGTAAATGGTTTTCAACCTCAGGTGGCAGAAAATTATCATTGTTAGAAAATAGAAATCAGAGGCATCAGGAGTCCTTCCTTGTGTAACTGAAAACAGAATGAAAATTGGCTTGGATTTGCTTTTGATGCCTGCAGACCATAAATAACCCAGTATGTAGAAGATATAGAGGACCATACTTTTGAGCAACATAAAGTTGTATCTTATCTATGGTCTAAGAGAGAACTTGACTACCAAAAACAAACTCCGGCAATGCAACCTAATTACCACGATGCCATAGGAATGTCCTTGGTGACTGATCGAGCCAATTGACTACTTTTAGTATTTCTCTTATATGAATGACATAAAAACAGTCAAAACCTTAAAGCAGATATAAAACAGGGGCGGATTTGTTAGGGGACGAGGTGAGCCACCTCAATTTTTGAAAGAAGAAAAAAAAAAAAATTACAAATAAAAGAGGAAAGGGACCAGAGTTCCTGTTTGCTTGCTTTCTATTTTCTTCTTGTTCCGATTGCTGTAAATTTTTTTTATTAAAATTCCAGTTTTAACCTCACTTTCCAATAAGTATGAGAATACAGATTATTGAACATGAAACCTTAATCGTGGTTTTCCTGTTCAAAACAATATGCAGATGCAATCTTTCTATTAACTCTTGTTTAACAAACAGATCATTTTAGTTATGAATTAAATATCATTAGCTATAAACAAAATATTTTTTAAAAATACAAGCTAAACCTATTAACAAAGGTCAAGGTACTGAAATCAGACATGTTTAATTATCTTATTAAACAAGCAAAACAAATTTAGATTAAAAATAACCTACTAATTTCAGTTATAGTTTAAGATGTGTTT
This sequence comes from Acer yangbiense, assembly GCA_008009225.1. Classification (NCBI taxonomy): domain Eukaryota; kingdom Viridiplantae; phylum Streptophyta; class Magnoliopsida; order Sapindales; family Sapindaceae; genus Acer; species Acer yangbiense. The sequence goes on from CM017764.1 coordinate 10,994,311, forward strand.
TCAGTGGTTTTAAATATCCTAATCCCTTAACTTTTTCACATGTTTAGTTGATTGGTAAGTTTCCTTATTATAAGAAAAAATTTATCCACCACCCCTAGCTTTCATTTATTACCTTCCATCCATGCCAAGAATTACCACTGTGTTCTTTTGATGACCAAAAGCAACAATGTAGGGTTTAGCCTCAATCAAGTGGAACTGTGCTACCAACCACTCTGAATTGAAATACTTTGGCAACGCTCCTGTTAAGAGGAAAGGAAATTAGATCCAGGCATTAAAAAACAAATTCATGTCGTTCTGAACAAGTCTTTTGGGCATAGTAATCAGAAAGCAGACTCCACAGAGCTTATTTGGTTTTCGAAATCTCTGCTATTGAGGAAATTCTTTTTTGTTGACTTAGATTGGTTCTCTTTCCCATTTAGTTTTTTAAATTCATGTTGTAGGCAGAGCAGTACGTATAGGGGAAGAACTGGTCAAACTTGTGATGGCCAGGTTTATCAATTGGTTAAAAAATTAATTGCTGAAGTTGTCATTGAGGCTACAAGTTATTATTTGCTGTGCTGAATCCAAACTCATTACTGATCACAATGATGTGATCAAAATTTCTGCTACTCTTAATTGTTACTTTATCATTTGAAGGGACCTCTTACTTCAATTATAGAAAATGCAAGTCTTAAAATTCCCTTTATTTTTCTGGTTTTGTTCAAATTTGCACTGTTGCAATCAGAAGTGGAACTCTTTGACTTTGTTTCATTGTTGTAGATTTAGTAGTAATGTTGATAAAGTAGTTGGGTTGAGCAGGAAGTTAAGCTCGGCCAACCTGGTGTACTCTTAAAATGGATTAATAAATATATTCATGACTGCTACTTATGCACTTGCATTGAGTTACTCTCATGTCTGCATCACAAAAATACATAGTCGGATAATTGTTAATTCAAGACTAATTAAGGAGTTAAAGGTGCATGTGTGTGGTTAATTACCTTGGTAACTATAATATTTGTTTTGATCCTGATTGTATAGAAAAAAAATTAAAAACGACTTTGAGTTCAAATCCAAGAGGGAGAGAACTGGTGTCGGCCATTTTCAAGGAAATAGAGATATGATCTTTCACATTCTCTCTCTTGCACCCAGTTGGATAGATACACAATATCCTGTAGAGAGTACTGAAATTCTAAGCTCGAACAAATAATAATATAAATATAAATGAACATCATATTTTTTGGATTAAGATTTTGTAAGTAGTTTGAAGAGTAACTATAAATGAGAAACAAAAATATTAATAAAACCTAAAACATATATACCATTTAAATCCCCCAACAACAAAGATGTTCGAGCAGTACTTGTCAATTGACCTAGATAACAACGAGGAGTGCTTTATTTTGATCAAGTAATCACTTAGTAGAGTATCCCTTCCTGAATGAAAATAAATTGAGATTTCATGTGAAATTAAATTGCATAATTTATTTTCATTAAAAAAATTGCATGCATGTAATATTGTAGCGGGTTTAGTAAAGTTGCAAGGGCAAAAAGCATACTTCTTAAGATGCGGCCTTCAACCAACTCCATCTCTATCTCCATCCCTTGTTTAATTTAGGAAGGATTAGTTGGCAGAAGTGTTTTGCAAAATGGTTCAAATGATTCAAATGATTCTAGTAATGCCAATACTTTAATTTCCTCAACTTGAGAAATTCCTTGAAATTTCTTAAGGATATTATGTATCTAACCAACTGGGTGCAAGAGCATGAATGTGGAAGATCATGTCTACTGAGACCGGTTCTCTCCCTCTTGGATTTAAACTCAAAGTCATTTTTAATTTTTTTTCTATACAATCAGGATCAGAACAAATATTATAGTTACCAAGGTAATTAACCACACATATGCACATTTAACTCTTTAATTAGTCTTGAATTAACAATTACCGACTATGTATTTTTGTGATGTAGACATGAGAGTAAAGCACTATAATGAATTAAAACTCGAATGGGGTATTCCCAAGTTTATTGATATAAAGACATTTGTCGATCAGGAAAACGGATACCTTATCAATGACAAATGTGTTTTTGGTGTGGAGGTTTTTGTTATTAAAAACCCCAATAAAATCGAGTTGTTATCTGTGACGGATCAACCTACCACTTACCCCCATACTTGGGTGATCACCAAATTTTCAAGTTTACATAAAGAATACTACGAGTCAGAACCATTCGGATTATACAAATGGTAAATACAAACGTGTTGCAGGAAAATCTTGCTCTACCCAAAAGGTTATGGAGCAGCCAAGGGATCCTACATTTCATTATTTATATCTCATGATGAGTCAAAACATTCATTCTTCTAAAAAGTTTTGGAAAAATAATTTTACGCGTACAAGACCAAATTACAGGAAAACACATTGAAGTTACAGGTGAGAATATTAGTACTACCCTCCTTCATAGTGAACCGAATTGATCATGTTAATATTTGGGAAAAATATGTAGATAAAATAATGCTCTCATCATTCCCGCCGACTTGAACCTCTTTCCTGCACAAAAAAGTTCATTTAGAAAACTTCATATATTCAATATCACATATTATATGCATTAAAATAGACCAGAAAACAACTTAGTAGTATTTAACGTAATTCAATTATTTAATTGCTACCTTTTACAAAAATGTAGCAAAATCCCCGAATTTAACAATGGAAACAAACATTGAAGCAACTAAAGAGAAGTAGATCTGATAGCACCAACAGTTTACAGCAAGTTGGATTGACTGAGTAATGAAAACAGATGCTTTCTTTAAGGTAACTCCAAAGATTGTCATTTCGTCTAATTAGATTTGGAAGGATCAAGTCCTTTAGACAAAATTTAAATTTCAGTACCACATACCAGGGGGGATCAATACGAATTAAATTTCCAACTTCAAGGTCGACATCACAACAAACTCTAGCATTAAAAATAATTGTCATTTCCCGTCTATTCACCATTGTCTGGAAACTCTCTGGCCATTGGGGGTCCTGCAGAAGCGGGGACACACCTTCAGTTTCCCTTTACTGAGAATATGAACACACGTGCATGTGCAATTAATCAAACACATGTGGCTAGAAGCACAGCTAGAAAAAAAAAATCTAATTACATTTGTGATATGCGACACTGACATACACATAGAGACACACACGAACACAAGAGTAGAAACTGTCGGTAAAAAAGAACCTTGCATTTCCAGTTACTGATCACATGGCCAAATCAGATAAAAATAATAATAATAAATTGTCAGCCTTAATGAAAATTCTAAGTATAGGGCAATTGCCAATGAAATTAGGATGTTCTACTTGTTGTAAAAGGTTACTTACAAACTTAATAGAATATACATCAGAGAAGACCTGACTGAAGTGGTCCATCTTAACTAGTTGGATGTTTGGTTATGTAATTAATATTTCTTGTCGGTGGTCCCTAGGGAATTTGAACCCGTTATCTCTCAATTGGAACCAAAAGTCTTGTTTACTACTGAATTCACTCCTTAGTCCTTCCTAATTAAGGGATGTATCAGCACGGTTTGGAAAAGAATGCAAGGTTAACTTGTTCTTAGTTTCAAACCTGACCTCAGTGTCCCTGCCAGAAGAGCAACGGCAAACTGTCATTTTGGCATCCAAGTATCTTGAGAGGATTTTTACATTGATGCAGCTTGGTTCATCTGAGAAAATGTAGACAAGAACCCAAAATGAGCAATGGGTCAAAAATGGGATAAACAAAGTTATATAATTTATTAGCTCACATAAACTAATCTATCATTCTACAGAATTTTATTTCCACAATACATGCTTTCCAAAACAAACAGAAAAACTGTACAATTGTGGGACTTACTATTTGGCTTAGCTGTGGCCTGTAACTTCAAAAAATCCATATCTATAGACTTTTCACTCTGCATGACCTGCTGTAACCTCCCAAATAACCCAATACTGCAGGATTCAGAATCATCAAAACACATTTGATTAGATATGCTCGTCGTGTTTTGCATTTAGTAAAATTTAAGGCATGAGGTAACAGAGTCTCAAGTCTCATCATTCACCCAGATGATCTAGGTACAGCCACAAGCATAGCTTCATCACTTGATGTAGCGCTCAACGCTTCCTGAAATCTATCTGCTATAGTTTGCTTCTTCATTTCAGGGACAGCAAGTTTTAAGTTTTGATAATTGACCTGTTTGAGCAATTAACTAAAATTATAAACAGACAATTATTTCAATGAGATAAAACTATAGGAAAGCAATCACAGCCAAGTAATACCTCATCGTCACTTGATGATCTACTATCCATGAATTCAAGGAGGTCTTCATTGTTTATAGTTCTATCTCCCAGAGGTGATATACTTTTCTCCACAGCTTGTACCTTTTTCTTTGTTGTACTGGTATACTGCAGTAGATAATGACTGAACTGGGTAATGAGAGCAGTACAGAAAAAAAAAAGGCTATAGATCAAAGAAGAAAGCTACCATCATAGAATTTCTTCTCAGCAGACTAGAGTTATCCTGAAGGCCATCTAAAAGCTCAGCCATCGTACGCTTACTGGACCAGTTCAGATCTTCTACTTCAGTAGGAACACTTTCTGATTGCTTTGCCTTATTTCCATGAAAATCTTCAAGAATGTTTATTATTGAATATTCTTCTTGGTCAATGGTTTTCAACCTTCCAGGTACTTCATCAACCTCAGATGGCAGACAATTATCATTCTTAGAAATAAGAGGTGCCGGGAGTCCTTCCTTGTGTAACTGGAAACGGAATGAAAATTTTGGCTTGGATTTGCTTTTGATGCCTGCAGACCATAAATAACCCAGTACTCATTGTTGAAGAAATAGAGGACCATACTTTTGAGCAACATAAAGTTGTATCTTATCTCAGGTCTAAGAGAACTAGACTACCAAAAACAAACTCTAGCAATGCAACTTAATTATCTGAGCAATACTCAACAGGCCAGTTCTTATTTTGTGCATACAATGTACTTCCTGTTCATAAAATATTTTACAACCGTCTATTCACACTAGAATCTGGAATTACCGAAGGTATTCTGATTCAAATGATTCCTGAAGGAGACGTCTGACTGTAACATGACTCATCGCTTCATACATTATGTAGTTAAAGGGAAAGCCCAATGCACCTATCTCTTTCATTGACTTATTCCTTTTCCATTCAGATTTAACCAGCAATATTTTGAGGAGAAGCTTCAACTCATAAGAAAACAGAGGCATTGAGTTCAAACAATCAGCCGTATGAAATGTAATTTTCTTTTGCAGGATATTGTATAGAGAATTCTTGTAGCAGGTCCAAACAAAAATATGAAAATTGGGGTTTCCTTGAGTTGAACTAAAAGTATACCTTTAGGGAGCACGAAAGGGAGAAAGAATCAGTGTAACACCTACATTGATATTATACAAAAATAAAAATGCTAACGACAATCACTCAGCTCGGCTGCCAAAGACACTCACCAATTTGCAAGCAACATGTGTCCATCTTATCAAATCATGAAAAAAAATTCCTCCACTTTTCAATTTATTAACAAACTACCAGTTCCACTTGATTAATAAGTACCACTCTTTCACACCTAATTACCGTGATGCCATAAAGATGGGAAAAACCAAGGAAGGTCCTTGGCGACTGAGCCAATTGACTACTTTTAGCATTTATCTTATATGAATGACATACAAACAGTCAAAACCTTATTTAAAGCACATGCAAAATATACTTTCTACAGTAGCGATCAACTAATTTCCAGTACATTTACTGCAAAGATTTATTTGTTAGAAATGCATACAAGCATAAAATGGGAAACATGAATATCAATAAAGCACTTGAAAATCATAGAGTACCTTTATATGATTTGTTTGTTTTGGTGTAGGCAGAATGTGATGATGAACAGAAAGTATTTTCATTCAAACAGATTAGTGCTTCGGTTTCTTTGCTTGCTGCAGACCATGTGCTCTCCCCATCTTGCTTTCCACTGGAAAAGTTATGAATTTCATCTTTGTGTGACATTTTAACACCAGGTGTGACTTTGAAGAACACATTGTTATCCTTCCGGTGAACAGGGAAATAAAATTATAAACAATGTTACTTTCTTACATCAAGGACCAAACATTGCAAAGAAGCTACATGTCCAAGGAAAAGAGATAAATGAAGATAATTATAAAGTCACCACAATAAACCATATCTCAATCATACAGAATACCTCATGGTCAGAGATCACTTCCTCATCTGAGTTGCAAATAGATGCCTTTCTTGGGGAGAAGACAAAGCCACCATCATCAGGAAAGTCAGGCTTTTCGACCTCATCTTCAAAAGAGACCCTTGTTTGCCTCTGGTTACAGAAACATAATCATATGCTAGTTTCTACTAATGCAAACTGAACAGAAAATTGAAACTTATAACTCAAAATAGATTCACATGCCTTGGATGATATATTGTTAGATTTCCTTTCGCAATTTAGTTCACAAGTGCCTATGTCAAAAAATACGAGTCGTGTTTAGAAAAGTAGACATGGTTACTGATAACTAAACCAAAGTGGAAACTGTCACACCCAGGATATGACAAAGTTACTAACAAAGTTTACCAAAATGTTCCTCAAATGCATATATTTACTTAAAAAGCTTTAGAAGAAACTGATATGTGGGTTTAACTGGTTACCTCTTAATATGTCTAGTCTTGACTGAAGATGTATTCCTTCCTATCAGTTTACAAAATAATGGCATGAATTAATCGTACAAATACATCTACATTAGCAAAGACACAACAAAATCTACTTAAACCACTCTTATTGCTCTTTTTCCTTATCGTTGTCATCATAATCAAAGTGTCAATTTTGATGAAATTAAACCAAATTTTGAAAACAACAAACTCTCAATCATTTATTCAACGAACAAAATCAAATAAAAAATATAACGTCCGGAATTAATTAAATAAAAACGAACAAAGTAACCACAGACCTCTTTCTCAGTATGCCGACCTAAAGAAACACAATTAGCTTGCAAATCAAGATTAAAATCTTCCTCATCTGTCAGATTTCAAAACCAATATTAAGAATAATAAAGCAGTATATACATATAACACACTAAAGTAATCTAAAATATCGCTAAAATTACCGGAAATGCTTTGATCGGAATCTTGATTTTCCTGGAAGAGCATTACATCCATCAGAAAATTAACCAAAAGGAAACAAATCACACGGTTATAATAATTATAATAGAAAATCTAAGAAAACAAAAGGCATCGCTGTTTTACCGCGAGAGCGTTTTGCCGCCACATTTGGTATTTCTTCGAATTAAATTGATACCAGATAATGGTATGTCAAGAACGAAGGTTTGAAATGATTTGGGTTATATAAAGGAAGCTTCCTCCCAAAACGGTGCGTTCCGCTGGAGTTATGGTTCGTTGTTTTAAAACGTAGTCGTTTCGTCTTAGTGTTGTAAAGACCTGGCACGGTTCCGGTTGGAACCGCCGGAACCGGAACCGGAACCTGAACCGGTGGAGACCGAGACCGGTTCCGGTTCCGGTTCCGGTTCAAGTGTTTGGTCGAACCGGCGGTTCGAACCGGATTGGAACCGGCGGTTCCGGTTCCGGTTCGAACCGCCGGTTCGCACAATAATTTTTTTTTTTTTTTTTTTTTTTCTATAAATACCACCCCCCTTTCATTTTTCCTCACACCAATTTCTTCTCAATTCTCTAATTCTAATTTCTCTCCAATGAGAGAATAGAAAAAATTTGCCTTAAAAAAAAAATTTGCGGTAAAATGTTTTTTATATATGCCTTAAACTTTGAAAGGCCATAACTTTGTGCTCGGATGTTCGAATCAGGTAATTTGTTTTTTGAAATCACATAGAACGATGCAAGGAATGCGATGGGAGCAAGTCCAGAGGGCTTGTGGCCACTTTTCGAGCCCTAAAAACCCCTTTTTCATCAAAAAAAAGTGTTTTTAAGTGTTGTGTCTATTTCGAACCTCGTTTAAACCTAGTAAGAAACCTTTTCCTCCTGATCCCACACCACATCCGTGCCCGTCTTGGTCCGGAGAATTACTTTAACATCAGGCCTTGTGTAAATGGACACGTTTTAAAAAAATCCTTTATACTACTTATAGTTTTTGTTTGAAATATTATACAAGTATTGAATGTGGCTTTAGTGGCTAGTTTAGTTTGTGTTTTTCTTTTGCAACCATGGTTCAAGCATCCATAAGAACCCATAAATTGTCATTTGTAATTTTATTTTATAATTTAATTTAATTTTGTAATTTGTCATTTATATATTTTATTTTATTAGAGAAGTCTTTTTTTTTTTTTTTTACAAAAAAAAAAAAAATGAAAAAAAAAAAAAAAAAAAAAAAAGGTTCAAAACCGCCGGTTCCAATGGAACCGGAACCGGAACCGGAACCGGCATATAGCGGTTCCGTTTCCGGTTCCATCAAACCGCGGAACCGGAACCGTGTCACCACTAGTGTTGTTGTCAAATAAATCAAAGTCAATTCCTGGTCAATTAGTAGTGTTGTATTGGTGAGCCTGCTGTAGGTGATTCCTACCCTAGCCACTTGTCTATTTCCTTTTCTAGCGATGTAGCACGTATACGGATACGGGCACGAGATACGGATACAGCATGATATTGGGATACGGTAAATCTCCAAAAACTAAGATACATATACGGCAGGATACATCAATTAAAATAATATATATTTTTATTTTTAAAACATAATAATATATGAAAACATATTTGATAATTCATTCGAAATCAAAACATATTCATAATCCAAATAATACATGTCACATAACTACATAAGTTATAACAATGTAACATATTACAAGATCTAAATAAAACATGTCTCAAAAGTCGTAACATATTACAAAATCCAAATAAAACATACGTCACATAAGTCATAACATATTACAACATTCAAATAATACATAAAAAAAAAAAATAATAATAATAAATAAATAAATAAATAACATAAAACATATTTTAAATTCCTAATTAACTTCATTATCATCATTCACATTGATAAAGGATCTAAATAATTCAGCCTCTAACTTTGGTTCATCAAGAGAAAGATTTGCAATCTCAAATATCTCGGCATTCTCCGTGTCAATAGAATCAAAAGCAAAATTTCTTTACAATTTCATTTTGACCCCTAAATTTTTAAAATTATAATTTGACCCCGTTTTAAACTAAAATAATTATAATATTGCCCCAAACGTATCCTGAACGTATCTCGACGTATCCTCCATGTATCCCTCCGTATCCTTACTGTATCCCCCAAGTATCCTCTAGTCAAACTTGTTAAAAACTCAACAGATACGCCATTTGGCATATCGAATACGTATCTTGGAGTATCCGAATCGGATATGAGTTGGATACGAGTTACCTCCACCAAATGGAGTATCTGTGCTTCCTAGTTTTCTAGCTATATGGTCTGTAATCGATTTATGTTAGAGAATTGACGAATAATTCAACAATCCTATTCTCTCTCTAATTAACTCTCCCCTCTATTTTCTGAATTCTATCTTCTCTTCTAACATTTCCAAATTGAAATCTCATCAAATTTACTAACAAACTCCATTATATGTGTATGGTGGGCCATTTTTGAAGTCATTAATGGGTAATTTAAAATCATTTTTTTTTAACTACAATTTTGCGGCCCTTTACAATCGGAGGTCTTAGGCGGTTATCTCATTGGGCTTCCCCTAGGGCCCGGACCTGCGAGAACTCAATCCTTGGATTATCGTCTCAAGTTCACCAATCTCGCCCTCTCTATCTAAGGGGGAGTGTATTCAATTAGGATTCTTGAGAACATTTAAAGATATTTTTTAAGTGACAGATTTTCATGGATTTTTATAAATCCACATAGACTTTTATTGATTTGTTCAGACATCTATCTCAGACTTTTATGGATTTGTTTAGACATCCATGGACTTGTTATCTCTGACTTCTATTATAGATGGAGAATTATACCACTATATAGCCCAATAATACAATCTATACACTAAACCAATATGATCCATTAATACAATTTGCACTACTAACAACAATCTCTACTTTCTTCCTTTTCTCTTCTATTACTTTTCACCTTCTTAATCAGCTATTTCCTTTTTCAGTTCTCTATTTGGACTTTGCTTATGGCTTACTTATAATTTTTTTTTTTTTTTTGTCATGTATTATATTTCAATAAGACAAATGTATCACGTTATCTATATAATAATTTAATAACATACGTCTATGCATCTATTTATGAATTTAATTGAAAACCATTATTTTTAAGCAAATAAATGTTGATTGATTATTAGACATTTTTTTCAAAAATGTTTGAATATATAGAACGAGCTTATCATGTATCATGTCATCAATATACTCGTTCAATATAATTAGTATATGTAATAAGGTCATGTGGTAGCATGCATGCGTTATGACTTTAATCATTAGAGCGTTAGCAACATCAAACAGCTAAAAAGTATATACGGATCAAAATTTTCTCCTTTTTTTTTTTTTTTAAAGAATTATTTCAATTTAGTGGTATCTAAGAATAAAAGAGAATACATGATTAAGATTTGTTCCTTTTTTTCTCTCTCATACAAGTAGGTGTTTCACTTATACTTGAAAAAAAGTCGGGAAAAAATAAAGTTATGAAAGGATACTAACTCAGCACATAAACCAACGTATTTAAATTATCAATTGCTTCTTTTAGTCATGATCAAAACCATTATCTTATGGTGACTATTTGAACAAAATGAGCAAGAACGGTGAATGGGGTGATCATGTCACATTGCAGGCTGCTGCAGATAAGTATGGCGTTAGGATATTTGTGATAACTTCTTTCAAGGATACATGTTGTATTGAGATCCTTCCAAATTATCAAAAATCTCAACGAGTTTTTTGTTTGAGTTTTTGGGCAAAGGTGTACTACAATTCAATTTATCCAGAAGGAGAATTGCCGGAGTTGCAAAATAAGAAAAAGAAGAAACGGTGGATGCTTTGAAAATAATCGGTGATGGTTGGTGTCATTCATTCACTTTGAAGAGTTATGTGGACATTTTCCATGTCTCCCGGCCTGAGACTTGGTCCTGCGATTTGGTATGCGTATACGGTAGAGAAGAATACGATATCGACCTCCGGCTGCTTCTAGTAGTATCCTGCTTTGACAATTGTTTGTACATATACCCTTTTATTTATCCAGTTCTCATATTCATTCTACTTTGTGTATATCTTTTCAACATCTTAGAATTTGTAGGTAGTAAATTACATAGTTTCATTTCATTGATTCATTTCTAGCCCTTTTTGATTGTAAATAAATCTTTAGGTTTCCCTTCGTCACTTTAAATTCTACACAGATACCACTTTGTTTTATTTTTTTTAGATATGAAAATGATTAGCTATTTGTTTCCCAAAAAAAAAAAGCTATAGCCGCCATCATCATTGATGAGATAGAAAGAAAATAAAAGAAAAAAAATTGGGAAAACATTATCAGTGGGGGTTTATGATAAGGAATCGTTTGAACAAGAAAAGCTTTTAGATCATAGCAATGCAAAATGAAGGAAATATCATATGTGCATGATTTGATGATAATTGATCATGATTATTTGAGCAGAGAAGAAGTGAAAAGAAGCAACACGTTTTGTTTTGAGAGAGAGAGAGAGAGAGAGCAAAGTCCACCAAAATCTTTGGGGAGAAGGCCGGACATGTTATGACATTTGATATTTATATCTTTCACCATCAAGTCCATCAAAATCCTTTAAAATCCATGACTTAAGAAAATCCTTTAAAATCCATGACTTAAGAAAATCCTTTAAAATCTAGTCCTAATTGAATACACCTTGATTCTTATAGACATTTTTAAATTCCTAATTCAATACACCTAGATTTGATAGGATTCTTTAAAAGTCCATAGAAATCTAAATTGAATACCACTAGATTAATATAGACTATTTTAAAGTCTTTAAATATCCGAATTGAATACACCACGATTTATAATGTTTTTAAATGTCTTCAAGAATCCTAATTGAATACACCCTCCTAAGTCTATGAGATCGTCTAAGGATACACTCTATAAATTAATAAATTATTAATTTATCTATTAATTAATAACTCTATTAATTAATAAATTTTGAATAGTCCAATATTATTAATTTATAGATGTTTTACTGTGCATGCAAGTGATGTAACAGTGAAGCAATCTAAAATATCACCAAAATTACTATAAATGCTTTGATTAAAATCTTGATTTTCCTAAAAAGACCATAAATTTCCCCAAAATATCAAATAAACGAAATAAAACCACATGGTTAGAGTGTTTGAAGTATTTTTTGAATTAAGAAAGGGGTAATTTCACTAAAGTCCCTATATTATTTTTTAATAGTTATGTTTATGTTGAAATCTTTACACGCTGAAATATCAACATGATTACACGATGGGAATCTTTACACGTTAAAATGTTAACATGATTACATGCTGAAAATCTTTACAAGCTGAAATATCAACATCTTTACACGCTGAAATTATAAAAGGATTACACGATAAAATTACATTTCAGCATATAATGTTTCTGGAAACTTCAAATTTTCTATTTTTCAATCTCTCTTCCAGTTTTCAATTTTCTAAAAAAATAAATAAAACTTTTTTTTTTCAATCCTCCATTGATGTATATCGAACAGACCTCCATCGATGGAGATCGAACAAACCTCCATCAATGGAGATCGGACAAACCTCCATATATAGAGGTCTGGAATAGACCTCCATTGATAGAGGCGATGAAGATGATTAAAAAAAGTGTTATCCTTATGTGTGATGGAGATCAAACAGACCTCCATCAATGGAGGTCGAACAAACCTCCATATGGAGGTCTGAAATAGACCTCCATTGATGAAGGCGATGAAGATGAATAAAAAAAGAACTTATGAAAGAGAAAGAAAACGTTGTGTAAGAGAATAAAGTGAAAAGATAGATAAGGGTAATCTTGTCTAAAATCATTTCTCTTTAATAAAAAAAAAGAAAAGAAAACTTATTGATATGTGACAGTTTTGCATATGCCCATGATTTTTAGGCTACTTATGAATTTTGCTCTTAAAATTTTGGGAGAGAGTGTTTAATATGCAATATTTAATCTAATGATTTAGAAAATATATATATATATATTTTTTAGAATAGAAGTGTCAAAAGATAAAAATGATGATCTTAGAACAAAATGAAGTGTCTTTAGAATTTTTTTAAAATTTCAATTTTGAGAATAAAGTGTTTTTTTTCTAAAGAAGTGTAAAAAGAAAACATTAAATTGTAAAAAAAAAACTCTATTTGCAATTTTGAGAGGTGGGTATGAGCTTGAGCTAAAAGGCCCATGATTTCTGTTAAAATTACCTTCTACTGCCATTGATAGCGCACTGATGCAAAATGAATATTTTATTTCCATAAATTCCACTAAGAGCGGTAAAGCTTACATAGTACGCAACGTTATTCTATACAATACGCCGCTTGAGTCTTGACCAATCGCTTCAAAGAAAGTCAAATCTCGTCAGTCGCAAAGATAAGCTGATCATCAATCACATCAGTCTTGTACGGTGAGGATCTGAAGTTTGAAATTCACGATCTAGTACGTGTGTCCTCTCTGATTCTTGCTAAGCAAGATTAAAAAACCCGCGCAAATTTGAAACCCAATTCTCTCTCAAAATTCCAAGAAAAAAAAAAAAATCATTTTAAATAGAAAAAGCACAAACAGGGGAGAGAGAAAGACAGAGAGAGAAGAAGAGGGATTTGGAAGATTCATGAAGAGAAAACGAACCCTAAAGAGAAGCAACGCCGATAAAAGAAAAGAGGAGAGCAAAATGAAGGGGACATTGGCGAGGCATTTTAAGGTACAGCTTGGGATTTCTTCTTCCTCCTCCGTTTCCACTAATACATCAACATCCAATCCCTCCTCGCGCTTCCAGAATCTTCTAGAATCCGTCGCCGAGGACTCCACTCTCGCTGTTGATGTTGTCGATGCTTGCCGTGATGATAAAAACTTCATTCTCAGTCAAGATTTCTTTTGGTAAGCCAGAAAACAATTATTTTTATTTGTTTAAATTTTAAATTATTATTATCAGGAAATGGATGCGTATTGGACTAGATATTATGTTGCTAGTTTGTTGCCATCAAAATTAAAATTCAATTATTGAATGTTTGATTTTTTTTTTTTTTTTTTGGTATCAGTACACCGGATTATGTTACCCCTGACAATCAAAACCTGCTCAACAGTTTTGATTTTAACAAGGTAAGGGAAAAATAATTGTTACTATGCAAAGTATAAGCTACGCCCCATTTTGTTTTGCCTCATTTTTTTAATTTTTAATTGTTTTTTTTTCAGGAAAATATCCCATGTCCAAAATCACCTGAGAAGCTAAATACTATCAAGAGCAAAAGGCGCCGACAAGGTAAGATTAGTTAGTGGTTAGATTTTGAGTTTTGTTTGTTTGTTCTATTAGTACATGAACATGATTAAATCATGTGGTTGAAATTGATATGCCAGTTTTTCTACAAAGACTATATATGAAGAAAACAACAATTGGATATTGATATGCTAGATAGTTTAATGATTTGATATGAAGATTTCTTTGTAAAGTGAGGGATTTTAGACTACTGTTATACAGCTTGGGACACTGTGATTGTAAGAACATATGTAATCCGACTCTTTTGAAATGTATGGCATTGAAGCCTTTAGCAAAGTGATTGAATGAAGTTTCCTAAGTAAGGATATTTTGATATGTTTTGTTTGTTTATGACACACCATTTGCTACTTGAAGAGCACCCTCAGGACTAGGATATTCGTATTCTGCAACAATTCATGATATGCCAAACTTTGAACAGGCCAGACTAGGATAAACGATTACTTGCTGGTCTTTACGTAGTTGAAAACAAATAATCATAATTTATTGAATGAAATGAAAAGAAAGCTCAGATCTTTGGTCTCACTACATTTTCCTCATTGGGTATGAGTTACTGCATCAAATCTTGTAATTCTATTTTCTTTACTTTTGCCATGTTTGGTTCGCTAATCATGAGTACTTTTGTTACTCTGTGAATTACAATTATTTTGTATACCTCTGTACACAATGCTTGTATACAAATTTTCTATCCCATGCATTCCTTACTGCGTTTCAAAATTTGTTTGTGCTCATATGTTTTTTGTCTCTTTCTATTGCAACTGAAATATTTAACCTTCCAGATGGTTTCTTAGTAAATCCCCTCAGTCCAACCTCATGTGGTTCCCAAGAAATAGTGGAACTTGCAAAAGATACTTTTGATACAGATGAAGTTAAAGTGGATAAAACAACAGTAAAAGGAGCACAGAAGACTCAGAATTATGTTCCACCATCTGCTGTTGCTCTACGGTGTCGGGTTATGCCCCCTCCTTGCATTAAGAATCCATATCTAACGGATGCTTCAGAAATGGATATCGATCCTTTTGGAAATCAAAGAGCAAAATGTGCAGGTAACTTAGTTCTCATTATTACATTTTTATTGTGAGATGTTTACAGAAACATCTGTTTCAATTTTCTATTGGGTGCTGCCAAAACATCATGAAGGTTTGATTACATAATGCTCTGCAATTTGCAGGTTTATTCCCTGAATTTATCGGGGGTAATGGCCTTTCACGTTATCACACGGATTTTCATGAGCTTGAGGTATCTATCTGAGGTCCCAAATGTATTAGTCTTCTTTGTAATCAACTAATCATTAGTTTCAATTCATATAATTAAATATTTGAGGCTCTTGAGTAACTTGGTAGTAATTTGCCTCCTTGTCCAGCAAATTGGTGCCGGAAACTTTAGTCATGTTTTCAAAGTTTTGAAGAGAATTGAAGGTTGTTTTTATGCCGTAAAACACAGCACAAGACAGTTGCATCAAGATACAGAGAGGTAGGTTGTTGCTTTCAGTTATTTTTATCCTTGGTAAGCAACTTGCATATGCAGTAATATTTGCACCATGCAGGAGGAAAGCTTTGATGGAAGTTCAAACTTTGGCGGCTTTAGGTTTGTGAGTTTTGTCTTTATATATATGCTTCACGTATTCGAAATAAGAGCTATTTTCCTTGAATTGTCTAATCATTTTGCCTTTGAAGGTTTTCATGAAAACATTGTTGGGTACTACTCCTCTTGGTTTGAAAATGAGCAACTCTACATTCAAATGGAGCTGTGTGATCATAGCTTGTCCATAAATAAAGTTCCACAATTATTTAGTGAGGGTGAAGTATTGAAAGCCATGCATCAGGTTAACATTCTTTCTGGAGCATTATTTATATGAACCTCACATTAAGCCATATAACATAAGGTGTGGTGCATAAGAGGCAGCATAAAGTCATTACTCATTACTCAACTAACTGCATAAGAGTATTTGTGATACATTCTTAAAGCACCCACTGTAGGTTACTGGGTGCTTTAGAAGAATCCACAACCTTAAGTAAAAAGAAGTGAGGTACACTCATACCATACAAATTCAAAATGCTTTTCATTTCATTAAAAATATTGAGGGTTCATATACATAAGTCTTGGAAGTGAACCTTTTCAAATTTTGGCATTGATGTTTTTGAATTATTGTAAAGCCCTGGTTCTGCTTATTGTCTTCCTTTCTTTTTTTTCATGGCAAGAACTATAAATTACGTTTTATTATAATCCAAAGGGAACCTAGCTGCTTAAAGATCTTTTATCTCTGTGAATTCTTGTGAATTCTAATTTCATTACTATGTGGCATTCTAATATTAAGATTTTCTGCAGATTGTAAAGGCATTGCAATTTATACATGAGAAAGGAATAGCTCACCTGGATGTAAAACCTGATAATATTTATGTCAAGAATGGAGTTTATAAACTAGGTGATTTTGGATGCGCAACTCTCCTTGATAAGAGCCTGCCAATTGACGAGGGTGATGCACGCTATATGCCACAAGAAATCCTGAATGAGAAATATGATTATCTTGACAAGGTTGATATCTTCTCTTTGGGAGCATCTATTTATGAATTAATCAAAGGATCGCCTTTGCTAGAATCTGGACCTCAGTTTTCGAGTCTTAGGGAAGGAAAACTGCCACTTCTTCCTGGCCATTCATTGCAAATTCAAAACTTACTTAAGGTATAGCTTGTTATCTGAGCTTTTCATCTCTTTTATTGTTTATAGATTAGGTTGGAGAGATATTATTAGGGTGCATTTTGAACAAAATACAAAAGAGAGTAAGTGTGGCACCCATATGCTGTTTTTCCTTGTTCCATATAATTATACATCTGCATGAAAAAGAAACTAAACTGTTGTATCTTAGTTAAATGGTATATCTTCATATGGATAAATCATTACCAAATGACATGGTTTTTCTGTGATTTGTAATGGGAAGTACTCGAAATAGAAAGAACGAAAAATGTTGAGTAAAGAAAAAGAAATCCATATAGATAAGGTCACTGTTGATTATGTAAATCTGTTTTAAGTGTTGTTTTTAGATGAAGCAGGTTTTACTTTTTCCATGCCAGTACTCATATGTTCTTAATTATACTATTACCTGAATCTCCGGTCCATCAATAGATATGAGATAGGCTACTATATATATTGTTCAACTCTTAAAGTGGCAATCAGTAGGATCCTTACGTTACTTCAGTATAGTTCCCTTGTTGAATAACAAAAGATATATCTGTCAGTGAAAGAAACTTGGCTTTCAATTTTGTAACGTGGTTTTCAAGTAATAAAAAACTTTGATAACATGGCTAATCTGATCTGATATCTTCATTATGCTGCCAGGTCATGGTGGACCCTAATCCAGTTCGGCGACCTTCTGCTAAAGAATTAGTAGAAAATCCAATTTTTAATAGATTTGGGAAAAATATGAAAACCTGAGTAAAACCACAATTTGGTTTACTGGGATTGGATTGTTGTATATGCACTACGCTATTGCTTATGATCAGCTGGGCGGCAAGGAGTGCTGGGGTCAGATTTATGTTGACGGTCTTTATGTAATTTATGCACCTAGTTTTCTCAATTGAAGGTGTAAGTTTTGTAAATTTTGGTGTAACAGTCTTGCAAAGTGCTGTAGCATGATTCATGAACCGAATATATGCAATTCTACCAAGGGTCTCTTGGCTTGACCGTGCTTGTAGTGTCCAATCTTGGCAGAAGTTTTTTTTTTTTTTTTTTCCCTTAAATTTTCTGTTTTACGTTGTCATTTTACTTTGTTTGGCATTGATTATATGTGATTAGGCTTTAATTAAAAGTTAGAAAAGTAAAGATCAATGAAACTTAATGTCAACTACTTTCACTCCACGTCTCCACATGTTCTTTATCTTATATAAAATGTTTTTTTTTTAAAAAAAAGAAAAAGAAAAAGAAAGGCTGGAACAGCCGTTCAATAGAATAACAAAACCGCGTAATCCAAACTCCAATGACAAAAGAACTCATCATTAACTTGTATTGTATAATGAGTCATGAGTCATGAGTCATCATATCAGCAAATTTCTTTGTATCATGTGTCTGTTAAGTTTTCGATGCCAAACGAAATTACACGCGGATTCTATTGTCGTTTTTGTTCGAATATTCTGCACTGACATGAATTATGCCCTTCAATGTCAAAAGTGGAATCATATATTCATATTGGAATGTAAAAAAATGTCGTAAAAGCATTTAAATGAGTGAAGAGAAACAATGAACTAAATCCAAATTGGTTGGCTACTTGTTAGTTTGTTCTTTGAAATTTAATAGAAGAAAGTCGGTTACTTGTTTGGTTATAGAATTTCGACTAGGCATTTAGAATATGTGGAAATAGTGGGAAATGTCACCTTTTACATGGAAAAAGAAACAATAAGTTCTCGGATTTATGTTTTGCTTGTTATTTATTGTGTCCAATTGTTTGGCAGTTTCTATGGATGAAATGAGAAATCCTTGTTCTATTGTTTGGTTACTATCAAAATTTATGGAATGTAATTCCTTACCATAAGTGATATTTTGTTATGCTTACCAATTTTTTTTTTTTTTTTTTTTCCAAAAAACTTTTCAAATTATGTAGCATATGAGTTGTCTACATCTTGTAAATATGGTGCGGGATGTTATGTTGACAATTCACATGCCACATCATTTGGAAAGTTTTTTGGGAAAAAAATCTTGTAAGCCTAACATTACTCTCGATGAAAATAACTTGAAAACTTAGATCAAAACTATTAAGTGTTTGAAGATGTTTTTTCATAGAAATCAATAATCATAAAAAATCTATAAAATAATATTCCTCATTAAATTACTTGGTGGATTATAAGTATTTTTAGCAAATATATTTGATATAGATATCTCCAAAGGCTTTTTTTGATTTTTTTCAATACATAAATAAATCACAATTTACTCTTTAAAATATAAATAATTGTAATATATACCATTTGTCACTACGTAGATGGGATCATTCCATTTATTTATTAGTAATAAAATGAAATAATTTCATCATATCAAATTAATTATATAATCGATGAGAGCCGAGTGCCGACATTTCTATGGTAAAACCATGCAGAAAAATACAAAGGATGGCAAAATCTTTGTAATTTTCTCCTGTCGAATACACAAACTGTAGATATTGAAGATTTCGTGGAAACAACATTTTAGATAAAAATTTTATAGTTTATTTATTATTATGTCAATCAATTTTTGTAGTTAATTTTTAGATGCTTTAATAATTAATATTCGCTTGACGTGGCAAAGCTACCGGTAGTTTCTATAGATCAAATATTCAAATTTTATTCTTAAAATATTTCGTGATTATTAAAGAAAAGATGATGGTGATTATTAATATTTTATTTAATTAATCATCGATTAGTATTATTAAATATGACATTATTGCTAGAAATTCTTTCAAACTTATACAATGAGTTTGGCAAATGATGGATAACAAAAAGCCCAATTATATTATAACACAATGTTACAATTTTTTATTTATTATAAGTATTATACTATTATATAAATTCAAGATTTTATAGGGACAGAAGAGGACTTAAACCCTCAACCTTGTTGTACATGTGTGAAGGGTATACTAAGTATTAACGGACTAACCTCATCTTATTTACAATGATACAATTTGAGTCGTTGCTAATTGCTATTCAAAGTTTAAATAAATAAATAAATAAACCAGGGACGTAGTTTGCCTAGTAGAAAGATAAGTTTAAGATTTAGGTAAATGACTCTCAATTCAGCGGCTATCCCTTTCCTGTGACGTATCAAAAAGCAGAAACATATAACACGTGATGATGACTAAACAGCACATGATGCTTGTCTTTTTTTTTTTTTTTTTTTTTTTTTTTTAAAGTCTTCTTCCTAGTAGTTGTAGACTTGTAAAAGTTATAATTTGTAAAGCCATCTCTCTAGAAGTCTAGAACACACTAGTAGACGTGAATAAATCGTGAAGTCGTGATACACTATGGTGTATACACATGGCAAATCAAGCTAAATTGGATTTTCCGGTATCCACGCTGCCTTTTTTTTATATATATAGATCGGATTACATATCTCGCTTTTATAGCCGTCCATCAGTGTAAACGACTTGAAGTTTTCAATACACCCGCATGCAGGATAGTACTACTATTGCAATTTGTCACGAGTGCACGAGAGGAGACCGTTGACTTTGTTAGTATGTCATTGTTATGGTGTAGTCGTCGAATTGGACGTCACCAATTAGAAAATGTGGTAGTAATTATGCATTTGCACTTGACCATTATAATTCCATCTTTTGGGTTGATTATTATATATACAATTCATATGTTGAAATGGAACAAATTGTTTTTAATTCACATATGATTAAAGATTCAGATTCCTTTTAAACCCTAAATGATAGAATAATTGGTTTACTTGTGTATAAATTAAAGAACGAAAATTATTTATTAGGTGCGGGAATTTTTTATACATATTATTTGTGCGGAATATGTTGAGATTCTAATTTACACCGGTATAGATGATAAAAATATACATTTTTACACGGATATCAATTAAGATCTTATACATAAACAGCACATTATCAAGATTCTAATTAAAGAATATTGCATACAATATATCAATTTGATCTCCGAGGAGTTATAAGCATTAGCTACCTTTAGAATTTTCTATAACTTAACTAATTCAATGGATCTGGGAAGTGGGAAGACACATAAAAGTCTAAAAAGACTAAAAGAGTATCAAAATGAATCTATATTACAGAGTTTAATATAATTAAAAAAGATATTAATATAATTTTTGAAATTTGAGGAATCTATTGATTTTAGAATTTTCAAACATTGCGTCACAAAGATCCTAATCAACATATATATTTGGCCTCGAAGGTCTCGTATTTGGAGAGAAAATTGGTTGTATATATATAGTGAGTCTCTCATAAGGGATCCCTTATTTTAATTTCGGTAAGGACCAAGATGAAAACACATCGATTTTAATGAATTTTAATCTGAAATTTTTTGTGGATAATGAGTTCATTGAAATCTACCTATGAACAAAATTTGAGAATTTTCCGAACACTAGAACTATTTATCCAAATTTTGTTAAATATGAAGGCATCAGAAAATATGCGAAATATAGGAAAATTCAAGAAAAATAGTTCTAATATGCGAAAAATTCTCAAATTTTGTTTATAGGTAGATTTCAATGAACTCATCATCCACAAAAAATTTCAGATTAGAATTCATTAAAATCGATATGTTTTCATCATGGTCCTTACCGAAATTAAAATAAGGGATCTCTCATGAGAGACTCACTATATATATATATATATATATATATATATATATATATATATATATATATATATATGTTACATGATGGGTCTAGCTACAATATAGCAACTGTGTATAGTTGTTGGAGTGAAAATTAGATATTGGATTTTAATCCAAGAGTTCATAAAATTCAAAGGTTTTAAAAAAAATAAAAATAAATAAATAACTAATTAAAATATTTACTTTTGATAACTAATCCAATATCATATTGTTAACATCAACTTAACAAAACTCATTACATGATTTATTTGAATAAAAGACGAAGATGCTAAGCAGGTGACTTAGTTTGTGTTTGATATGGTTTTTGTAAGGGCTAACGTCGTTTTTTTAATACTAGAAGCTGTTTTGAAGTTTTTTTTTTTTTTTTTTTTTTTTTGGCAAAAATCAAAACAATTTTTTTAATATATGAATTGTCTCAACTACCCTTTATAAAAACTATTTTATTTCTATCAGGAGAAGCCCAAAATTTGGACTTTCCCAAAAAGTTTGTTTTTTAAAACATATGAATTGTTTCAATTACTCTTTATAAATTTTAGATATTCCACCTTTCATCGTAAATATATTGTTAACACATTTTTTTGTAATTTACACAACAAAAAGCTATTTTTAAAAATATCTTGTCAACACTTTTTTTTTAAAATTTATACAACCAAAAGTTTTTATGTTAAAAACTCTATTCGATAAAAGCTTTATTAATAAAAGATTTACTCTAATAACTCTACTTAAAAAGTCATACCAAATACACTCTAAAAGTAAAACTCATTACGTGATTTATTTCATGATTCTAAGCAAGCCTTAGAAAATAGTAAAGAAAGACTAATTTTGAGTCTAGACATGCCCCAAACGTGGCCTCTCCTCCCCGGCCCTTTTTCTTTGCACTTTAAATATCATCCCCCCACCGATCCCCACATTTAGGAACCCCAACTCTCTTCACACCAAACTCCACCTTTTAGAGAGAGAGAGAGAGTGTGTGTGATATATTATATATATATCGTGAGGTTCTCTTTCTTGATCTTTTCATCGATATCATTTTGAATTTTCTTGAGCATTATATTCTCGAGTTCTTGTTTTATAATTATTATAGTGTTGGAAAAATGTCAAGCGACGTGGTTAATAATAATCATGACCCCAATACAACAGAAGATAATTACGAGCAGGAAGAAGTAGCAGCAGCTTCTCAAGAACTCAAAGCAAGGAAACTTTCATGGCAAAAGCTGCGCAGACTCGACTCCTTGGACATCGAATCCCGCACTGTTTCAAGCCATCCCCACCACGCCTCCAAGGTACGTAGTCGATCTGCATATACTAATATTATTTCTTCATCACCACATACATAATTGAATTGCATGGACATGATATATATATGCATGCATCTAATTAATAAAACGATTTTTGTTTCTTTTTTCTTGTTTTGAAGGGTGTGAAGTGGTCGATAATCTTTCAACTAGCTTTCCAAAGCATTGGCATAGTTTATGGAGATATTGGAACGTCGCCGCTTTACGTTTATGCAAGCACCTTCACTAATGGCATCAAACATGCTGACGACATCCTCGGAGTGCTTTCTTTGATCTTATATACCCTCACCTTGATCCCTCTGGTCAAGTACGTCCTCATCGTTTTACGTGCTAACGACAATGGTGACGGTAAGATACATATATGAAACTAAATTTTACACTAATGACAGGTTTCTGCCACCCAAATTTAATTCAGAAATTTAGTTCAAAAACCCCTCTTGAGTATCAGAAACCACCTATTTAAAAAATAAATAAACCGTTAGATGATTTCTTCGGTTCATTTGCCCAAGCCTTTTGTAATATATTAATTTGAATATTAAAGTACTACGGTGGCAACTGGCAAGATTAATAGCTGGGGAGAGGTTTTATCGGTCAGGTCTTTCTTATTAACAACAAATAAGGGAGGTGTTTTCTATGAAAAGTCAAGATTTGCTTTATACTGTATATAGAGATTTAGTTTATATTTATTAATTTTAAAGAAAGTTATTTTTTTTTTCTTTCTCAAAAACAGAAGTTTAGAAATAGAATAGAAATAGTAAAATAAATATTAAAAAAATTATGTTAAATATATATATGAATTCAAATTAAAAGGCCCTTTAAATAACAAACTAAACTCTGCATGATTTTTCCGATGAAAAAGAAGAGTAATTGCTGATGAAAGAAAAGTTTCATGTTATCGATCTGCTACTTTTAATTTCCTTGTTTGACCTCAAAGGCTCCAAGCACTTTTCATTTTTCCTACAAATAAATTATGTTTTATAAAAATATTTACGTTTTTTTTTTCTTCATTTCTATATGGTAAGCGGGTGGATTCTAAGTTTTTTTTAGTTTGTTCTCAATTATTATCATTATCTCTAATCAAAGGTAATATATAATAAGATATACAAAAGGATGTTATCATCTAGTCCGATCCCTCTTAATATATATTCAATCATATCGGTCGATCCCCGGCCCCGTGCCCCACCATTCCACCAACCTCGGACTGGCCATCACTTTATAGATGCATAATTAAATGACATTTTTTACCAAAAAAAAAACACAAGATGTCAAATTTTATCTACACTCATCATTGGATTTACATATTTACATGAACAAATTTACAGGAGGGACGTTTGCTTTGTACTCTCTAATATGCCGATATGCGAAGGTTGGATTGCTCCCTAGCCAACAAGCTGAGGACTGCAGTGTGTCCAATTTCCAGCTTGAGTTACCAAGCAAAGGTCTTAGAAGGGCATCAACTCTCCAGTCCAAGCTAGAGAACAGTCGGTTCGCCAAGTTTTTCCTATTGATGGCCACCATGCTTGGCACTTCTATGGTCATCGGTGATTGACGCAGAACGGAAGTTCTAGGGTTTACCAGCGTAACCCCTAAAGTAACAAAACTGGAATCCACCAGTAAAGAACGAATGTATGTAAACCAAAAATTGATAATATTATTGAATAATTCTGAAACTGAAAACAAAGAGCCTTAAATAGCCTCTTGAAACCCTAAAATAAGCAAAAAGACTAAAATATCCTCAAACTAAACAAAAACAACTAAAAACGGAAAAATAAGAAAAAACACAAAATCTTCGGTTGCCCGACAGCCTAACTTAAACTGCCCCGATGAGGATGCAAATGACGTCAACCGGGGAACCCTGGTTGCCATGCTATAGATCTCTGAAAACCCTTTCCGAAAACATATTATAATAGGAAATCTGACAACCGAGTCAAAAGTTATGCCCGTTTCTTTGGAGCACCTCTTTTGGACAATTTCCTGTCCATCTCTTCTTCAAACTCTAAAGCCAACTGTCCTACATCAGTGATGGTGTCCTCACTCCTTGCATCTCAGGTAATTTGTTTCTTCATGTACACAAGATAATAGGTGATTAATTAGAATATAACCCCTCACAACTAGTTCCTCACGGACACTGATTTTATTGCAATAATTCAAAAAATAAATAAAATAACTTCAATTGAGATCGAATCAAACAACCGCATGCGCATTGAATTGTTTTATTAATCAAACAACCGCATGCTTTTTTAGCAAAGTCAAAACTAGCTAGTGTATATATATGACTATTGAGTATTGACTGCAGTTTTATCGGCTGTGGGTGGAATCAAGGAAGCGGCACCTGCAATGACAGAAGGTATTGCTCATACTCATCACTTATACATCTAATGAATTATTAAATAAATAAAATTATTGTTTGACTCCAAAATTGTTGAAGTCTGTAACCTAGACAAATTTTTTGAATAATATTGTTGCTTCAACCAGCATATTATGTACATACCAAGTGACGCACGTCGATTTGGAATCTTTCCCTTCTCCTAGGACCATTAAATACAAACATAGAAAACCAATTATTTACCTATATAAATTTTAAATATTGATGGCTCAAATAACGACAAAATAAGTATGGATCTATCTTAAAATTATATATTACGGAGTGAAATAGTATTCTAAAAAAAATTGAAAAAGTAAAAAAAAATATTATATATATATACAGAAATTCTATTATCAGTTCGAACTGACAAAAGTTATATCAGTTCCTTGTATGTGGGCCACTGGATTTAAATACTTTGATTTGGCTGTATGCACTTGTCAGTCAAAGTATTTAAATCCAGTGGCCTACATACAAGGAACTGATATAACTTTTGTCAGTTCGAACTGATAATAGAAAGACTATATATATATATATATGATGGTTCTCTAGTAAGGACATCATCAAATTATAAGTTAAGAACGTCCAACCACAGCCACACATTTATATTAGATGTAGGTATTTGTTAATGTAGGGCTTTGAGCCCATCGTGAATGTGTGAAATTTTTTACATTTCATTACTTTATTATATTTTTCATTCATAAATTGAATTGTAGAGGCAAACCCAAATATATATATATATATATATATATATATATATATATATATATATATATATATATATATATATTGAGAAATTGCATAAATTTTATACGAAATTTAACAAGTTGGAAATTTATCATAATTAATTCTTCCTTCAATTTATAAAATCTGTTAAAAATCTCTTATGTTCCTGAAATGTGTCTTAATTTTTCAACTTCATTAAAAAAAAATTCATCAACATACCATATGTATAGTGTAACCGTGTAAGTAGACATACATACTACTTTTACTAAGTTAATTAATATTTTGATGATGAGAAGAGGTTGGTTCGGTGGGTGCACACTTACTAATTAAACAGTAGTGTTGGGTGCTCATTTTGCAATGTAACAAAATAAATATACATACCCATGACGTGGCCATGAACACTTTACTAATTAAACAGTAGTTTCTGATGATGTATTATACAATATTTTGTTCACAGAAAGGATTGTTTGGATATCAGTAGCCATCTTGATCGGTCTCTTCTCGGTGCAAAGACTTGGAACAGATAAGGTTGGCTACAGTTTTGCGCCCATAATCTGTGTTTGGTTCACCCTCATTGGCTGCATTGGCGTTTATAACTACTTCAAATTTGATCCATCTGTAATCAAAGCTTTAAATCCAGTGTACATCCTAGATTATTTCAAAAGAAACAAGAAAGATGCTTGGATTTCCCTTGGTGGCATTGTCCTTGCAATAACAGGTATGTAACATTGTCCTTGATTTCCCTTGCTAGAGCATCCAATTAAGATTGTAATTAATACTAATCTTGGAAATTAAATTGATTTGCTGATGATTAATTTACTTTTCAAATTATTAAAGGAACTGAAGCTTTGTTTGCGGATGTTGGTCATTTCACGGTTCGGTCTATACAAATAAGTATGTGCACTGTAACATATCCAGCTCTAGTTTTGGCATACACTGGCCAAGCTGCTTTCCTTCGAAAGCATACTGACTTAGTCAGTGATACATTCTTCAAGTCCATTCCAGGTAATTCAATTTAAATGATCATATATTTATGGTCACATATATATTTTCCATTCTTCAAGTCCATTCTAGATATAATTTGGATATATTTTATGCATGGCAGGTCCTTTGTATTGGCCAATGTTTGTGGTGGCTGTATTGGCAGCAATCATAGCTAGTCAAGCAATGATTTCAGGGACTTTCTCAATCATCCAACAATCCCTTTCATTGGGTTGTTTCCCTCGTGTGAAGATCGTGCACACATCGGCTAAATACGAAGGACAAGTTTATATTCCTGAAATCAATTACCTACTCATGTTAGCTTGTGTAGGGGTCACTCTTGGTTTCAAGTCCACTGCCAAAATTGGCAATGCATATGGTAATAATTAACACCACATCTCACTCAATTAAATCTGAAAAATAAATTAAATATGGAAACTGATTACGGAATTAATAATGTTGCTGCTGCTGCAGGGATCGCGGTGGTGTTTGTAATGACACTCACATCATCTTTTCTGGTACTTATCATGATAATGATATGGAAGACCAACATACTTCTCATAATCTCTTATGTTCTGATCATTGGTTCTGTTGAGTTTCTCTATTTAAGTTCAGTCCTATACAAATTTGACCAAGGAGGATACTTACCATTAGCCTTCGCCGCGCTTCTAATGACTATTATGTACGTTTGGAACGACGTATATAGAAGGAAGTACTATTATGAGCTCGATCACAAGATTTCTCCGGAGAGAGTAAAGGGAATAGCTGCTGACACAAATGTTTGCCGAATCCCTGGACTTGCTATGTTCTACTCAGAGCTTGTTGAAGGTATCCCGCCCATTTTCCAACATTATGTGGGCAATGTACCTGCATTACACTCAGTCCTCGTCTTTGTCTCCATCAAATCTCTACCAATTAGCAAGGTTCCTCCAGCAGAACGGTTTCTTTTCCGAAGAGTGCAACCGAGAGAGCTCAATGTGTTCCGTTGTGTTGCAAGGTACGGGTACACGGATGTGAGGAACGAGGAGGAGCCGTTTGAGAGAATGCTGGTTGAAAAATTGAACGAGTTTATAAAAGATGATTATTGGCTATCTCAAATGCTCATCAACAACGGGGAGAATAATAATATTTGTGAAGTAGATGGTGGTGATCATGGGTTGGTTAATGGAGATCATGAGGTTGATCAGGATGTGAGGGTTTTTCGAGACGAGAAGAGAAGAGAGGCAATGGAGAGAGAGCTTGAAATGGTGGAAAATGCTTGGAGAGCTGGTGTTGTTCACTTGATTGGTGAGAGTGAAGTGGTTGCAAGCAAAGGAGCTGGTATTGGGAAGAGGGTTTTGATAGATTATGCTTACAATTTCTTGAAGAAAAACTTGAGACAAAGTGAGAAAGTGTTTGATATTCCTCACAAACGCATGCTGAAAGTGGGAATGACTTACGAGCTTTGATTACAACACAAACTATACAAGTGATTATCAAAGAGGTGGATTAATTTCAGCTCTGAAGTGTAGACACCTGTACGTTGTAAAGAATAATATAAGCATAATCATATATATATATATATATATATATATATATATAAAAGAATGTTATAGGCTTATAGCTATGGTATGCAAAGGCCTTGCTTGTTAAATGTTGAAGGCAAGTGGTTATGTATTGCGTTCCTTGTGGAAGTATATATATTAATTCAAGCGTGATTTCTAAGATATTAATTACTTGCAATCTTGCATAGTTAATGACCGGGGAATGGAAAGATTTCTATTGTTACCAAACAACTGATCAGTCTAGCTAACTCAATAAATATGAGAAAGTTAATTATGCATTTTTAAAATTTTTTTTTTTAATATAAATATAAATTTAACTGTTTTCCACCTGATACTAAACATCAATACCCGAACAACAATATGAGCTAGATTTACCACTCTGAATCTCTGATACCAGATTTCATTAATGCCCAAGCATGCAACAAGTGATTTACCATGCATGTTCCACATAGGGTGTGAGGGCTTATCACTTACCATCTTAAAAGAGTATGTTTGGTGTATGGGATGGATTAGGATATGACTAATTTTAGTCGCATCTCCCATGTTTGATGGTTTCATGGGATGAGATTATACCCATACAACCAACTTATCCCACATTAGTGGGGATTAATAAGTCCCACCATTAATGGTAGGACTAATTTTAGTTCCACCACTTAATAATTTTTTTTTTTTTTCTCTTTTCAACTTATTTACTTTTTATGTAATTAAAATATAAATATATTTTAATAATTAATAAAATAGTTTATTCTAAACATTTTAAAAATAATAATTTTTAACATTAACAAATAAAAATAAATATTATTTTGTTTAAAATGTTGGGATTTATGCCCTAAAACTTGTAATTTGTAAATGTTATAAATTCATTAATAAAAGAAGTAGTTATTTTATTCAATTAACATAACTCATACATTTATAATATATGTGCTAGCATCCAAGATTGCTAGATGTAATCTCAAAATGAGTATATGAATGTCATATACAGAGGAATTCATTTTGAGACATGCAATCTAAAGAGTCCGTAGAAAACAAATAAAACTAGGTACTTTATTTGTGGTTAATCTATAGTTGCGGTCCATTTTGTAATGTATGGTGGTCTTATCATAGACTACTCATATGGTGTTATGAGAATGGAGGCACCTTATATGATGTGATCATATAGGACTAGGCCACGATCTATATGAATCTATCACTAAGATCCGTTAGTTGAAAAGATTCATATATATCGACAAATGATGGCTGTATATGAGTGATCTAAATCCTGAGTGTCTCAAGGCAACAAAAGGCTCACAACCCACCAAGAAAGACAAAAGCCTAAGAAGCAAAAACAACACCTGTTCACAGGTGGACCTAACAAACTACAAACCCAAGCCAGCTAATAAGAAAACAACACTCAACAAAAACATAGCAACATCCCACCAGAAAAAACGAACACCAGACAAGCTGCAAAAACAGATAACCAAAACGGAACCAGAAACACAAATATACTGAAGCAGAGCATTAATCATTGTTTTTTCTGAAATTAACCAGGGATTCTTGTCTCTAGCACTAGTTGCTAAAATTTAAAAGTGAAAAATTAAAATAAAATAAAAAAACTAAATTTGATGATCAATAACAAATTTTCAACAAAAATTTGATGATGACAATGTCATACCATGTCATGTGCCTCCAATTTTATAATCAGAACCAAAGTTAGATGTATCATACTATCATGTATATATATAGAGAGTACTGCAAATCTGCAATTACATACCTGTGTGTGGGCCGTGTGAGAAGAGAGTGTTAAAGTGGTGACTGGTGAGACGGTGACGGTGAGCCAGTGACGGTGAAGAACCGGTGAGCCGGTGAGATGTGGTCAGTGAGCTGTGGTTAGAGTATTTGAGATTCTGAGAATGAGCTGCGGCAGCAAGAAGACAAGAATAAAAAAAGAAATTAGGTTTAGGGATTTAGGGATTTATATATACTGCTCAAAACAGTCGGGTCCACGGGTTCGGGTCCAGGTTTCTAACCAGACCTAGACCCGACCCGGACCCGAGGCGGGTTTTAAATTATGGATCCAGACCCAACCCGCGACTGAAATGAGAGGACCCAGACCCGACCCACACGGTTCGGGTTCGGTTCGGGTCTTACGGGTCTAGGTAAAACTGCCATCCCTAATACAGACTTGTAAAGACTTTAAAAACGTCTTTAAAATCATGTGGTATTCAATCAAGACTTTTTAACAGTCTATGAAAGTGGGGTATTCAAAATCTCAATGACTTTTAATGACTTTAAAATATCAATGATTTTTAGTTATAATAAATCTCACAATTTGTCTATCATTCCTACCAAAGACTTTGAATGACTTTTTTTTATTATTTTTTTTTTTATAAAAACAAAAATAGAAAGAATTTCATTTTAGAAGAAAAACATAAAATCTAGGGTTTCTCTCTAAAATCCTAGAGTTAGAAGTAGGCGGTTTTTTTAGGGTTTTGGCTTGGTTTCTACGTTTTTTTTCTTTCTTTTTTCAACTTTATGTGTTTTTTCGGGATGAATCCAAACGAGATTTCGAGGTTGTGTGCAGAACTGTCTATCCATGGGGAGGAGGAGAAGTTGTGGAGTGTACAAGATACGATAACGAAAGCGGCGGAGAAGAAGCTGGACTTATGTTTGGTGGGTAAAATCCTGTCACCAAAACATGTCAATAGAGAAACTTTTAGGGTAGTAATACCTAGGATTTGGCAAACAAAGGTGGATATTGAGGTGGTTCAGGACAATATATACCTTTTTTATTTTTGAAATCCTAGTGACAGATTTCGTGTGTTGTCAGGTGGACCTTGGAGTTTTGATAACTGTCTTATTGTATTGGAAAAGTTAGCGAGAGTCGGAGATATTGAAAGGCTTCCGTTTGATAGGGTTGTGTTCTGGTTACAGATAATAAATAAGCCTTTCATTTGTATGACCAAAGAGATGGGAGAATTTATTGGCAGATGTTTAGGAGATTTAGTTGATATAGATGTGGGTGTTACGAGCGAATGTTTTGGGAAATATATGCGTCTCAGAGTTACTATTGACGTTTCAAAACTTTTGAAGAGGTTTCTAGGGTTGGAATTGAAACAAGGTGTGGAATCAATGCTGTTGATTCGTTATGAAAGACTTCTAAAGTACTGCTTTCATTATGGTATTATCGAACATTCTTACCAGCTTTGTCAGTCTAGGAAGGAGAATGACGGTTTTGTCTCTAGGAAGGAGTTTGTGCATGGTCCGTGGTTGAGAGCTACATGTGTGCTAGGTCAAAACAAAGGGGCAAGCTAGTATCGTTCTAACGGTGAAGGCTCGAACTAGCAGGGTTTGAGAAGGGAGTTGGACAATAATGGGTGGGAGCGGAATGAACATCATGATAGTGGTAGTCATGTTCAGTTCGCAAAGGAGGCTATAGATCAACAACGACCACAGTCAGTGGGTATGGAGGAGGATCTTCAGGAAAGGGCTGGACAACAAATGGGTGAGTCTGTAGTAATGGAGAAGAGGACGGTGGTTTTATCGAGGGTTCATGTTTTAGGGAATATATTCCTGGAGGATTCTATTCTAGATGACAATTCTACAGGAATTCGGGGTGACAAGAAAATTTTTGTTTCTTGTCAGGAGGAAACCTACCTGCACGTAAATCCAAAGATGGGTGTTGGAATTTGTCCACCTTTAATTATGTCGAAAGTTATGGTAGAATCTGATTTTCGTTTCAAGTCAGTGGGGAGTGTGGGTGGTAACCGAGTAAGCTCAAGAGTTGAAGGAAGGGGGTAGAGGTTACGAAGAAGAAAGGAAAATGGAAGAGATGGGCAAGAGAGGGTGTTGTGAAGGAAGTGGAGTCGGTGGGAGGATCTGTTGAGGGTAAAAAGAGGCATAATGGGTTGGAAATGGAGTTATATGCGGGAGGTGTAAAGAAGTAGAGGTCTAACATTGCTTTTGACCATGAGTCAATTGAGATATCGGTGAGTCAGGTGGAGGAGTCCCCGGCTCGCCGAACTCAATGAAAACCTTGTTTTGGAACACTCGAGGTTTAGGAGGGGGCCGAGCGTTCCGCGTCCTACAGTCGTTAATGCAGGAACATCGCCTTGAGATTATTTTCCTGATGGAGACAATCTGTGATCATAAAGCTATGGAGTGTATTAGAATTAAATTAGGTTTTGATTCGAAGTTGGTTGTTGACAGAGATGGTAATAGCGGGGGTCTTTGTTTATTTTGGAAATTGATTGTGGATGTGTCTCTACTGTCATACTCCAGGTTCCACATTGATACGATGGTGACTTCGACTAATAATAAAACCTAGAGATTAACGGGCTTCTATGGAAGTCCAATGTCGTCGTAGAGAAATCATGGATGGACATTATTATGAAGGTTAGAGGGTCTAGCTTCCCTTCCTTGGTTGGTAGGGGGGATTTCAACGAAATTTTGTGTTTGGAAGAGAAAGATGGCAGGGTTTTGCATCAAGAGTCGTTTATTCGTAGCTTTTGGGATGTTTTGGAGGATTGTGGTTTGAAGGATTTGGGCTTCAATGGACTGATTTTCATTTGGTCTAATAGAATGAACCATCCGGATTTGGTTAGGGAAAGATTGGACCACTGTGTTTGAAACTTATTCCCCTATTATTCGATTACTCATTTGGATTTTTGGAATTCGGATCACAAACCGATCATGTTGCATATTGATGAAAATCTGGTGGCTAGGAATGTTGGAAAACGAAGGTTCTTTTATGAGATGTGTTGGGCGGATAGAGAGGAGTGCTTGGATTTGATTCAAAGTACTTGGGCGGGACCTGACAGCATAAATAAGCTTGATAAGTTGATGGGCTACTTATCTAGGTGTGCTGTGCGTCTTCAGAAGTGGATGTGGAAAATAAGAAGGCTTTGCAGGTTGGTGTTTTGCGTAAGAAAACTGAGTTGGCTTTGGTGTATGGTGTGGGTGATAGAGTGGACTGGAAGAAGTACATGAGAGTTGAGTGTGAGCTTGACAGTATGCTTAAGGTTGAGGAGGTTTTCTGGCAGCAGAGGTCGAGGGTTTCGTGGCTGAGGGAATAAGACCTAAATACTAAATTTTTCCATGCGAAGGCAACTTCGAGAAAGCGTCGGAATTGTTTGTGTGGGTTGTTTGACAGTGGGACTGATGGTTTGTGGAAGACAAGAGATGAGGACATGGAAGAGATCATCCAGAATTATTTTACAGATCTTTCTGCTACATCTAGGCCGTCGGTTGTTGTTGTGCATGAGGTTTTGAATTCGGTTCAGGTGTCACTGCAACTTGATTTGAACGTTTATTTGGACTCGATTTTTACTGCTGTAGAGGTCCGATTTGCTCTCTTTTAGATGAATCCTTCTAAAGCTTCGGGTGAGGATGGTTTCCCGGTAGCCTTCTTCCAAAAATTATGGTCTGTGGTTGGTCAAGATGTGACTCAACTGTGTCTTGAATGCCTTAATGGGGGGCTTTCGGTGGGAAATATTTATAGGACGGTGATTTGCTTGATTCCGAAAGTTTGTAAGGTGGAACATATGGCGGATATAAGACCTATCAGTTTATGTAATGTTATTTATAAATGTGTGTCTAAAGTTCTTGCGAATCGTTTTAGAAAGGCCTTGGGAAGTGTAATCTCTGAGAATCAAAGTGCTTTTGTTCCTGGTAGATCCATTACGGATAACGCGATGGTTGGTTTTGAGTGTATGCATGCTCTCCGATGTAAGGTGAATGGTAAGAAGAAGGGTTTTATGTCGATAAAGCTGGATATGACTAAAGCTTATGACATGGTGGAATGGTGCTTCGTTGAGGGTATGATGCGTCAAATGGGTTTCTCAGATAAGTGGATTGGCCTTATTATGGAAAATTTGTGGTAATATCGTTCCTTCTCGTGGTTTGAGGCAAGGGGACCCTCTCTCACCCTATCTGTTTCTCCTCTGTGCTGGAGGGCTTTCCATTCTGATTAATGAGTCAGAAAGGTGTGGTAATTTTTTAGGTTTTCGTTGTAGTAGGTGGGGTCTGAAAATTACGCATCTCTTTTTTGCAGATGATAGTTTACTTTTTACTCGGGCCTCTAGGGAGGAATGTTTTAATATTAGAAAGTTGTTGGATTCCTATTCTCTAGCTTCTGGTCAATGCATTAATTTCAATAAATCTGTTGTTTGTTTCAGTAAGCAGATTTCTCAGACGGCTAGGTGTGATTTGGCGACTGTTTTTGGTATGTCTATTGTGGGGTGTCATAGCAAATATCTGGGTCTTCCATGTGTGATTGGTAGGAATAAAAGAGCTAGGTTTTGATACTATTAAAGATAGGGTGTGGAAGAAACTGCAATGTTGGAGTAGTCGTTTTTTCTCTAGTGGGGGTAAGGAAGTTTTAATCAAAGCTGTTGCTCAGGCGATTCCGGTTTATTCTATAAATATGTTTCGGCTTCCAGTGTCTCTTATTCAAAAGCTTCACCGTTTATGTGCTCGTTTCTGGTAGGGGTGGTGGAACCTTTAAGCGTAAGCTTCATTGGAGCTCTTGGGATGTTATGTGCAAATAGAAGGAGGAGGGGGGCCTGGGTTTCAGAGATTTGGGTTCCTTTAATGAAGCTTTGTTGGCTAAGCAATGTTAGAGGCTCCTTCAATTTTTAGATTCCCTGGTTACTAAGGTTCTGAAGGCTTGTTATTACCTGGAGGATCACCTCTTAAAAGCTGGTATCTTTTCTCTGGAAGAGTCTAGTCTGGGGTGGTGAGTTAGTAGAGAAAGGTTACAGGTGGAGGGTTGGGAATGGTCGATCGATTTATATTTACAAAGATAGATGGATTCCGCGTGAATCTACTTTTAAGATCATTTCTCCTCCATTGTTGGGTGAGTGGGCGACGATTGATTTGCTAAAAGGTGGTGATGGTTCCTGGAATTCGGATGTGGTCAAGCAAGCATTTGTTCATGTGGATGCAGATGCTATTTTGGGTATTCCAACAGGTAGGGTGGAGCTGGATGATTCATGTGGATGCAGATGCTATTTTGGGTATTCCAACAGGTAGGGTGGAGCTGGATGACAACCTTTTATGGCATTATGATGTGTTAGGATCTTTCTCGGTGAAGAGTGGATATCGCTCGGCTAGATCTTCGTTCACGGCTCCTAGTGGTTCGGGGTTGAGCTAGTCGGTTTCTTGGTGGAAATGGTTTTGGAAAATTAATTTGCCTCCGAAGATTAAGATCTTTTTGTGGAAAGCTTGTAATAATTGGTTCCCTACACGAGTTAACGTTGCCTCTCATGGGATGAAGCTGAATACTTTGTGTCCGATCTACCGTAAAAAGGAAGAAACGTCTTTACATGCGTTTGGCACTGTTCCTCCATGAAAGTGGTTCGTTCTTCCTCTGGGGTGAGTGAGGCTGGTCGTGTTCTGGATAGGGTGTCTTTCCTTGTTTTCTGCTTGTATTGTAAGGAGAAGGAAGACGTGGATTTTGAATTTCTGTGTGTTGTTTGGTGGAGGATTTGGTTTAGAAGAAATCAGCTGCTATTTTCGAATAATGTCTTGCATGTGGAAGGAATTGTTGAATGGGCTGTGAATTTCTTGACTGATTTTTGGGATGCTAGGAGTGTTGAGCTACGTGAGAAGGTTGGTCCGTCGAGGGAGGTCTACTGGAAGGCGCTTACTGCTGGTATTGTCAAAATTAACTCGGATGCAGTGTTGGATGATGTTAAGTTGGTTTCTGGTGTTGGGGTGGTGATATGTGACTGGAAATTGGAGGTTTTGGCTTCTTGTTGCCAAAGGTTTGAGGTTTGTTTCCATCCTCTTATAGCTAAAGCTATAGCTATCTTGACTGGTATGAGATTGGCGTTGGAGTTGGGCTTGTTTCTGGCTCTGGTGGAGTCCGATGCTCTTGTGGTGGTGGATTTGATCTCTGCTAAGGTGGTTTCGGTCTCGGATGTGGGGATTGTCATTCATGATATTTTAAATTTGATTAGTTCTTGTTTTGTTTCTTTTACTTTTGTTCCTAGACTTGCTAATAAAGTGGTTCATGGTTTAGCCAAGTTGGCTCTTGATTATGAGGGTCGATCTGTCTGGGGTGGGGACTGTCCGCTTGCGGTGGAAAGTCTGGTTCTGGGTGAGTGCCCGTGCTGTGTAACCTGTTTTCTTTCTATTAGGGGTGGGCGTTTTTGGGTTGGGTGGAAAATGTTTCAACCAAATCCAACCCAACGTAAATTTTAACCCAACCCAACCCAACCCAACCCAACCCAATATTTGTCGGGTTGGGTTGATCGGGTTGGGCTTTTTAAACCCGATAGAAAAAATATATTTTAAT
Organism: Acer yangbiense; assembly: GCA_008009225.1. NCBI lineage: Eukaryota > Viridiplantae > Streptophyta > Magnoliopsida > Sapindales > Sapindaceae > Acer > Acer yangbiense. Next base: position 11,031,227 of record CM017764.1, read on the forward strand.
TCAAATTTTGTTATATCAAAATTCAAATTTAAAATAAATTTTCACCCTAATATCATATCACATAGAGTTTAGATTTCTTAAAAGCATCAAAATCAAATCACAATATATAATAAAAATTGTTTAAATATCTATTGTATAATAAAAATATAACAATTTATCTAACTTGGAAAGTCTCCATCTAAGCCTCCCATCCATTTTACAAATATAATCACTTCGTCGAATATCTCATGGTTGGATAATCTATTATTTATTTCAACCAACATAATAGTTTGTGTTTATATACAATTATTAGACTTTTTTCTACCAAATTCTTAATCAAATCCTAAGAAAAAAAAAAGCATTTTAAAGTATAATCAAAATGTGCCAATTAATACAAAAGATAAAGACAATATAATTGCATATTTTTAATAAATGTATTGTATATTATGGTATAAAATATTTAAAATTATGTATTTATATTTATCATTTATAATATTATAAATGGTGAATGAGTAAAATTTTTAAATATTAAAAAAAAATGAGATTTCATAATAAATCTAATAATAAATAAAATTATTTAATTTTTTATTTATTTATGTTGGGTTGTCGGGTTGGGTTGGGTTATATTTTATTAACCCAACCCAACCCAACCCGATCTAGTCGGGTTGGGTCGGGTTGGCGGGTTGGTGCCCACCCCTACTTTCTATGAATTCCATTTTCAAAAAAAAAAAAAAAAAAAAAAAAATCTTTGAAAAACATCAACCGCCAAACATATGTTCTATTTTCAAATAAAAACACTTCACAAATAAACTAAAATGAATAAACATTATTAAAAAAAAAACATACAAACATTAACGATTTATAAGAAAAAACAAAATTAACTAAAAAATAATATAAAACAAGTCTCCATCGGCTATGCAATTAAGGACGATAGATTTCATTTTTTTATCTCTATTTTCAAAAAAACTAAACAACACCGAAACAAATCAAATAAACTTCATTTATGCTAATTAAAAATAATAAAAGACAAAAACCACTAATCAATTATGCCAATATACCATAATCAAAGTCGTGTATGAGCATTGCTCCATGTAATTATGATTAATATCAAACTACTCACTTTTAGCCATGGGTCTTGTTCAACAACTAGATACGGTTTTTATGTGTTATCTTAGTAACTTGAATTAATTTTGGGTAGATTTTTTATACCCATTGTCATACTTTCGTAGAGACATGTAAACGTTAATATTATTGTCGGTTTGCTACATTTATTTGAAAACAAAATTAATAATATTTTGACTAATTATAAAAAATAAATAAAATTTTGACTGATTATAAAAAAATTGGGTGCATGATGTCATTATGATGCAAAATATAATAAAAAATACAAATAAAAATTTTAAAATTACAAATATAAATATGAATGCTTTTGTCAAGTTTACTTAACGATGTTTTTTTTTATTCTCTTAAAAATACATATTTTTATTGCCATGAGAAATATATATAATCACTACTAGAAAAAAGATGATTTATGACACTTATTTATGATGCTTTTTTTCAACCGTCAAGCCTATATGATGGTTTTTAAAAAATATCATAAAAACTTGATGGTTTGTTTTAAATTTCAAGATTTAATGATGCTTGTAGATAATATCATTAAATGTTGATGGTTTTTAAAAACCATTAATGATTGTTGACATTCAAAAACCGTCAAGAAAGGTTGAAATTTAAAATGAATGAATTATTAATAAGAAAGATAAATAAAATTTAGTATTTATATCTATACTTATAAAAAATATTCTTGTTGAAAAAAAAATCTTCAAATGTTAGTATAAATATTTTTATATTCTAATTTCAATAGAGAATTTTGGTTATGTAATTTTTTTTTAAAGATTATGTAATTAATATTATTTATATTAATCGTAAATTAGTATATAAGTTAATTAATAGCTCCAGAGTGATATGTTTCATGTTCTTACTTGTTGTTGTGATGTCTACCATAATCAAGCGTGCAAACAATTATTTCATTATATAAAATGATCACAACTCTAACCCTAACTTTGCACGGCCACACCTAATTTTCTTCCAATTCAAATTCTTCTTGCTTTCTATCCTTCTACTTTTTTATTTGCTCTACTTTGATTTATTTATTTATTTTATTTTTTTTATATATTCAAGACTATAACATGAATTTATGAAAAAAAAAAAAAAAACATCAAATATCTTGAAAAGTTTATTTCTGGGTTTGTAATATCATTATTCTTGCAATTTTAAATTGATAAGTTTAGAATTTTAAATATTTTGTGTCTTCAAACTCTCTTTTGGGTTTTTAATGTTGATTTTTTATTTTTTGTAATAACAAGTCTGCTACACAAAAATACTGCTAAAATTTTTATTAAAAAAATAAATATTCATTTTAATTTATTCGGATTTTATATTTATTTTTAAAATATCGAAATTGAAAAATGCAAGTCATCTTTGCAGATTAGTTGCTTGGACTGCATCTATAAGTGAATAGAAATGGGAGTAAAAAAGATCCGGAAGAAAAACAACTTATTCTCATGAGCTCATTGACCTTGGAGGGAGATGCGCACATTAAATAATTGATTTATGTTAGTAGAAGATGATGTAATGAAATTTGTGCTGAGTTTTAATAATATTTTTTACCATATTTTTTTTTAGTTTTAATTATATTATTCAGTTTTTTTTTTTTTTTGAAATATATTGAGTTTCAATTTTATATAATATTATATTTATTTATTATAGATGACAGCGATAATTTTTTTTTTTTTTTTTTTATAAGAAAACAAGTTGATGGTTTATAACCATCGTAAATTTATGATTGTTTACTAATATCAAGATATAATGACTCTCATTTATGATTTTTAAAAACCATCAAAAATTTATGATATTAAATTCCGTCATAAAATTATGACGTTTTTAAAATCATCAAGAAACTGTTATTGACACTGAGATTGATGACACTTTTAAAACGTCATGAATTGCCAGTTATGATGGTTTTTCTTCATCATAAAACCTCTATTTTCTAGCAGTGAATTTAGCTAAAACAAAGTATATATTATATTTAAAAGTCAATGAAAGTCTATAAATATCTATGGAAGTCTTCTGAAATGAAAGTCTACAAAAGTTTTTTAAAATGAAAGTCTACGAAAGTCTTTTAAAATGAAAGTCTACGAAAGTCTTTTAAAATGAAAGTCTTTAATAATTCTGTAAAGTCTATAAAAGTCCATAAAATCTGCAAAAGTCATCCACTTAATTTTTGTTTTTTTTTAAAGTCTTTTGAAATCCTAATTGAATACACCCTCCTAATTAAATTTTATTCTTAAAATATTTGGTAATTATGACAGAGAAAATGGTGATTATCAATATTTTATTTAATTAAGCATTGATTAGTATTATTAAATATGACATTATTGCTAGAAATTCTTTCAAACTTATACAATGAGTTTGGAAAATGAAGGATAACAAAAACCCAATTATATTTTAACACAATGATACAATTTGAGTTGTTGCTATTCAAAGTTTTTTAAAAGATGGAAGAATTCAAAGTAAAATATTGTTTATAAACGTGGCAACTTGTCATTGGGTGTAATAAAAACTATTTTTGATGAAGCCGAGGTACCACCAACAGAGGACCCCAGCTTTCCCTTCCCATGATGTGTCAAAAAGTAGAAACATGAGACATGTGACGATGACTAAACCGCACGTGATGCTTGTCTATTTTTTTTGGGTTATTGGCACAAATGCCCCCTGAACTATACGCGAGTTTGCATATTCCCCATGAGCTTTTTTTTTAGGCGTTAAACCCCCTGAACTCAAGGAAATTGGCAACTAGTGACAGAATAGGGACGGAACCCTTATTCCGTCTGTGTTTCGCATCACGTGATTTTCACGTGTCAAATGACTGAGGGCAAAATTGGAATTACAAAGATGAAGCTTGTTATATATTTATATATGCCTGATTTTAACAAATGAAAAACACCGGCCAAACGTTCTTCTTCTTCTTCAGAATTTCTAAGGCAAAAATGAATGATGTTGTGGATTTGTACCCAAATTGTTTATGTGGAAAAGAGCTAGGCGTTGCACGTCTTGGACAGATTCAAACCCTGGAAGACGTTTCTTTGGTTGCTCCAAATTTCGGATATGTGAGTGTTTAAACTTGTGTTCTTATTGTTCCTTATTTTCTAGAATTAAAATCATTTTTTGTTGTTTTGTTGGCTTCTTAGGGTGATGATAATTGTGGTTTCTTCAGATGGTATGACCCTCCAATTTGTGCAAGGTCTAAGAAGATTATTCTTGCTTTGCTTAAAAGAATCAGTGAGCTAGAGATGAGATTGGGGGAAGAAAATCGATTTGAAGGCATTGATATAAGCTATACTACTGCAATTATTGTAGACGAATAATTTAGTTATGCAGCTGGATTGATTCGAAACTCTCATAGTTGAAGGAATTGGTTTGGTCTGTTGGTTTTAGCAATAGGGATTTTATTTGTTGTTGGCAAGAATTATCTAGACAATTTGTAATCCTTTAACAGTGTGTTTGTTGGTTCTAAATATGTAATTTTAGAGAAGTTGTACCTTTATCCTCAACTAATGACACATATTTTTCTTGATGTTATTTAAGTTTGTCCTAGCATTGAATGACCAAGGAAACCGCACTGTAAATGTTCATTGAATTGCAATAAACCTGTCCAATTTTAAGCACATTATCATTGATGCAATACATTAACTTGTATTTAATTGATCAAAAACATTAATCTGTCCAAATAAAGTTGTATTTAATTTCATCAAACACATTAACTTGTGCAAGTAAATACATTTTATCATTGTCCAAATATATTAACTTGTTTTGTTGCCAACAATAATACCAGTTAACAACAATACTAACAGTAACAACATATACAACTAACAAAATATCCCTTAACATTATGATAAACCTAAGTACCATACATCCCTTAACATTAAAAAACATTCCAAATCAGATCCCAAAGTAAAAGTACCAGAAGAACAACATATAACAAAATATCCCTACAAATAATCTTCTACCTAACAAAAGCAAACTAACATCAAACTATCACAACAACACATGTTCACTGGGCAGTTCAATCCCAGTTGCATACCCTCCAATAGATTCAGTCCCAACTGCATTCCCTCCAACAGATTCAGTGGCAGCTCTTTTGTCACAAGTGGTCATGTTGTGACCTTGTTGCCTACATTTGCTGCACCTTACCGTAATATAATTCCTCCTCAGCTTGGTGATCCCTCCTCCCCTTACCTCATTAGACTACAGATGCCTTGCTTTCTTTGACCTGCTCCTTTGTTTTTTGAACTCTGGACATTGGAGAGGTTTGTCATTGGTTTTTGGCCACATGCTTGGCCCATTGATGCCAAATATCATAGGAGTATAAGCCTTGAGAAAGCTTTCCTTCTTGTACTTGTTGTCTATGAAGTCAATAGGGTCTCTGTTGGAACTCATCAGAGTTGACATTCCATGGATACAAGGAATTCCAATTAGCTGCCATTTGTTGCAAGCACAAGTCATTTGCTCAATGTCCACCACATATTGCTCATGTCCATGACCCCTTACTTGAAATTTAGAGTTGCCACTGTACTCAGAGTGGCATATAATACTCTCCAACTTCAGCTTCTCAACAAACGTGAACATTTTTGGACCTATGTCATGACGTCATTTCTCCACTTCTGATATCTTCCTTATTAGCCTCTTCATCAAGTAATTCCTGATCATCTCCATAAGAGTGATCACTAGCTTGTCACGTGCTTTTAATATTGCTGCATTGAAGGCCTCACATATGTTATTACATAACATGTCACATATTGCAGTGCTTGTGAAAAAAGCTCTCGACCAATGCAAAGGATCATTGTTAAGTAACTATCGATGTGTAGCTGCACTCTCAATCCTCATCCATTCCATACATTCTTTAAATCTGTCAAGTCAAACAAGATAACAAGCAACTTCAGGAAATTACAAGCAATAACAACAAAACATATTAGGCAATAAAAGAAAACAATTTATAATGAGTACCTTTCTTCAGTTGTTGACTTTGTAGCACCCCATAATATCTGCTTTAACAGCAACCCCTTGTGTTCCGCTTTGAAGTTGTTGTAGCAATGTTTCATACAAAACCCATGCTCTGAATTTGGAAACAAGTCCCCAATGGCATCAATTAATCCCTTTTGTTTATCAGTGATCCAAACAACACCATAAGAGTTGTTTAATTCCAAATCAGATCACAATAGCTCTAGGAACCAGCACCATATATCTTTACACTCAGACTCTACTAAAGCATACGCTACTGGATACATTTGGTTGTTTGGATCAATCCCAATAGCTATGACAAGCTATCTAGTGTGAAATCCTTTGATAAAGCAAACATCAGATGAGTGTCGTTTTATACTCAACAAAATACGTTTTTATATGATCATTTTGAAAACCGAGTTTGACCACTTGAAAATCTTCTTAGGATGTAAAATTAGTAAAATGGTAAGCAAGGATCCATTCCACTGTGAATTAGAGTAATTAGTTGAATTAATTAACAAGTCTTAAATGTAATTAAGTAAATCATGGTAGTTTGAATGGTGTATGGCTTAAGAAACCATCAAACATACATGGAAAGTAAATGTAAAGAGAATATGAATAGATAAGAATCCAATATCAACAACTTAGATAAGAAAATGATTCAAACAATTAAGTGGAAGTCTAGGGAAATGATAGAGTAGCTAATAGACTATGAACAATTCATACATGGCTTCATTAATGTACCATCTACACAATCAATGACCGATCTCATTCGGAATTGTTGTTTAGACCGTCACTACGAACCTTAAACAACTTCCCACCAAAATGCCTAACCGATTAAGGAGAGGGAGTCAAGGTGAGATCGGTTAGTGATGATCAAAGGCCTAGGCAATTGTGGTTGATCTACCCTCCAAAAGCCTATGCTATTCACTATGTTCTACAATCAATCAAGTGTGTCAATAACTCAACCAATTTTATCACAAATAAATCCTACAACATATTGCAATCGACAAGTGTATCAATAACTCAATCAATCACATAAGTGCAAGATCTAATTAAAAAGTAAATAATTGTGTAAACATAATATTCAAAGCTTTAATAAATACTAATTGTCCAAAAGTCTCTCAAATCATCCCCCTAAAATGGGGGTTTAATTACACATAATCACAAACAAAGAAAGGAAGTAAAATGTAGAGAAATCACCCATGGGTCTCTCTTGTAAGCTTGATCCTTCCTTGAGCTTCTTTGTTGATCATAGTGCAAAGATTAGGTGATGAGAATATGTTTAGATAGGTGAAGTCAAATGGAAAGTGACAAAGGAGATGTGTGGAGAAGATGGGAAGAAAGGAGTGATTTGGGTGAAAGTAATCTAAGTGTTGTTGATGTGATTGGAGAGGAGAAATGGTGGGATTAGAAATGGTGGAAGAATGGATTTCTTGATTGATCAAGTGTTTCCAAAAGGGAAAAACTATGATGAATTTATAGGGTGTTCAAATCAAGTCACGGATGGTCAATTACCAAAACACCCCTCTGACATGGCAAATTACCATTTTAACCTCTTAGAGGGGTCCATTCCGTAAATTTCCCACCAATCAGATTTGGCCGCTATTGTGTTTCGCGATGAGTTTCACGGTGACTTTTCGAGGCGACGGTGTCAGGTGTAAAATCCATTCTATGTCGTTGTGGTGAAGAAGAACGAGCAACCGTAGCAATCGATTGGATTCTTCTTCGCGGTTTGAAGAAAAATGATGATGGATTGACATGCGAGGAGTTGGAGCTGACGTGATCAGGTAGTGGCACTGTGAGGTAGCTTTCTGGCGAGAAGATGAAACGATGTTGATCTAGAGGTTGGCGGCGCCGTCGTGCCTTGGCTAGACTAAGAAGACAGCTGCGTGAAGCTAGGGTTTGCTGGTCTTGCAGTCATGAGGAAGAAGCTGAAGGTTGAAGAAGAAGGGGTGCATTCAGCAACGAGCCGGGGTGTATTTAGACTCAAGTGTTTTGTCATCTTTGGTGTACATTTAGCATTGGGCTGGGGCGCGCTTAGAAGCCCAAACCCACCTCCAAAATGCACCCTATCATTTAACTGATGTGGCACGTCTGGCGAATTTATGTGGTATATTATAGAAAGCTCCCATGATCTCTTTTGATATTGCAATAACTTCAAACTTCCTTCAATAATTACACTTTTGCCCATAATTGACCAATATTACTCTATTGCCCTTGAACTTTATAAATACGTGAAAACACTTAATTCACACAATTAAATCACGGAATATTGCCCAAAAATTAAGGAAAAAGAGAAGAAAATGAGGGCCAAATTCATACCAATTTTGGTTTGATCACCATCCAACCCTAAGATCAGCCTACAACCTTCTTTCTAGCCCTTCTTCAAAGCACCTAGGCAAATGTAGAGCCTTTGAAACATTGGATTTTCACAACCAGCTTCCCTATAACACTTCATCATAATTGTACTACATGGGTTCATCCTCCTAACCTCTACATAATACTCCAAAAGTTTGGAGTATTGCTCCTTAATTGAACCATGGATCATCCTTCTAGCAGCATTCCTAGCACAGTAGTATTGCCATATGGACACATCCACATTAGTGTCTGTCCTAAGTTGCTGAGACATTCCAGCAAAGTTTCAATTTGGGTTTTCCCTCCACTGCCCTACATACTTTTGAGCTATAAGTTTTGAACTAACAAACTTATTCTTAAAGGACATAGCACAAATGTGTTCATCATTCAAAGACTTTATCTTGAAAGTCTTTTGATTTGCTAACATATAATCAAACACAAACCATTTGCATCTCTCAGCCTTGCATACAGCCCTAACCCTATTAGAATCATTTTTTCTAAACTGAACTAGCCTTCTATGTTTCACAACATGTGCCCTAACTGCCTTTCTAAAAATGTCAGCTCTGCCAAACTCCATACCAAGCCTAAACACTAGATTTTGCATGTCACGACTTGGAGTGAATTCATGATACCTAGTCTTGATGAATTTCCTAGGTTGTAATCCTTCATCCTCCTCACCATCAGATCCATTCAAACTACTCAAATTCTCTGATCCACCATCATCAGACTTTTGAAGATCTGGAACTTGAAAACTGCCCCACAAATTAGTAGGATCTACATAAGTTTCAGCTGTTATATCTTCTACTTCTTGCTCATAATCTGATTCCACGAGTTCGGCTTCATCATCAAATCCACTCTACCTCAGTTGGTACTTGTTTGCCTTTTCTTGTCCTCTCAAAGTTAGCTCTTTCAGCTGATTCTCCAATGAATACTTCACAATCCTCAGGCCCATCACCCTTTTTAGCAACTTGTGCCCCATTATGATCATCACTAATCTTGTAGCTATGAACCTGGGATTCTAGTTACTGAGATTGAATCAACTCATTTCCTTCGATTGTTTGCAATGCTTCTATACGCTCGAAATATAAATCTACCACCCTATCTCCAGAAATTTTATCTCCAAACCATAACAAATCCTAATCACATGCTATGTTCAAGGGCATTCCATACCCTGGCAACTGAATCTAGTACCCCATAGTTAGCTTATAACCCAGACTAATAGTAATCTCATCAATGTCAAGTAAAGACAATTCATCTAAACTCACATAGTAAAAAAAAAAAAAACTTATTGACCCCCCACTGTAGTTTTCCATTCGTCCACAAACTCTCCACCATGATGCAGCCTAAAAGTGAATAATTTATTTGGGTCATCATGATCTGCAAAGGAGATCAAAAATTGGAATCAAAGTAATTCACAAATATAACACATATCATTTTAAGTTGTAGCATGCCACTGTAATAAATTTTTAATTACTGTAAGAACAAAAGCAGATGGGTCTCATTTCGAGAATTCATTAACAATTCTTGTGGTCCCCTCTCTTTTGTAGTTTATAGTTATGTCTGTTATCTACAAACAGAATCTTTACATATGTTCAAGCTTTTCTCATAACTTATAATTTAGGGGGTCTCATTAACAGATTTTTTAAAAGAATCCATCCATGTGTGGTCCCTATATTTTTTTTTGTAGTTTTGTAGTTAGGTCTACTACCCATTCATATAAATAACCCAAAAACACAACACACATCATCAACACAAAAACCCAGAAAAGATAACCAAATATCTTACCTGTTAACCGCAAAAATTGGCGAAGGGTCAAAGAAGAATTTTCCATCCAGATTTAAGGTTGAAAGAGCTACCAAGGCAGAATCTAGCAACCTCATATAAAGAGTCCAGACCAAAGTACTTAGGCACACCTCCGGACTATCCAGACTGAGATCAAGGACGTCGGGATTCCCAAGTAGCATGCAACACAGAAAACAGGGTCTTGAAGTACCTTGCTAGACCAAGTATCCTGTTACCACCTAGTCCTAGTATCCCGTTACCACGCAGACCAAGTACCTCGCTACCACATAGACCAACTATCCCAATACTTGTTTGTTTTACCGATGTCCCGATACCTCGATCCATCCCTAAAAATCGATTGGCCAGATTAATTAAAGCACCAGGAAGAACAGATCGTAAAGGTAAGTCTAAGCACGCTCAAAAGCAAGCTTAAAGCGACAATAAAACGCCACCGTTCAAGACAAATAAAGAATTATGCTCATTTCCGCCACTAAAAGTCCTATTTGGAATACAAGTCAACTCCATCAGAATTCCGTCAAATAAAAGATCTCTCGATTCTTGGAAGGGAAAAAACGATCTTCTCGCCAATCGCCACGGAATGCCCCGAAAAACTCTAGGTCACAAGACCGAATTCAGAGAAGTGCTGGGCAAGTATTGATACGTATATATACATCATATTATCACAGAAAATGGGGGGGACCGCAACTTGAATGCCTAACCCTACTTGAGATTTATTCCATTTTCGACATGTATGAGAGCTCCATCGCCATTGTCAATTGAGTGTTTTTATCCCATCACTATAGCTACCTAAAATCTCCATTGTATTCCTATCATGTTTTTATTATCAATGAAAAAGAGTTGTACGTGATACCTTTATTACGTTGCCTTGCATTCACCGTTATTATTGTCTTTTTATTAGTCTTTTCAGGAAGCTAAGGGTATCGAACTACTTGATACCTCACCGACCAAGATCTACCTTGATTTCAGTCATTATAAATTGTTAATTGGAAAAATCACCCCAAGTGATAATTTTCGGTTAACATTACCATATCGCGGTTGGTCATCTCTAGCTAACCTTCCTCCAACCATTTCTCCACCCCTGATCGTCAACGGAACAGCACAAAGACGAGACCGATAGATCGATAGACCGAAAACCCAAAATCAAGGGGAATATCTAAATCGGGCCAAATTTCTAACCCAAAACCACATAAATCTTGATCAAATGAATAAACCCTAACAAATTGAGAAGCAAACGAGAAGCAGTCGCCTGAATCGGGAATCAGAAAATTTGGGGATTACATGAAATGCTCATTAGCAATATACACCCCCCTAACAGATAACAATGAAATGACTAAATTGCCCTCAGTCATTGACACGTGAAAATCACATGATGCAAAACACAGACGGAATAAGGGTTCAGTCCCTATTCCATCACTAGTTGCCAATTTCCTTGAGTTCACGGGGTTTAACGCCTAAAAAAAAGTTCATGGGGGAAAAAGCAAACTCGCGTATAGTTCAGGGCGCATTTGTGCTAATAACTCGTTTTTTTATAGTCTTTTTCCTCGTACTTGTAGAAGTGTAGAAAGTGGAGACCCCAGTTTGGTTCGATTCGATTCTGGTTCCTGGTTCCTGGTTCCGAACAGTCAGTTTCGGTTCCAGTCTGGTTCTACCGATTCGGTTCTATTGGAGATAGTTGGGGGAAAATGAATGGGGGTGGGTTTATATAGAAAACGGCAACAGCTCCAGCCCAATGGTTGGGATTTTAAAATAATAATAATAATAATAAATAAATAAATAAATTATCTGATGTTGGAACCGTCGATTCCAAAACCGGAACAGAACAACCGGTTTGGATCCTTTTTTTTTTTTAAAAGAAGAACCAAAACCGGAACCTCCTATGTCCCGATTCATGGTTCGGTTCGGTTCCGTTCCGTTCCAGAACTGAAACTGATTTTTCGATTCGGTTCCGATTCTTTTAAGGCTGGTTCCGGTTCGGTCCACGGTTGGAACCGAACCAGGGTCATGTTTAAGTGTAGAACCATATCATCTCTCCCAAGAAGTCTAGAACACACAGGTGGACATGATACACTATGGCGTAGATTACTATTACAGACTCGTAGTCTTAAGGGGTGTGTTTGGTACATGGGATGGGACAGGACAACGTGAGACAGTTTGTTCTTGTCCCACGTTTGGCGCGACTTAAGCATGGGACAAAATAGGACAAGGTGGGACAAAAATCACCAATTTCTGTCCCACCCAAGACCCTAGGAAAACTTGTCACATGGCATGGGACAAGTGTGAAAATGACCTTTGTACCCTTTAAAATTTTCAAAAATTACAAACATGTCCTCACCTCACCTGAATCCCATCTCTCTCTCTCCCTCTCTCTCTCTCTCTCTCCTTCATCCATTCATTCATCATCAAATCCCTCTCTCCACAACCCAACTTCATCTTTATCACACAAATTCCAACATCTCCATCACAATATCACACTAACAATCTTTCATAATCAACACCATCATCAACAAAAAAAATAATAATAATAATAATCCAACTGGATCCGGATTTTTTTTTTTTTTTTCATTTTCTCTCTTCTTCTCCATTTTCAATTGGATCAAGATTTCCCTATCTCTCTCTTCGTCCTCTATCTCGACGTCAACATGTCGTGACCGACGTTTCCGGTTCTTGTAATTTTCCGGTGACCGTTATCGTCTGGTTCTCGCCATCTTCCGGTGACCACGGTTTCATTCCTCCATCGTTTCGGTCTTCAATCTGGGATTTTGGATACAAAATCATCTGAGATTCCGTTGGCGGCAGCGAGGTTTGTGGAGGTTTGTGAGGTTGTGGTTGGGTTTGATTGAATCTGGTGGTGAATGTGGTGAATCTAGGGTTTGTGAGGTATCATTTGATTGAATTTGGGTTTGTGGGGGAAAAGGTTCCAGCATTAATTCAAAAAATGAAAAAAGAAACAAAAAATCATGAAGAAGAAGAAATGGAAACAAACCACTCACTCACCACAAAAAAAAAAAAAATGGAAAGCTCTCTGTGATTTCTTAAATCTTTTGGTGATGAAATTATTTGTTTGTTTGTTTTCTCATTTCTGTGAGAGAAGCTGATGGATGATGATGATCAATTGATGGTGATGATTATCATGATGAGTTGATGACTTTTTTATTTTTTTAATTTGTATAATTTTTATTGTTATTTTGTGATTTGGAAAAAAAAAAAAAATGTGCATAGTGTGAAGAAAACCAAAATTAGAATTTTGTTTTCCAGTTTTTTTTTAATCTTTAAAGTCTCTAAAACTAATAGTGGTATTCTGGTCATTTGAACCTCTTATTCCGTCATGTCCCAACCATATCAAATGCACAACAGTACAGTTAACAGTTCTATCCCAGACATTCCAAACACAGTATGGAACAAACTGTTCTGTCTCGTCCCCGTCTAGTCCCGTCTCACCCTGTTCTGTCCCGTCCCCACACCAAACACACCCAAGATGACACGTGGAAAATCAAGCTAAATTGAACTTTCCGGTATCACGCCGCCTTTTTATATATTTATTTAGATCGGATTACATATCTCGCATTTATAGCCGCCTATCAGTTTAAACGACTTGAAGTTTTCAACACACCCGCGTGCAGGATAGTCCTACACTCCTACTATTGCAATTTGTCACTAGCGCACGAGAGGGGACCGTTGAATTGTTAGTAGATGATTGTTATGGTGTAGTAGTCGAATTGGACGTCACAAAAGGAAAATGTGGTAGTAATTATACATTGCACTTGACCATTATAATTTATTATTCCATCTTTTGGGTTCATTTTTATATTATACAATTCATATGTTGAACTGGAACAAATTGTTTTTAATTCACATATGGTTAAGATTAAGATACCTTTTAAACCCTAAGGCCCTGTTTGGCACATCGGATTGGACTAGGATTGGACAATTTTAGTCCCAATCCGATGTTTGGTGCACTTTTGGAAGACATGATAACTAGTCCCAAAAGCAAAATAATCTCACTCAGATGGGATATAATAATACCATCTATCCCCCTGTGTTTCTTAGTCCTAGGACTATTTGCACATTGCCCACCATTTTAATTCTTCTCTCTCATTTACATCACCAAACGCGAGGAAATAGGGGGTTTTGTCACTTTTTTGAATTGGTGTTTCAAGACTATCACAACTTTAATAACTTATGTTTAAAAGGCATCAAAGTAAGTGATTTCTAAAAATGCCCTTACTTTATACATTTTTTTTAATTATCTTTTTTATTTTAACTTTTCTCTTTGTCTGAGATCTACTTCTCTCTCTAACATGGAAGTTAAAGCTCTGTATAGTTATTCTCAACTCAAACTAAAAAACAAAACCAGCTTCATAACATTATCAATGTATCTTTATTGGATTAATTTAGTGGCGCTACACTGACGCACTCGGGGGTTGAGTGTTGGGATTTTCGAGTGGGGAAGACGATGAACAGTAACTTAGTTTTCGAGACTTAGGTTAGTTTCCGAGACTTTTGTATGCTTTCCGAGACTTTTGTATGCTTTCCGAAAGTCTCGAAACGCATTACAAAAGTCTCGGACAAAAGTCTTTGAGACTTTGTAACACTGTCCAAGACTTTTGTATAAGGGTTCCGAGACTTTTGTAACACTGTTCGAGACTTTTGTATAAGCGTTCTGAGACTTTTGTAACACTGTTCGCGATTTTTGTATAAGTGTTTCGAGACTTTTACTAACCTATTTACTGTTCATTGTCTTCCCCAATATAACTCTAGAAACCAGGTCTAAAACTAAAAACCCTAGAAACAAGATCTAACAATTCAAAAATACAAAACGAATGTATAAGCCAACAAAATACAATCAAATTGGTATTCAAAATCAAATCGTTGAAGTTACATATCTTGTTTTTTGACAGAAATCGAAATCGAAATGGAACTCGGACAAAAATCGTCGCCGTCTACAGTCGAAATCCGGTTGATTGGATGCTTTGAACCATTGTGTAACTTCTCTCTCTACTCTTTCTGTGAAATGAAAAGTAAAAAACTAAAAATGAAACATAAGTTTTCAAAATAGCTAACGTGGAAGTACTTTTGGTGGTATTTTTGTTTGTTCACCATAATAGGTGTCTTTTAAACATAAGTTATTAAAGTGGTGATAGTCTTGAAAAGCCAACTCCAAAGAGTGTCATTTAATTTTTGAACCCAACATTATAAACACCACTACCCGTCTCTTCATCACCACTACCACCACCCATTTTAATTATGATTCTCGATGACATTTAAAGACTTTATAAATCTGGGTGTATTCAATTCGAACATTTAAAGACTTCAAAAGAGTCTATATCAATCTAGTGGTATTCAATTCAAATTTCTATGGACTTTTAAAGAGTACTTCCAAATCCTGGTGTATTGAACTGGGACTTTAAAAATATTTGTAAAAATCAAGGTGTATTCAATTGAGACTAGATTTTAAAGGATTTTCTTAGGTCATGGATTTTGGTGGACTTGATGGTGAGAGGTATAAGTATCAAAGGTCATAACAAGTCCAGCCTTCTCCTCAAGGATTTTGAGTTTTTCTTGTTGCCAGGATTCGTTGATTCTATTTTCCTTTGTTTATCTATTTCATGATTGAACTTCTAGAATATGCTATGTTATGATTCTTGATATGCTTAATTTGATGAAAGTAGAGACCATGATGATGATTTATATATAGCCTATTCAATTGATGAAAGTAGAGACCATGGTGCTAATTTTTATGTGTTTTCGATATATACAAAGGCTTGCTGGAACCCCTATATTTTGACAAATGGCCAGAAATCATAAATTTATTTGGGTGGGTTTTTCTATCTAGAAAATTATGAAAACTTATATGTAGATATAATGTTATGTGTACTATTATTCTGTAAAATTTCGTGATTTATAAATTAGTATAAAAATTGTTATAAATTTTGAGTGGACAAAGGTCAATATTGATTTCTGCTTGACAGATTCGGGAAACAAGTAAAGAATGAATGTTTTCATATACAAATGATCATGGATTAAATTGCTAATTTTATTGTAGCATTTCCTATATGTCTAGATTATCCATGTAAAATTTCGTAAGATTTGGAGCTGTGGAGAATAAATTAAAAATCATGGATCAAAGGGTGGTCAGTTGTGACAAGGTTTGGGTTAAGGTGGTCAGTTGTGAAACGGAGCTTCTCTTCGATTGACTGATTGTATACTGGTATAATTCATCCATCTATAATAGAAGTCTGAGATAACAAATTCATGAAAGTCTGAGATAGATATCTAAATAAATCCATAAAAGTCTGAGATAGATGTCTAAACAAATCAATGAAAGTCCATGTGGATTTATAAAAGTCTGTAGAAACCCATGAAAATATTTTAATTAAAAAATTCCTTTAAATGTCCTTAAGAATCCTAATTGAATACCCCATAAGATCTTACACGTAAATAACATGTGGGATTCTGCACATTATCAAAATTCTAATTAAAGAATATTATTGCATACAATATATCAATATGATCTCCTAGGAGTTATAAGCATTGGCCACCTTTAGAATAATATATAGGGAAAATTGTACAAACATCCCGTGAGTTTATACGATATTGCACTTAGCAGAAACTTTTGCCAAAATGACACGAACCTCCCCTTGACCACGTTGACCGCCGTCTTGACTGATACCCATTTTAACGTTTTTGAGGGAATGACCAAAATGCCCTTATAGTTCATAAATTTAAATAGTTCTTAAAATAATAATAATATTAATTAATTAATTAATTAAAACAAGATAACTAAAAAATAAATAAAGGTATATTATGATTTTAGTCCCTCTGTTTTGTGTTAATCTGGGTTTGGTCCACTAGTTTTTAGAATTACTAACTTTAGTCCTTCTGTTTTCTATTAGGAATTCTGTGAAAACAAATATACTGGCATTGTCAGAGGGTACAATGACCGAAATACCCTTAATGAAGGTTTCTGATGAAGGGCAGTATGGTAATTTTGTATTTAATTAAATGAAAAAACAAAGACAAATTAAATTTAAAATTAAAATATAATAATTAAAAAATTATTATTATTATTATTAAATGAATTAAATTTAAAAGATGGATTTTGTGGAGATCCAGACCGTCCATCTCATGAGATGGACGGTGGAGATCCACCAAATCCAATTTTTTTTTAAAATTTAAATAATGGCAAAAATATATATTAAAAAAAACTAATTGTAATAATCTCTCTCTCTCTCTCTCTCTCTCTCACGCGTTCATCATCACCAAACCCTAATAAAAAAGTTTCTCTATCTCTCTCACTCCATCATCAACATCAAACCTCCCAACACCCAAACGACGACGACGACCAGATCTCTCTCTCTTCTTCTTCTTCTTTCTCAGCTTCGGGGTGGTTGACAGTGGTGGTGGTGGTGGTGGTGAGATCGATCGATCGATCGATCTAAAGAGAGATGAGATGAGATGAGATCGGAGATGATGATGAATCTGTCTCAACCAAATCGAAATCCCATTGTTGGTTTCGGTGGTGGTCGTGGTCTGGAGGTTGAGATCTCAAATTGGATTTGTGTTAGGTTTGGTGTTTGAATGATTTGAATGGGTGTTTAAATGATTTGGGAAATTTTTTGAGGATTTATGGGATCATTTTGGTGGTGGTTGAGGGCTTTTGAGCTTTAGTTCTTTTCTGGTGGTTGTGAGATGATGATGATGGTGATGGTCGATGATGATGATGGCTGTGGGATGATGATGAAGAATATGAGGCTGTGAGACGATGATGAAGAAGAAGTTTAATTTCTATTTTTAAAGTTCAATTAAAAAAAAGTTTAATTTATGTTAATTATTTTAATACACTATTTGATAATATTAATTATTTATATTGTTTTTTAATTAAATATGATTGGAGGGCATAAGGGTCTTTACCTGTGTTCTAGACAAGTTTCTAGAAGCTTTCGTCAAATTTCCCATAATGCCCTTGTTGACCTAGCGGAAGTCAACGAAAATCTAACAGAATTGGACGGTAGAGACTCGAATTTGTATTGTCAGAGAACTAATGGACTAAAGTTAGTAATTTTAAAAACTAGTGGACCAAACCCAGATTAATGCAAAATAGAGGGACTAAAATCATAATATCCTAAAAATAAAAATTGAAGACATCTGGGAAGATCCATCTCTTTCAAAAGCTCCTCAAACATCAAAACATCCATATATCTATTACCAAAAAAAAAAAAAAAAAATACATCCAGATCTCTCTCACATTGTTTGATGTCCATCAACATTAAAAAAAAATAAAAAAATAAAAAAATAACTTGATCCAGATTCATCAGATCTCTTCCAAGAAATCCATCAAAAGATTATTCCAGATCTCCTTCTAAGAGATTCATCAATGGAGTCTCATCGAGAAGCTCTATCAGATGCATTAAACCATTTGAGATGGAGAGCCTCCATCTGAGTGGGTCGCACCTCCATCTCAGATGGAATCGCGATGAAGTCCTTGGAGGTGAGCGACGAGCGCCTCCATCTAAGATGGGATGGAGTGTCTTTTCTAATGGAAGATGATGGAGCAAATCTCAGATGGAGTGCCTTTTCTAATGAAAGATGGTGGAGCAAAATGCTCCACAATTGTTTTTCAGATGGTGGAGCAATATAATTAACTTTTTTCTTTCTTTTTGGAATTGATTTGTGTTTTGTTTTTTTATTTCTTTTTTCTTTTTTTGTGTGGAATTGAATTGTGAAATTTTATTGAAGATTGATTTTGTTTTGCCTTTTCTAGAATGAAGAATTTTTTTTACAGAATGAAGAAATTGAAGGTTCTTCTCTTTGGCTTTTTGTATAATTAATTTTTAAGACTATTGGGTCCTTTTCATAAATTGTATTTTGATTGATTTGTAGTTCTAGAAATATTTGGGGTTGTTTTATAATTTGTTATAATTTTAATTGGTATTATCATTCAAAAATACGTTTGTACCCCTGGATCATCAATTCAACAATTAGTCAATCAGACAGTCAACAGTTAGTCAACCAAAATCATGGGAGGTCTGTGTCATTTTGGTAAAAGTTACCGTTTAGTGTAATATTACATAACCTCACGGGATGTTTGTGCAATTTTCCCTAATATATAACATAACTAATTCAATGGATCTGGGAAGGCACATAAAAATTTAGGGTAATTAGCACAAATACCCTACGTTCGTTGTTATTCCCCCCCCCCCCCTATACTTTTTTTTTAGGCAGTAAACCCCCTGAACTATCATAAATTGGCAATGGCTGACGGAACCCTAATTCTGTCTAGGGAAAATTACACTAAGTCCCCCTAATTATTTATATAATTGCATTAAACAGGAAAATTATAATAATATGACACAAATACCCCTCTGACCAATTTATTTAAAAAAAATTAAATTTAAAATTGAAATAATAGTTAAATAATAATTAAATTCTGAATTTTATTATAAAGACAATTAAATAAATAGAGAAATGAAAAAAGTAAATTGATAAAACAATTATTTAAATTATCTTTTTATTTAAATATCCCTAAATATAAAACCAAGATAAATATTTAAATTATTTAAGAAAAATAAAAATAATGGTTAAATAATAATACAATTCCCTTTCAAAAAAAATAATAATACAATTCTATTTTTTTTATAAAGAAAATAAAATCTTTAAGAAATTAAAACATCTTTAAAATCTCTACCATCCATCTCAAAGATGGACGGTGGAGAAATATTTATTAAAATAAATTCAAATAAAAAAAAGTATTTTTTTTTAAAATTGATTGATTTATCTCAATTTGTTTTTTGAAATAGATTGATTTATCTCAATTACAAAATAATAATAATAATAATAATACAAATGCAAATTTTAAAAAATTGAATATCGCTCCAATTAAAAACACATATAGAAGAATTAAAAATTAAATTTTTTAATTTTTGGTTTATGGGTGTTGCAAATTTAAATATTTTTATTTCTTTAGAGAAGGGAATTTTTTAAGGATTGGATGGAGAAACAGATGTTCATTTAATTAGATGGATTGATATTCATTTAAAAATATTTATTTGAAATTTTTTATTTTAAGGATTTCTCTTCTCTATGTTCATTAAGTTAAAAAAAATTAATTTAAAAAAAACAATTCACAAACCAATAAATGAAATCCAATTAAATTTTTTTTTTAAAAACAAAATAATAATAATAAAAGAACATTGATGGATCTTCATTAATGAAGAAACTTATTACTTTATTTTTTGGGTAATTGAGATCAACAATTATTTTTTTTGAAAGGGAATTGTATTATTATTTAACCATTATTTTTATTTTTCTTAAATAATTTAAATATTTATCTTGGTTTTATATTTAGGGATATTTAAATAAAAAGATAATTTAAATCATTGTTATATCAATTTACTTTTTTTATTTCTCTATTTATTTAATTGTCTTTATAATAAAATTCAGAATTTAATTATTATTTAACTATTATTTCAATTTTAAATTTAATTTTTTTTAAAAAAAATTGGTCAGAGGGGTATTTGTGTCATATTGTTATATTTTTCCTGTTTAATGCAATTATATAAATAATCAAGGGGACTTAGTGTAATTTTCCCTTGACAGAATTAGGGTTCCGTCAGCCATTGCCAATTTATGATAGTTCAGGGGGTTTACTGTCTAAAAAAAAAGTATAGGGGGGGAAATAGCAACGAACGTAGAGTTCAGGGGGTATTTGTGCTAATTACCCAAAAATTTAAAAAGAGTATCAAAATGAATCTATATTACAGAGTTTGATAATTTGGAAAACAATAATATCTCAAAGCTCTCTTTGCATATCCAATTTTTAATGTTTTGTGAGTAAAAAACAAAAGGTGATGGTTGGAGTGAGCACTATGTTAAAATCTCAATAAACGATTACAAAAGATATTAATATAATTTTGGAAATTTGAGGAATCTTTTGATCTTAGAATTTTCAAACATTGCGTCACAAAGATCCTAATCAACATATATATTTGGCCTCGAAGGTCTCGTATTTGGAGAGAAAATTGGTTGTATACATATATATATATATTACATGATGGGTCTAGCTACAATATAGCAACTGTGTATAGTTGTTGGAGTGAAAATTAGATATTGGATTTTAATCCAAGAGTTCATAAAATTCAAAGGTTTAAAAAAATAAAAATAAATAAATAACTAATTAAAATATTTACTTTTGATAACTAATTCAGTATCATATTGTTAACATCAACTTAACAAAACTCATTTACATGATTTATTTGAATAAAAGACGAAGATGCTAAGCAGGTAACTTAGTTTGTGTTTGATATGGCTTTTGTAAGGGCTAACATCGTTTTTTTAATATTAGAAGCTGTTTTGAAGGTTTTTTTTTAGCAAAAATCAAAACAATTTTTTTAATATATGAATTGTCTCAACTACCCTTTATAAAAGCTATTTTATGTCTATCAGGAGAAGCCCAAAATTTAGGCTTTCCCAAAAATTAGATAATTAGATAATTAGATAATTTAGGATCAATATATACAGAAACTGTATAGATGCTGCTTGCTAGAGTGAAAATTAGATAAAAGATTTTAATCTAAAAATCTATAAAATTTAAAAGTTTAAAAATTAAAAATAAATAAATAACTAAATAAAATATTTACTTTTGATAACTAATCTAGTATTATTGTTGTTAACAGCAACTTAATTAAACCCATTACATGATTTATTTGAATAAAAGACCGAGATGCAGTAGGCCCGAGACAAACACCTTAGAAAATAGTAAAGAAAGACTAATTTTGACTTTTGAGTCTTAGGCATGCCCCATACAGGTTCACATTCAAAATGGTACGTGGCCTCTCCTCCCCTGCCCTTTTTCTTTGTACTTTAAATATCAACTCCCCCACCGATCCCCACATTTAGGAAGTAGGAACCCAACTCTCTTCACACCAAACTCCATCTTTGAGAGAGAGAGAGAGTGTGTGATATATATTATATATATATATATATATAGAGTGAGGTTCTCTTTCTTGATCCTTTCATCGATATCGATCAGTTTTAATTTTCTTGATCATTAAATTCTCGAGTTCTTGTTTTATAATTATAGTGTTGGAAAAATGTCTAGCGACGTGGTTAATAATAATCATGACCCCAATACTACAGAAGATAATTACGAGCAGGAAGAAGTAGCAGCAGCTTCTCAAGAACTCAAAGCAAGGAAACTTTCATGGCAAAAGCTGCGCAGATTCGACTCCTTGGATATGGAATCCCGCACTGTTTCAAGCCATCCCCTCCACGCCTCCAAGGTAGTCTGCTTATATGCCTCCCCTCCACTAATATTATAATTGAATTGCATGGACATGATATATATGCATGCATCTAGCTAATTAATGAAACGGAAATTTAAAATTCAATTTTCGTTACTTTTTTCTTGTTTTGAAGGGCGTGGGGTGGTCGATAATCTTGCACCTAGCTTTCCAAAGCATTGGCATAGTTTATGGAGATATTGGAACGTCGCCGCTTTACGTTTACGCGAGCACCTTCACTAATGGCATCAAACATGTTGACGATATCCTTGGAGTGCTTTGTTTGATCTTGTATACCCTCACCTTGATCCCTCTGGTCAAGTACGTCTTCATCGTTTTATGTGCCAATGACAATGGTGACGGTAAGATATATATATGAAACTAAATTTTACATTAATAACAGGTTTCTGAGGTCCAAATGTAATTCAGAACTTTATTTCAAAAGCCCGCCCTCCCGAATATCAAAAACAACCTATCTAAATTCAAAATTAGAGGATTATTTTTTTTTATAAAAAAGAAAACAAATCTAAGAGGGGTTTTAGGAAGCTACCTTTAAAAAATAAATATACCGTTAAATGATTTCTTCGGTTCATGTGCCCAAGCCTGTTGTAATATATTAATTTGAATATTAAAGCACTACGGTGGCAACTGGCAAGATTAATAGCTGGGGAGAGGTTTTATCGGTCAGGTCTTTCTTATTAACAACACATAAAGGGAGGTGTTTTCTACTGTATATGAAAAGTCAAGATTTGCTTTTTATATATATATATATAAACGTTCTCATTCACATCAGTGCGTACTGATGTTATTGATGTAACTACATCAGTACCAATACATGTGGACCACTGATTATATATGCAGAAGCTTTAACAAATGCATACATTTTGAGTGAAAGTATATAAATCTAATGGTTCACATCCAATGCACTAATGAAATTATATCAGTGTGCACTGACTTGAACATTTTTGTGTGTGTGTATATATATATATATACGGTCGATCCCGTTTTGGTCAGTGCGCACTTATATAACTTACATCCGTACATTGCATATAGACCACTGATTATGGAGAAGGTTTGACAAGTGCATGCACTTTGAGTCAAAGTATGTAAATCTAATGATCCACATCCAACGCACTGATGAAGTTATATCAGTACGCATTAACTTGAACATTTTTGTATATATATACGGTGGTACAGTGTTAACATAAGTACGCAATTATGGATTTTATATGAATGCATCGAATGTAAGTTGTTGGATTCAACTACTTAGACTTACAACATATATATACATGTTCATTGTAAATAAAATTTACAGGAGGGACGTTCGCTTTGTACTCTCTAATATGCCGGTATGCGAAGGTTGGATTGCTCCCCAGCCAACAAGCTGATGACTGCAGCGTGTCCAATTTCCAGCTTGAGTTACCAAGCAAAGGTCTTAGAAGGGCATCAACTCTCCGGTCCAAGCTAGAGAACAGTCGGTTCGCTAAGTTTTTCCTATTGATGGCCACCATGCTTGGCACTTCTATGGTCATCGGTGATGGTGTCCTCACTCCTTGCATCTCAGGTAATTTGTTTCTTCATGTACACAAGATACGAGGTTTATAACCCGGTGGTTAATTAGAACATCTCCAATACTGTGTAAAATTATTTTGTCAATGTTAAAATTTAGTACAGGGTGCAAAAACCATCCTCTAATGCAGTGCCAAATGATGTGCCAAATTTGGCATGTGCCATATTGTGTGTCAATAAATGCTCATTTTTTAATTAAAAAAATACCATTATATATATATACAGATTTTCTATTATCAGTTCGAACTGACAATAAATATATCAGGACGAAGAATGTGGACCATTAGATTTACATACTTTGACTCAAAGTGTATGCACTTGTCAAAACTTCTCCTTAATCTGTGGTCCACATTCTTTGTCCTGATATATTTATTGTCAGTTCGAACTGATAATAGAAAGACTGTATATATATAAATGAAATAATAAATGTATTAATGGAACTTTACATTGGAGCATTAAAATAAATAATGTATATATTAATGGTAAGTGTTTAATTTTATAATTTTAATTAATAAAATAATAAAAATAGCATTTTAAATAGAATTGTGCATTTGAAGCACAATACTAAATTGATGTGTCAAATATAGCATTTTACTCTTTTTTGTGCCAACTTTGGCATATACATCGGAGATGGTCTTACAACTACATTATAAAATTGTGGGTTCGAATGGTATCTCCAATTCACGAACACTGAATTTATTCAAAAAATAAATAAAATAACTTCAATTGAGATCGAATTAAACAACTGCATGCGCATTGAATTGTTTTATTAATTAGACATATGCTTTTCTAGCAAAAGACAAAACTAGCTGGTGTATATATATGACTATTGACAGCAATTTTTTCTGTTAAAATTAATGGCAGTTTTATCGGCTGTGGGAGGAATCAAGGAAGCCGCACCTGCAATGACAGAAGGTATTGCTCATGCTAATGAATTATTAAATAGATTTTGTTTTATGATACATAAAATTTTACTTTTTATTACTTTATTATATTTTTCATTCATAAATTGAATTGTAGAGGCAAACCCAAATAATATATATATATATATATATATATTGAGAAATTGCATAAATTTTATACGAAATTTAACAGGTTGGAAATTTATCATAAATTCTTCCTTCAATTTATAAAATCTGTTCTGTTCCCGAAATGTGTCATAATATTTCAACGTCATAAAAAAAAAAAAAAAAAAAAAAAAAAAATCATCAACATACCATATGTGTAGCATAACCGTGTAAGTAGACATAAAAACTACTTTTAATTATAAGTTAATTAATTTGTTGACGAGACGAGATTGGTCCGGTGGTAACCTCTCACACCTACACCATGATGTTACGGGTTCGAGTCCTCCCCTCTAAAAAAAAATCATCGAATTTATGTAATAGTGTAACACTTAAAAAAAAAAAAAAAAAAAAAAAAAAAGTTAATTAATCTGCTATGAAGGGTGCTCATTTTGCAATGTAACAAAATAAATATACATACCCATGAACACTTTAATAATTAAACAGTAGTTACTGATGCTGTATTATACAATATTTTGTTCACAGAAAGGATTGTTTGGATATCAGTAGCCATCTTGATCGGTCTCTTCTCGGTGCAAAGACTTGGAACAGATAAGGTTGGCTACAGTTTTGCGCCCATAATCTGTGTTTGGTTCACCCTCATTGGCTGCATTGGCGTTTATAACTACTTCAAATTTGATCCATCTGTAATCAAAGCTTTAAATCCAGTGTACATCCTAGATTATTTCAAAAGAAACAAGAAAGATGCTTGGATTTCCCTTGGTGGCATTGTCCTTGCAATAACAGGTATGTAACATTGTCCTTGGATTTCCCTTGCTAGAGCATCCAATTAAGATTGTAATTAATACTAATCTTGGAAATTAAATTGATTTGCTGATGATTAATTTACTTTTCAAATTATTAAAGGAACTGAAGCTTTGTTTGCGGATGTTGGTCACTTCACGGTTCGGTCTATACAAATAAGTATGTGCACTGTAACATATCCAGCTCTAGTTTTGGCATACACTGGCCAAGCTGCTTTCCTTCGAAAGCATACTGACTTAGTCAGTGATACATTCTTCAAGTCCATTCCAGGTAATTCAATTTAAATGATCATATATTTATGGTCACATATATATTTTCCATTCTTCAAGTCCATTCTAGATATAATTTGGATATGTTTTATGCATGGCAGGTCCTTTGTATTGGCCAATGCTTGTGGTGGCTGTATTGGCAGCAATCATAGCTAGTCAAGCAATGATTTCAGGGACTTTCTCAATCATCCAACAATCCCTTTCATTGGGTTGTTTCCCTCGTGTGAAGATCGTTCACACATCGGCTAAATACGAAGGACAAGTTTATATTCCTGAAATCAATTACCTACTCATGTTAGCTTGTGTAGGGGTCACTCTTGGTTTCAAGACCACTGCCAAAATTGGCAATGCATATGGTAATAATTAACACCACATCTCACTCAATTAAATCTGAAAAATAAATTAAATATGGAAACTGATTACGGAATTAATAATGTTGCTGCTGCTGCAGGGATCGCGGTGGTGTTTGTAATGACACTCACATCATCTTTTCTGGTACTTATCATGATAATGATATGGAAGACCAACATACTTCTCATAATCTCTTATGTTCTGATCATTGGTTCTGTTGAGTTTCTCTATTTAAGTTCAGTCCTATACAAATTCGACCAAGGAGGATACTTACCATTAGCCTTTGCCGCGCTTCTAATGACTATTATGTACGTTTGGAACGACGTATATAGAAGGAAGTACTATTATGAGCTCGATCACAAGATTTCTCTGGAGAGAGTAAAGGGAATAGCTGCTGACACAAATGTTTGCCGAATCCCTGGACTTGCTATGTTCTACTCAGAGCTTGTTGAAGGTATCCCGCCCATTTTCCAACATTATGTGGGCAATGTACCTGCATTACACTCAGTCCTCGTCTTCGTCTCCATCAAATCTCTACCAATTAGCAAGGTTCCTCCAGCAGAACGGTTTCTTTTCCGAAGAGTGCAACCGAGAGAGCTCAATGTGTTCCGTTGTGTTGCAAGGTACGGGTACACGGATGTGAGGAACGAGGAGGAGCCGTTTGAGAGAATGCTGGTTGAAAAATTGAACGAGTTTATAAAAGATGATTATTGGCTATCTCAAATGCTCATCAACAACGGGGAGAATAATAATATTTGTGAAGTAGATGGTGGTGATCATGGGTTGGTTGATGGAGATCATGAGGTTGATCAGGATGTGAGGGTTTTTCGAGACGAGAAGAAAAGAGAGGCAATGGAGAGAGAGCTTGAAATGGTGGAAAATGCTTGGAGAGCTGGTGTTGTTCACTTGATTGGTGAGAGTGAAGTGGTTGCAAGCAAAGGAGCTGGTATTGGGAAGAGGGTTTTGATAGATTATGCTTACAATTTCTTGAAGAAAAACTTGAGACAAAGTGAGAAAGTGTTTGATATTCCTCACAAACGCATGCTAAAAGTGGGAATGACTTACGAGCTTTGATTACAACACAAACTATACTAGAGATTATCAAAGAAGTGGATTGATTTCAGCTCTGAAGTGGTCTACCTGTACGTTGTAAAGAATAATAAAAACATAATCATATATATAAGAATGTTATATATCTATATATGGTATGCAAAGGCCTTGCTTGTTGAATGTTGAAGTAGGGATGTCAATGGGGCGGGTACGGGGTGAGGATACCATCCCCATTCCTCAAACCCAAATATAACTAGGATTCCCGTCCCCGCCCCATTCCACACTTGTTGGGGCGGGGACGGGGAATCCACATTTGGGGAGAGGGCTCCCGATACCCGCCACACCTTGCCCCGCCCCGTTTGATTAAGACAACATTAATTATTATACACCTTATATTGTATGCCACAATCACAAATGTCAATTAGTCTTTAAAAATATTAAATGATTGAAGAAAAAAATTAGTTAAAAAAGTAAATAAACTTTAATTCATAGTAAGTCAATCGCAAACTAAATTACCAAACATATGAATATTACACCGTTCTTTTTCAATAAAAAAATGAAATTGAAATACAAAATCGTCATAATTAAATCTGCCAAAAGAAAATAAAGATTGAAAGTTTAACTCATGATACTTGTCCAAGAACAAATGCTAATGACAAAAATGTGATCATGCATCTTCCATCTCCATGTATACTTGTAACAATAAAAAAAAGTACATTTTTATTGTTTATAAGAAAAAGGTTTCTTCCCAATTATATTTTGAAAGTAAATTGAAAAAAAAAATTGTAATATAACTGTATTTCTTGTTTCTTAATCATCCATACAACATGTTAATTAGGGTATGGGGTGAGGATGGGACGAGGACCAAAATATCAATCCCCATCCCAAAATTAATTGGGTTTTAAAATCAAATCTCTTCCCCCACCCCATACCCCAATTAACATATACTAAACCCGTCCCAAATAGGGTGGGTCCCCGTGGGCCCCGTACCCATAGGGATTTTTGACATACCAAGGCAAGTGGTTATGTTATTTGTGTTTCGCGGTCCTTGTGGAAGTATATTTATTAATTTAAGCATGAATTTTCTTTTCTAAAAGTTTTGTTTTTCTTGCATTGATTTCTTAAGATATTAATTACTTGCAATCTTGCATAGTTAATGACCAGGGAATGGAAAGATTTCTATATATAGTTACCAAACAACTAATCAGTCCAGCTAACTCAATAAATATGAGAAAGTTAATATAATTATGCAGTTTTTTTTATATAAAAAAAAAAATGTTAATATAAATATAAACTTAACTCTTTTGCACCCTGAAACTAAAACATCAATGCCCGAACAGCAATATGAGATTTACCACTCTGATACCCAAGCAACAAGTGATTTACCATGCATGTTCCTCATAGGGTGTCACTGATCAGCGTCTTCAACTCTTTAACAACTCTACATGTGTCCTACTGGTGTGGCGTCTATACAGGCTGATCTTTTTCCTGACCTCATATAATCTCATAACACATAAGTATTGCAATGAATTGATGGTCAAGATGTGATTGGTTTTCACAATCACTTTATGAACAACCAATCGCATACTTTAAAAAAGGTCAGGAAAAAAATTAGATCAGCAGAAGATCTAAATCCTAGTAAGGAGATGCTAGATGTCACATGTAGTACTGTTTGGTGGGTGGCTCAAGAGCATAAATTCTAATGCATAAGTAAGTTTTTACCCTTTTGCTTTATTTGTCTCTTCCTCTTTTGTGATTATCAAGAAATTCAAAATCATCGATGGAGAGTGTCTTCAAGCTAGAGAAACACTACAAATTCCTGATCAATATTATTATTATTTTCTCATGCTTGTCTCGTGCGCTAATAATCTAGACACAAAACTTCCAAAGACATTTGACAATTTTAGTGAAATCCCCATTTGTGGGGAGAGAAAATCCAAATCTATCAACATAAACTAAACTAAATAATAAGCAGCTAGCAGCGTGATCGATACTTGATGGGGGGTTTTCCACGACAAATCACAAATATTGTAACATCACTACATCTTGGCCCCCCCACCAACCCATCCAAATATAATTCTATTGGTCAACTTTATATTGAATTAACATGAACATAGAGTGTGTTCAGTGAGATGGGTATTTTTAATTTTATATACATCAGCACACTCGTATGGATGACAAACACAACACTATACTAATTTGTTTAGAGGCCGCAAACCACGGCAGGATTCTAGTGCTGAGTATATAATTAACACTACTCTAAAAGAATAAAAGTCTCGAATATGAGCTGAGAAGTACTGCAGTAATATTTGTAAAAGTAAGAGGAAAATAAATAAATAAATCAGAAGAGTCCAAAATTACAGGACAGAGTGTAAAATTATTTATAGCTAGAAATGATTGAACAAAAAGAAAAAACGAATTAATGATTATATTTGGAGCTTTTGTGTTCCTAGTGAAACCACAAGCATTCAATTTGTTATTGTGCGATCATATATAGTTCGGTTTCTAACTAAAATATGAATAAAATTGGTAATCATAAAGAGGACAAAAGAAAAGGGCATTACAAGAAGAAAAAGAAAAAAAAAAAAAAAAAAAAACAAAAGACTTTCAACAATGCTATATATTGTGGCAATAAGAAACAAAGAGTCCAAAGCTACATTAATCATAATAATCATCATGTACTGATCTTCAAATCCACACTATGCAATTTGCATTATATATCAAGCATCCTCACACAATATACTATGCATTTGATTTGATATAATCTTACATGTATAATCACATTTGATCTGGGTCATAGGATGAATTAAAAATGTGACTCTAGATGAAACTTACAATTGTAAGAAATTGTATAATTTATACGATATTTAGAAGATGGGCAATCTGCAGAAACAAAGATTTCAACAACATTTTCATGTACTTTGCAGGCTTTCCAATAAGAACTTTGGTTCCGATTTTTCTCTCAGATTGGGGTAAAAGGCCTTTTTCGTTTCTCGTTTCTCTCTATTCAGATTGAACAACTCTACAAGCAAATTATCCATAAATATATACCAAACTTTCTATTCTCAACTCATGTCAAGTATATAAAACCAAGAGACATATATATACATATTTGAATTAGCAAAATCTAATTATTAATTAGCTCAAACCAAACCCTAGATATTCATACATAAATTCCCAATTACAAACCATGATACAAGTAGTACTGGTGGTGATCATCAATCGACCATCTTAATTAGTTATAGAACTAACTAACAGCTATGAAATTCATAGGAAATTGAAGAAGAATTAGCTTTATAATTAATTCTTAAAACCTCACACAAGCAGAAAAATCTAAAAGCATTCCACATCCATAGCACAGCATCTTAATTAATTATAAGAAAATAAAACATAGTAATTACCACCATGTCTGATCAAAACCTGGTGGAGCTATTGCTCCTGTCAGGCATGTTATTGAACTTGAAGGGATGAAGTGTATGTTTACGCGGCGGTGGTTCACCATTAAAGCCGCCGGTTGATTCTTCCTTCCCTTGATGATGAAGATGATCAGTGTTTCCGGCCTTATTCTGGCTAGCTCTCTCACCTTCCAACTCCCTATACTTGTGCAAATATATTTTCAATTGATCGGAGTAGTTATCAAACCCTAGAGTTGAAAGAGCCCAACAAATATCATCCCCGTTGACAGTCTTGCGCTTCTCCTTGTGGCACTTGTCCGATGCTTCTCCAGTGACAAAACTAATAAACTCGGACACACATTCTTGCATGGTTTCTTTTGCTTCTTTCGAGATTTTGGCGTTCGGAGGCAGAATCTGCTTCATGATTCTACCAACATTCGCAATCGGAAGCAACCGATCTTGCTCCTTAATGATGCCATAATATTCCTGATCACCACCTGAGCCACTACTCCCTCCTGCAAAGTTGTACTTGTGATGATGATCTCTATCTAAATTATTGCCTATGTTATTATTATCAACCATTGATCTCTCTATAAAGAGAAAAAACTTATATCCTGTCAAACAAAGACACGTTGCTTCTTTACTTCCTCATAAATCGCTGATCATTTATATATATATAAACATATATACATGGATCGTGTGTGTATATATATATATATATATGGAGATGATATACGGTAAAGGTTCGAAATCTATGAGGTGGCATATTTCGACACCATTAAAATGGTGAGACCATATCACATAAGTTTTTCTTGTATTGATTAAGAGGTAGTCAGCGTCATTGGGGGACACAGTGGCAGGCAATTTCCTTTGTTAGTAAGAGTTAGGTTATTTTTAATACACGGAAACCCTAAAAAGCCTTTAACTACTAAAAGACTCAAAAACTTATATCAATTAAGGTCGGTCCCCCCCCCCCCCCCCCCCCCCCCCATTTTCGATCCTCATCAAAACTTATTATTAATGCTCTCTTAATGCTTGTTTGGTTGAGCTTTCTACTGCCTCAAAAGGTCTACCAACGTCTACTTGAATTTTGTAGAGGTGTTTGGTTGGGCTTTTGAGATTGTTTATTTTAAATTGAATAGAGGTTACTAGAGTTTAAACCTCTACTAGGCAAAAGCTCATAGAGAGGTACTTCTTCAAATAAACTATTTAAAAAAAAAAAAAATCTACCAACCAAACAACTATAATTTTTTTTCTTTAATAACTCTATTTCTAATAGATCTACTGCAAGTAGATCTTTTACCAATAGAGGTTTTTCAAAAGCCCAAGTATCATTAAAAAATTGCTGTGAATTTGAATTTGTGGACTACAAATATGCACGTGTGCTTGTTGAACAGTAAGAAACAGCTAAACTATGACCTAAAAAGAAACCTATATAATTAGTTCTAAATTAGTAAATTATTATATATAAACCCTAATGTTGGATTACCTACTACTTAGGATTTTGTAAATTAGATATTCATTTCATGTCACACTATACAATTCCAAATCTTATCAAAATTAGTAAGGTCTCTTGTCGGATCCTTAAACTCTGGATTACAAATATAATATGCTATAAATATAAAACTCTATCACTTTGACATCTGTCAAGTGAATATTGTAGATTTATTAATTATATATAAAATGTTTACAGGTCATGATCTGATCACTATGATTGTTAAACCATCTCTGGTTAGCTAGCTAGTAGTTAATATTATAGAAATAAATCAACTTTTGCGATTTATTTTATTACAGTCTAGTACTGAAGCTTCTTCTCTAAGTTTTTTTTTTTTTTTTTTTTTTAAATTTATTGACTAAAATATATATTTAGCTTAAGTAAACTAATTGTGATTAGATGCTTATAAGATTCAAATTAAACGTCGTGATCTTACAGATCGAAGATTCGAGAAAACAACTTTAAAAATTAATGAAAAGACGTTGAGGATTTATTCGATGTCATACTTACCGTGAAATTTGATTCGTTTCTTTGTGATATTCATATGATGGTGTTTATCAAAAAGGAAAAGTTCATAGAAATTGATGTTTTGCTCATTATTTTAAATATGTTATGATTATTTGATTGTTAAATATTATTTCATCTATATTAGATTTCTTCATCTACACTTTATAAAAATTGAACTCACATATATAATTTGCAGTGAGCTTTTTATATTAATTTATTTTTATCTTCTTCTAACATAACCCTCTTTTTTTCTTTTTTCTATTTTTAAATCAAATACTTTGGACAGCCAATGAAAAGAAAATAGAATGCAGAATTATGTGAACTAATATAATGATCGAGAAATAAAGTGATTCACATATATAGCTTTGTGCATATTCTCAAACTCCTCAAAAACAAATTAAATTCACATATAATTTGAGTGGAATATATCCCATCTTTAATTAATAATTAATGATAAAGTATCTTGATTTATGTTCCAAGGTTATCGCTAATCGGGAAAGGTCGTTGTTGAGTAACCAATCTTTTGCATCTAATTGTACTTCTCTGCGTGAAAACACTGTTTAGAGAACTTGATTGTTTGTGGTCCATTCATGCGTTTAGTAAAGCAAGGAAGATAAACAATTGAAAACAAACACATATTTATGCTTCTCATAAACCTCACTTTTTTCAACTACTTTTTCTTATTTAGTTTAATTATATGTTGATCTTATCATACTAATTAATCTCACATTTTAGTTCCTACAATTGTGTTGTTGTTGATCTACAAAGATCATGACTTGTATGATTGTTTTTCTAGGCTCGTGACAATCACAGTAAGCAGTAAAATTAGTAAAACCCTAAGATGAGCATGACATGGTTTTTTGCACTAAGAAATTGATAACCTAGGGTTTGATTGAATTGTATTCAAAAACAGTTTTCTTTAAATTCAATCTTATATATCAGTCTAAAACTAAAAGCAAGAAAATGGTGTATTTTTTTTTTAAGTATTACAATAAATTATGACACCGTCAGAGGTCTCAAGAGAGATATCTACTTCTACAACATCAAGTAGAAAACTCCTCGCACATACTTGTAAATTATTCATGGTGAAACTCGAATACCCTATAAGTGGAAATGGGAGGTGCACAACTACCATGTGTGCTAAGAGGTGATGCGTATCCAAATCGCTTCTTAAACACTTCAAATTATTATATCATATTTGAAAGAATAGTGCTAGACATCCTAATTAACTTGATAACTCAATTTGTATCTCAAATTGTAATGTGAAACTAATTAAGTTACCAACACCATTTGTTACTTGAATAAAGAGTTGAACGACTCTAATAAATTTATTAGGTCATGTAAGACCTTAAAGAAATTTATATAATATATTAATCTATTCTCTGATCAATTTAAAGGTCACCTTCTCATGACTTTGTTAAGATTCTCCTCTCAATATATCTGCTCTAGTGGGCATCTTAAGCTGATCTGACCTAGATTTTCTGAATCTAGATAACTTTAATTGTATAGTAGGTTTAGGTTTTGGACCAATGCTAGCAAATTAATCGACAATTATTTTTAATGAATATTAAAAAAATAAAATAAAATTCATTATGTCTACTGCAATTCTTTGGATTTGTTTAAAGGTTTTCTTTAACCCAACTTAGTATGCAACTTTTGGAATACAACTTTTTTGGGTTGTCTCCTTATTCTTTCTTTCTTTGATTACGTACAATTTGCCACTTGAACAATTCTCACTGGATGCTCAAGCACTCGGTTATTTTTTAATCTATCTCACCATGCTTTAATTTGGCACCTATAATATCCACATATGTTGTCTTAAAAGTTAAACCTCATCATTCTCAGATTGGATTCTTAATCAAAATTAAGATATAAGAAGAACAGACCACATGGCGCCACTAATTTTTTTTTTTGAAAAGCAAGCTTTATTAATAAGCAACAAGAACAAACAAAGCCAAGAGGCAAGAGTCAATGCAGCCAAGCAAGGCAAGCACGAAGGCAACCCAATAAAACAACGAAAAGCACCCCAAAAAAGCTAACAATAAGAAACAGCCCAAACAGGAACCCGCCAAAACCAACAAGAAAACAACCAGAAACAAACCACAGACGAAAAGAACACCACCAAAAAAAAGAAAAGACTACTGAACTTTCAGCTCTCTCAAGCCTCCAAACTTCCTTTTCCTAATTGCTTCTAAGAAAATGTCGGCCATCCCCACTACTTTACCATCAAAATCCAACCCCAAAGCAACTTCAATCCTTATAATCCTAGAAATCTCCTCTTCAAGGATAATTTGCAATAACCTTCTATATATATATATATATATTCTTGGATGATTATCATTAATTACACATCTAAAACTGGATTTACTGGAGCCATTTGTGATCTTGTTTTTAATTATAACCATCAGATTAATGTACAAGTTCATTTCTATCTAGTCGCATCTTTTTCTAAATACATTTCATTTTTAAAAATTAAATTCTTACGATATTTAAAAATATTTCATTTTGTTTCAAAACTACCTTAGCATACTCCTTCTAAATAGATTTTATTTTTAAAAAATTAGGTTTATGAAATTTTTATTGACACTTCATTTTTATTTTTTTTAGGATCCGCAGATATATCTTTAATAAATAGTAACAATTGTAAAAAATAAGAGAGATATAAGAATTATAGGATTTAGAGTTTATGAAACAT
This sequence comes from Acer yangbiense, assembly GCA_008009225.1. NCBI lineage: Eukaryota > Viridiplantae > Streptophyta > Magnoliopsida > Sapindales > Sapindaceae > Acer > Acer yangbiense. Next base: position 11,066,862 of record CM017764.1, read on the forward strand.
AAAATAAAATATATATAAATTAAATTAAATTAAAAAAAAAAAAAAAAAAAAAAAGCCAAATAGATACTATGAGATTAAATAATATTCTAAAGGGGTTTTATCATTTTGGGCCCAATGTTTTGGCACTTTATGACTTTTTTAACTGTCTTTTCATTTTTCACTGGCGTGGTCCTTATGTTTTATAAAAATCCATCAATTTGGTCTCTCTGACCACAAATTTAACAGTCAAAGGTTACAGAAAATGTAAATTGACTCTCTTACCCTTCACTTAAATTAAAAGGTTCAATGTACGATTTTACTCTCTAACTTTGTAAAATTTTACAGTTTAACTTGGTTTGTAATCTAATAAAAGTTTGACACGTATTATCAAATTTTAAAAATTAAAAATTAAAAATTAAATAATAGTTAAATAATAATAAAATTCTGAATTTCTTTTATAAAGAAAATAAAACAAATAGAAGAAAATATGAAAATTGCAAAACAAAAAATAGGATCTCCACCATCCATTTATGAGACATCCATTTTTGAGATGGATTAGATTAAACTTAAAATAATAAGAATAATAATAAAAATAATGATTGGGTGGAGATCTGACCCAGAATCATCAACCCCAAACACCACCCTCTGAATCAAACTAGAATCATCAAACCCTAAACCACAATCATCCACCATCATCACCAAACCTAGATCATCTCCCTCAATCTCATCTCTCTCGATCCACCATCAACCGTCATCACCAAATCACCACTATCATCTCTCCCGATCTCATCTCTCTCTCTCTCTCTCAATCTTGTCGCCAGCAACCACCACGAAAACAATCCCAACCACCACAACCCCGTGAATCGGCCATCACCCAAACCAAGCTTATCTCCATCGTTATCACCCCAAACCCATAACCTAGGTTTGGACCACCATCATCACCACCACACAAGGAATAAGATTTGCGAATTTGGGGAGGCTTCGAGATCGGCCATCACCATCTCGATTTACTGGTGGTTGGATTTGGGTAGGTGTCGAGATTTGCGATTTTGGATTTGGGGTTGTAAGAGAAGAAGAAGCTTGGTCAGTATTTGGGGTTGAATCTATGTGGTTCTTGTTTTTTTGTGGGGCTTTTTTGTGCTTGGATCACTAGAGATCCAGATTGGATCTCCACCCCTATCAAAAAAAAAAAAATAAATAAATAAATAAATTCAACTTTCTTGCATTTTTTTAAAAAAAAATTTTGATCTCTAGATCCATTTTTTTGTTTTACAATTTTTTTTTTTTTTTGGTAATTTGATCACCACCATCCATATCTGAGATGGTGGAGATCAATCTAATTATCTACCTTTTTTTTTTTTTTAATTATTTTTTATATAAATAGATCTCCACCGTCCATCTAGGATTTGGATGGTGGAGATTTATATATAATTTTCTTTTTTTATAATTTTTTATATTATATAAATATTTTTTAAAAAAATTGTTATCTATTGGTTGGTGTTGACACGTGGCGTTTTCTTTATTTAAAGACAAAAATATCCTTAGATCCTTAACTATAATTAACGTCTAACTCACAGAATGACCAAATTGATGTTTTTTTTTTTTTTTTTTTTGAAAACATAAGGACTATGCCAGTGGAAAATGGAAAGATAGTTAAAAAAAAAAAAAAAAAAAAACATCAAAATATAGGGACCAAAATTATAAAACCCCTATTCTGAAAAGGTTCTTGTAGTGCCAACCATGAGTGCATTAATTAAGTGCCATGTACTGCCATGGGCCCAATTATTATTATTGTTTCTTTTTTTTTTTTTAATTATTATGAAAAACTAAGGGGGTGTATTGGATTGAAATTTTAATAGACAATTTTGGAAAGTAAAAGTCTAGTGGTATTGGATTGAGACTTTTTAATAAGTTAGATAAGTCTAGTGGTATTGGATTGAGACTTTTTAATAAGTTAGATAAGTCTGGTGGTATTCGATTAGGACTTTTAAGATTTTTTTTTTTTAAAAGTCCATAATATATTGTGGTATTGGATCCAGACTTTCAAGATTTTTTTAAAAAGTTCATAATATCTTGTGGTATTATATCCACACTTTCAAGAGGCAGCAAATTGTTTGATGGAATTGGATTGAGATCAAGATTTGTAAGATTTCATGACAAAATGGATTTTATAGACTTTTTAGTGATAAATATAAATAGCTAGACCCCAAAATTATCTTGCCCTCTCCCATCAGACTTTTCACACTCGCTTAAGACTATTTTAGAAAATAGCAACAAGACTGTGAAGAAACCCTAACAACAGACCAGATTCAGGTAATGATTATATTGTATCTTGCATGGCCTATAATCTTGAACTTGGTTGTTGGAAACAATCCAAGAGGCTCCTATATGTCAATACGGGTTACATGGTTAATGATTACATGGTTCAAGCAAATAGATTCAACTATATATTTCCAAGATGATTGTTTTTTATAAGATTATTTTATTTTATTTCCAAGATGATTCAACTATACATGGTTCAAGCAGATATGGTTTTCACGTATAAATAGTTTTTTATTTTCTCTTTGGAATTTGAAAATTTAGTTGGAGCACGTAACAATTATTTAAAAAGGAATATTTGTTTCTGTTTACAAGTTCTAGTATGATTTTGAAAGTTGTGAAAATATTTCGTTTTAGAGATGCCTGCATCTTTGTTTTTTGTTTTTTGTTTTTTTGTTTTTTTGCTTTTTTGCATGCATATTTGCTTCTCTGTCTGTCACTGAATAGAAACTAGTCAACTTCAATGTGTTTGTAAATATTAATTTGATTGATATTATTTTCTTATTATTTTTGTTATGTATGAACTTCAAACTTCATCGGAAATTGAAATTGTTAAAAAGAAGAATTATTACAACGAGAGCAATAATATTGATATTTTAATTTAAGGATAATTTTGGAATTTTAAAAGTATATAAATTTAGAGTGTACATATGGTTTTTGAGGGGTACAAATATCGCCACTCTTTTTCAACTCATGCTAGCTAGCTAGTTTGGGTTTCTCAACTCAGGCATGTGTGTTAGTAGCAAATTTATAGAGCTCATATTTAAAAAAGTCTAAAAAATCTTTAAAATAAAGTCTAGATAACCATAATATATAGTCTATAAATAAAGTCTTAATAGTCTATAAATAAAGTTCAAAAACTCTTTTAAAAAAAATTCCTGAATCCTGAAAGTCTAGTCTATATAATCCTAATAGTCCTTAAAATCATACAAATCCATAAAACCTTACCACCTCAAAATTGTCTCTTAAAATCCCAATCCAATGGACCCCCGTAAATGTTATACTGCACAATGAGATCTAAGTATACATTTGAGTAGCTTTCAAAAAAAAATAAGTATGCATTTGAGTTTTTAAAACTTTAGCAACCCAACTTTTTAAGAGATTTGCAATCATATCAGTTGCAAGAGATCAAGGCTTATATATATAAATAGAGTAGTTATCAAGTAAGGTATACCTTATTTTAATTTTGGTAAGAACCTTGATGAAATTACATATATTTTTATGAATTTTGATATAAATTTGTTTGTGGATGGTAAGTTTAATGAAATTTACCTATGAACAAAATTTAAAAAAATTTCAAGCACCAGAACTATTTACCCAAATTTTGTTAAATATAAAGGCATCGGAAAAATGAGATAAATATAGGAAAATTTAAAAAAATAGTTCTAGTACTTGAAAAATTCTCAAATTTTATTCTTAGGTAGATTTCAACGAACTTATCATCAACAAAAAAAAAATTCAGATCAAAATTTATAAAAATATATATGATTTCATCAAGATCATTACCGAAATTAAAATAAGATATACCTCAGTTGATAACTACTATAAGCAATTTTATTCAAAAAGCCAAAAGACACCCCCCCGGGAAAACCAACGCAAAAACCCAACAGCATCAAAGGCAGCATAACCACAACCCCTATCGTTGGACTTTGACAGGGCAACGCAACAAGAAGAGAAGGAAAACAAACTGAAAACCCTACAACCCACAACAGAACAAAAAAAAAAAACAAAAAAAAAACAGAGACCAGACCCACACTCCCCCTCTTAACAAAAAAGCACAGCTCATTTGATAACTAATATATATATATATATATAATTATGAGTATAAATAAGGGGTTCTTTTAGATTTTTGTCTCGAGCTTTTAAAAGGTTAGGGCCGGCCATGGATATGTTAAGTATTTGTATAATTTTTTATGCCTTTTTCAATAATTTTATTAACTAAAAAACATTAACATGGCTTGTATATATACTCCTTGCTTGAAGTAATTTATATTTAGAAATTAAAGTAGCAAGTTCTAATGTTCTACACCACCTCTTAATATGGCTTGATGGTTCAAGTCATCGCCACTGCATGTAATATTTCAAAACAAAACAAAAAAGTAGCGATTTCATACAAATTAAAAATAAAGAGGCTATGTGCCTATGTATTATATTTAGTAATTACTATATTAAATTTAAAAAAAAAAAATTAAGCAAATTCAAGATCCTAGATTATCCTAATCACTATAAAATGGATTATCAGGTCTGATAATCTATGATCCCACGAGAAAAAACATACAAGAACCCACACTTGAAGCCCTCGTACATGTAGACATGCATGCTTGATTATCATGAAAATGACTTCAGTAAACTTGTTTTTGTTTTCCCGCAATTTGTTAAAATAATAATAATAATAATAATAAAGTAGAAAGAATCAAATTAGGAGATTATGCTGCAAATATATATAATATTCTTAGTGAAGTAGCAAAAGGAAGAAATTCATTTATTCATCCATAATACAATGAAACTGAGTAAATAGCAGGTAATTAATTAGGCTTCCAAAGCACAGTACAAATGTATAGTTACTGCTAACTGGGCCTTATAATACTATCTATCCATGATCCATGCGTTTGATCCCGGGTCCATTTTCATTATTAATCTACCTTACATACAACTCTCTAAAATCACCAAAATTATTCTTTACAACATACAAATAAATTTTAAATCCATGCAATTATTATTCAATCAATTCATCATCGTATTACGTATGTCTTAGTCAATTTTTCTCTAATGAGCACACAACTTTGAACATATTAATACACATCACTACATTTTTACCACATCATCAACATAACTTTAATCATAATAATACACATAGCAAAAGTGTGGTAATATGTATTAGTATGCTCAAAGTGTGTACATGAGAGAAAATTACTGTCTTAGTGCCTTATATATATATTGAAGTATTAAATAAATTTGGGGTTTGAGAAGTGGGATAACTTGAATCCACAATCTCGTAATATAGGTGTAAAGGGTATATCACTGGACTAGCATCATCTCGTCATTTGTCTTACCAAATTTTAATAGCACCAAAAGTTCAATGCCAACTATTATGAAAGAAAAAATTATGAATAGAGTGACAATGGCATGTCATATTACACACAACTTGTGAGATTCAAACTCATGTCATTCTTGACTATTTTTAATAATTTACCACCGCCTGATATGGCTTGGTGGAAAGAACACTCATTAATCTGATAATGTTTTATGTTTGAATCGCCGCCACCGTATGTGATATATATATATAAGCAAAAATAATGTAAAATTTTGCTTTATTTTATTTTTGTTAATGTGTATTTTTTATGGTGACCGTGCACACCCAAAATTGTTCATAGCCTTAGTATGCTGATGAAAAGTGGGCTTGAGAGGGGTATTTGTTGCCAATTGGATCATATTGAACTTGTTCGGACTTGAAAGCCCGGTAGACAGAAAATTTGAATTGGATCTATTCAGCTGTTTTAGATAGTCGTGACACAAACAGAAATCTATTTTTTGTTTTTTTGTAACAAATTAAATTAAAATTTTATTGTTTATGAAAAGTTACAATCTTTAGTTACTCTAAACACTAAGCTTCATTGTAAATAAATTATTTATTTATAAGATAGTAGTATTTTTTTTTAAGCTATTACAATTAATTTGAGGTTTTGAGGAAAGATACACGACGCGAACTTACAACCTAAATAATGTAGGTAAGTGTGAAAGACATACAACCAGGTGAACCTCATATAATTGTTATGACACATGTATTGGCTTTCCTTTTATGTGTTGCAAAATTTTATTATAATTTTTATTATAATTTTCAGGTCAGTTTGGTATTGCTTTAAAAAAGTTAAAATCATATTATTTTATAATTTTGACATAAAATAATATTTGGTAAAACTTTTAAAAGTGATTAATTGATAATCTGATAAGTTTTGACAGTGATTTTAAAAAATAATTGAGGTGTTACTTTTTGAAAATGATTATAGAATAATATATTTCACCATTGAATGAATATTTTAAAGTATAATTATTATCCTTATGAAATAAAGTTAAAATCATTTATATACCTTATTTCATCTCAACATTAAATATTCTATTTAAATATTGATTTGATTTATAAAATCTTTTAAAAATCTTTTATTGTTCTTATGGAATTTTTTTTTTCCTAATTTAAATATTCTACTTAAATATTGATTTAATATATATAATTAATGAAATATGGTCATAAAATCATGTATATTTTAGTTATTATAACTAATCTCAACACTTTTGCAATAAAATTACCAAACATATGTATACTGCTTTTAAGCTATAACCAAATGATTAACTTTAAAAGTTAAGCAATACCAAACTTGCCCTTTATGATCTTATTAAAATCTCACCTTGACTTTCTTTTTCTTTTTTTCCGAAAATACCTTCGGTATTTAATTTAAAAAATGTTATGACGCGTTTACTAATTATGAATGAAATAAATAAGAATCAAATTTCATGAGAAAAGGAATCAAGAAATGAAACTTGATTCCTTAGGTGGATCTATGGGGGAATTAAATTCTCTTTCCAACATGAACTTAATTGCTTATTTATATACGAGACCCATATAATTTGAGTCCCAATTGGTTTTAGAAAACACGGTAATTACAAATAAGGAATTAAATTCACTTTCCCTTCTTATAATTCCCAATTAGTAAACGCGTTCTTAAAGTAAAATGTGATGGAACACCTAGAATAGACCTGGCACTCAGTTGTATACGAATTTCCAGCAATTATTTAGCGCATGCGGCATACCTGTCACTATAATATTTTTAATAAATAAATCTTTAAACTTTGGTTACCAGGTTATCCTTGATTGTTGATTTTTATTTAGTTTTTAAACTATTAATCGGATGGATTCAAATTACTTGTCAAAAAATAGTGTATCAATTTGTGTTTAACCAACCAAATTCTACCATGTCAACCACTATCATGTACTAAATTTGGTTGATTATATATAAATTAGGACACCATTTTTTGACAGTCGATTTGAATCCCAATCTGATGGGAGATACAACTCAAAACCACAATTTTAGTGATGTAGGCACAGTACGAGGCGCATATCACTCACTGGACCAATGTAATATTGTTTCTCATTGTCTCGTTGATCTTTGAATCTTTGATGTGTCAAAATTATAAGGGGTCCAAATTAATCTCTAGCAATAGGACTTTCAAAAAAAAAAAACCAATATGACTTAATCAGGGCCGTTCAAAAGTGGGTCCCGTTTTATGATTTGTGCTGAACATAAGCTTGAATGCTTTTGATGGATTGATCTCCGTCATTTTGCTAGCTACTGTACAACACCACACCACACCACTTTTCGATGGACGTGAACGATTGGTTAGAGCATCCACAATGGTCTCTAAAAGAGACTCATTTGTACAAGATCCATTTTGCTTTCTATCAAATTGTGCCACAATGGTAAGAAAGTAGATCCAAAAAAAGAGACCAAAAAGTGGGCTCCACCCATCTAGACCCAAATTGGGTTTTAAATTTGGAACTCAATTTGGGTCTTGCCCAATGATTGGGTTGGGTTGGGTTCCCAACACCTCCCAATCATTGGGTTAGGCTTATAAATATATATATATATATATATATATATACAAGTCTTTCTATTATCAGTTCGAACTGACAAAAGTTATATCAGTTCCTTGTATATATATATATACAGTCTTTCTATTATCAGTTCGAACTGACAAAAGTTATATCAGTTCCTTGTATGTGGGCCACTGGATTTAAATACTTTGACTGACAAGTGCATACAGCAAAGTCAAAGTATTTAAATCCAGTGGCCCACATGCAAGGAACTGATATAACATGCAAGGAACTGATATAACTTTTGTCAGTTCGAACTGATAATAGAATTTCTGTATATATATATATATTTATTTATATAATTTAAATTTAAATATATAATTATTAATTTTAATAATTATATATATAATGAAAAAATATAAATAAATTTAATATATATATATATTTCAATTATTTAAATTTAAATATATAATTATTAATTTCAATAATTATATATATAATGACAAAATATAAATAAATTTAATATATATATATTTAAATTATTATAATTTAAATATATTATTATTAATTTCAATAATTATATATATAATGAAAAAAATATAAATAATTTTAATTTCAATTATAAAATTTTATTTCAATGAAATTAAAATAATTGGAATGAAAACATTAAATTTTTGAAGGTTTGGAACTGGAACCGGAACCGGAACCAAACCTTCAAAACTGGAATCGAAACCGAACCTTCAAAACCGGTAGGTTCCGGTTTTGAAGGTTCAAAATCAAAACCAGTTTGGAACTGAAACCCAACAGTCAGAACATCCAGAACCGAACCGAACCGAACCGAACCGAAATCGGAACCGAAATCTCTCTAAAGGAGGTTCCGATTCCAGAACCGCTACTTTTGAAACGGAAACGGAAACGGAAACAAAAAAGGAAACGGAAACGGAAACGGAAACGGAAACGGAAACGGAAACCGAAACGGAACGGAACCGGAACCGAAACCGAAACCGAAACCGAAACCAAACAGTCGGAACATCCAGAACCGAATCGAATCGAACTGAAACCGAGGAACCAAAATATCTCTGAGGGAGGTTCCGGTTCCGGAACCGCCACTTTTGAAACGGAATAGGAACCGAACCGGAACCGACGCCATGTCTAATTGTAGACAATATTTTGTTTTAAATATTTATTTTTATTGTTAATGAAAAAATATAAATAAATTTAATATATATATATTTATATAATATTTTAAAGAAGAGTAATGATTGTTTGGAAAAAAGTTAGCAAAGTGGATCCATTTTACTTTTCCAATTTAGTCCCATTGTGGAAAAATGAGACCCAAATTAAGTGGATCCAAATGGCAAGACCCATTCTTTAAAAACAAGACCCATTTTTTATGATGTGACAATAAATGGGTCTTGTTTTTGGGTGTAACCATTGTGAATGCTCTTAGAGTTTGATCGGCAACCGTCAATGGGCCCCACATAGCAGTTTTCGACAGTTCAGATGGGATCAAAATTCAGGTGGGTCCCACAACCTAAAATGCTGCCAAATCAACACCATATCAGCAATAAAATTAAATATTGAAATAATTAAAAATAAGAAAATAGAAAATAGAAAAGCGTCACCGTCTGACCAAACGAAATCTAAAATATAAATAGGTCTAATTGCACAAACATTCCTGACATTAGGTCTAATTGCATGCATATGCAACTTTTACCTCTAATTACACGAACATCCCCTGCTGTTAATGAGTGACCGTTAAGAGTTAACAGAAGAAGGGTAAAATGGTCAATTACCTCAGTGTCAGATTTTTTTTTAAAAGTTTACTATACTGAAAAATATTTAAAATATATATTTCCTTTATGTGTCTGATAAAATTTATTATTTACTATTTTAAAATTTCTTTTATTATTTAAATAATACAATATTAAGAAAATAAGATTTTTTTTATAAAAAAAAATATATTTAGAACCAGATCTGGAGATCTGGTTGAGATATGATTCTTAATTTCTCCGGCCTCTCCCTCTCCCTTGCTCACCGGGGAGGCTCTGCCCTCTCCGTTTTTACGGCGGCGGGGAGGCTCTGTACTCCTTGTCTTTGTGACTAGGGAGGGCGGTAGGGGGATCTAACCTTCCTGGTTCGATGTTTACATTGAAATTTTCATCTTCAGATATTATGGGGAAAGCTTGCAACAATGGCGAAGAAGATGATACTAGGTGCAACTGTCGAAGTCCACCGGAGACACTCTTGAGTTTAGGAAGTTGTGTGAGGAGGATTTGAGGCTTGCTCCATTCCTTTTTTTCCAATTTTTTTTTTTTTGTTTTTGGGATATGATTGAAGTTGTTTGATGAAGATGAGTTTTTTTTTTTTTTTGTTATTGTGGGATCTAATCGAACTTGTGTTAGATGAATAAGATGTGTTTCAATTTGTGTTTGTTTGTTGTGGACTTGAGTCTGATCGAAGTTGAGTTTGAATGAAGATGTGTTTGGATTTTCTTTGTTTATTGTGGAGTCTGATTGATGACGAGTTTGATGAAGATGAGTTTGAATTTTGTTTTTTGGTTTTTTGGTTTTTTTGTTTTTTTTTTGGGAGTTTGATTGAAGACAAGTTTCATGAAAATGAGTACATATTATTATTATTATTTTGTGGAATCTGATTGAAAGGTGTTTGCTTTTTTTGTTGCTGATAATCTATTCAAGAAAAAATATTTTAGATTGATATATTTGTTTTTAGAAAAAAAAAAGTATGGATTTTTTATTAAATAAATAAATAAATTATAAAAATTAATAAATGGACATTATGGGCACTTTGGACCTTTTCAATGGACAGGAGAGTCAACGGTTAAAGTTAACCGTTGACCTCTAACGAGAGAGGATGTTTATGTAATTATAGGTAAGAGTTGCAGATATGTGCAATTAGACTTAATGTCAAGAAATGTTTATGCAATTACCCCGTAAAAATATAATTCTTACGTGAAAAGGGGGTTGAAGAACTAATAACAATCAAGCTCAAAGCATCCATTTTTTGTTTCTCTCACTCAAAGCAATCTAATTTTCTTTTTTTCACTTAGAAGTTTTTTAATTAATTGCTTGATTAATATTTTGAATACATGCATGGGTTTTTTTTTCTTTTACAAAAAAAATTGGATATGATCTATTTTTGAAGAAGTAATATATATATAATATAATATATAATTTCAGGTGAAATATTTTCTACGAAATCATCTATTGCTACCGGTGACAATTTTATAGCTACAAGTGGTAATCTAAAAAGTATCAATAGCACTCAAGGATTTCGTATGAAAAATTCTAAACCGGAAAGTTATTATATATAAAATTACAATAATGCTACTTTGTGTTATGTGTTTTGAATAGAGATCCAAACACGGCCTTTGAAAGGAAGAGCAACGTGCCTTGAAATTAGGTGAAATTCCAAGAAAGCAAGCGAGAAGCGATATAGAAAGGAAGGACCAACGTGGACAATTTGGTAATTCTTGCATAATTGTAGAAAACTCCCACACCTACGATACGGACGCGTGTGGTCTCACTCTCTCATAAATCAAACTAACCGAGCACAACAAAGCATAAATCTCTCTCTCTCTCTCTCTCAACAGCCAAAAAAATTTCTTTAGTCTTAGTTAAATTTCTCTTGTTCTTTTTTGTTTTTTTCGTTCTCAGACTCCTCTCTCTCTCTCTCTGCTCTAAGTCGTCAAGAATTCAACTTTCATGTCCATGAAAACTCAACTCTGTTCTACGAGGTAAATAAGGTAAATAACCAATCTTCTTTACTACTTTACATGCTTTATTTATTTATTTTATGTTTTCTTGCAACAAAAACAAATATATAAGTTGACAATCGAGGTCTATAGACGGATAACTAGAAATACCCATTTACCAGGTTTTCCTTTTCACGTGGGTTTTAACGTTCAAGTTCTTCCGTGGAGGTCAGCCAGAGCTCTCTTAAATCTTTCTCTGCATGTTTTTGTCTCTTTGTTGTTTCTTATGCGACTTAATAAGCTTCTGTTATATATATATTTTTTCTGCTGTTTAGTTGAATCAAGTGGGGATGTATCATGTATCACAATTTTCACCAAACAATTAACAATGGTTGCATACTCCTGCCTCATATATTTTACTTTAATGTTGTTTCCTATGATGAGATTATCCGATATTGCTAATATTGACAATTATATCTTAGTTGGTTTTCCCAATTTTGTGTTTTGATGATTGCTTGTTTGTTTAATTATTATGTCAAGATGTTTGTTTAGCGTTTGAATGTTGGTTTGGTTATACTTATTAGTGTTTGTTATTAGATTTCCAGAAAGTGGTTGCTATATATGTTAAGTTTTATATGTAAGCTTGTTTGCATTACCTTTTATATCTATATAAAGCACTTTAATCTATAATACTTAGATATACATATTGGGAATTTTACTCCTACAAGTTTCATATTTATTGTAGTAATTTGGTCAGAGGAATAATAATTATTTATTTTTGTGTGTGTATTACTAAAATTTATTCAGAAAAAGTGATTTTTTTTTTACTGATCATACAAGGCAGTAGGTTTGGCATTTCTTTGATCATTTTATGGTTTCAATCAATTAGTGTTTAAGAGATGAAAAGGTTACTCGGTTTGTTGCATTTAGAGAGTCCTTTTGACCCTGATTGGGATTAAGGTTGTGCAAATCAATCCATGGAAAAGCAACCAGTGTGGTTATTTATTTTCTTTTCTTTTTTTATCCTCCCTGGTTTGTTTCAGATAATGTGTTTATTTAGTCTGGATTGGTCTTTTGCTACACTCAAATGCTGACACCTGCTTATTTATTAGTTCTGTGGAGTGACCATGTTTGTCCTGTACTGAGTCAACTGTGCATAATTGATGCTGTTTTTGTATCAAGAGCTGCAATCTCGCTTGTCATATTCAAATGAAGTTAACTGGGATTGTTTTATCCTACTTCATAGAGAAAGCATCCTCCCCACTCAAAGCATTTCACCTCCAGGGCTGGTGATTTGCTATTGTATACTTAAAAGTGTGAGGTTGCATACCTGTAAATTATCTGAGTTGAATTTCTACCGCATTTTTTGCAGATGGATTCTATGCATTTAGATAACAACATGGGAAGTATGGAGGATGAATCTGATGAACAGTCACTTTCTTCATCTTCTGCTATTGATGAAATTCTTGGAGACCAACAGGTGCTTCCCCGTGTTGGGCATCAGTACCAGGCAGAAATTCCACCTTGTACCATGGAAGATGATCATTTTTGGCTTATAAATAAATCAAATGAATCAGAAATTTTGGTCAATCTGCCAAACTGCTTTTCGCTGGGATTGTCCATTCCACTTATGTGGGCATATTGCGAAGTTGAGAATATCAATGGGACTGTAGATTTTGAGAATAGTGAACAAAGCCAGATTAGGTCAAATGATGAACATGCTGATGCGAATGTTCAATCTCTGGATACTGTGTCGGACAATAGAAAAGATGTGGTAGGCTATTTAAACCTTCAACCCACAACTGGAAGTGATCAGATGGATGCCGATTCTGTCTTACCACAGGAATCAAAAACTAAGTTTGATCAGGTAGAGAGAGGTCTCTATCCTCTTCCAGGTTCTTTGGGTGAGCCTTGGAAGGAAATTGAACAGGAGAGTTTTCTCCTTAGTCTATACATCTTTGGGAAAAGTCTTAACCTTGTGAAGAGATTTGTTGAGAGTAAAGGGATGGGGGATGTGTTGTCTTTCTATTATGGAAAGTTTTACAAATCTGATGGATATCGCAGATGGTCAGAGTGCAGGAAATTAAAAAGCAGACGGTTTATACATGGACAAAAGATATTCACAGGATGGAGGCAACAAGAGTTGTTATCGAGATTTTTTTCTCACGTGTCAGAGGAATGTAAAAATACATTGCTTGAGGTATTTTCTTTTAAGCTTTTGTTTTAGGTAAACTCTCTTTAATTGTTTGCATTACTAAATCCTGTAGTTCTGTTTTCTGAGTTCTTGATCAACCCAGAACCAGAAAAATATTAAATGTTAATGTTGTTGATGAATCCCCTAGTAACTTTTACTGATTTTAGTTCTGTTGTTTAGTCAATGATTTCTTATTTATTCTGTAATGTGAGTAGAATTCTAACTTTTTAAACGATATGTTCATATGACATAGCATTGTGGTTTTTTAGAATGAGAGATTTGATGATACTTGGGACAAGATTGAGAATATCATATGCATAATGATACTTCTTAACAGAGCTGTTTGTTTTATCTCGAAGGCTTTTTCCTTCTCATCTTCTACACGTTGACTAATAATTCCTGGACCGGCTAGCTATATCTTCATCAGGAAACAATTTTTTACAGAAGAGATGGATAAAAGAACGTGTGGACTGACTAATCTGTTACCATTAGCCCCATGTGGAGAAAATTTTACTGCCTTGCGAATCACTGTGCTGCAGCACTGCTGCATCATGGCAATTAGCTATGCTCTATATTATAGAATGTGGTTGTTGAGGCATATTTGTGCGGAAAGTAGGTTTAAGACAGGACATGTTAGCATTTAGAAGGTGTATATAATTAAAGTTTTCAAAGTTATAAGACAAAGACCTTTATGGAGATTGTCTTGTTATTATGCATAGAAACCAATATGGACAGAGTGAGGACTATTGTGAATTGTTCAAATGGGAAAGGGAAGGCCAAGAGCACTGTTTTCTGTTGATTTTAAAAGTTAGTGCTGTTAATTATTGTGGAAATACGAATGGAACAAGGAATAGAAATGCACAACTATGAACAAATAGTTCATAGTGTTTTAGATTCATTAGGAAATGTTTTCTTTGGCACAACTTAGTATAGAATTATCAATTATCAGATAGGAAAACGAATTCTCTGGAGGGCCCTGCTGTTTATCCCCATCTCCTTGTTTTTGTTATCAGTATGGCCTCTTCATTTTCTGTCTCTCCCATAGGCTATAAGCCTACTCATAGTTTTCTCCTTTTGGTTTCTACATTAGTTAGGTTGATAATTTTTTGTTGGTTTTCAGTATCCTTGGACCTGCTGTTGACTGGGTTGTTTTCCAAAGATGCTGTTAGAAAGTGCACTTATCATGAGTTTGCAAGCAATTGCAAAGATATTCTTGAGTGAATCTCGAAGTGTCTTTTGGTTCTTAGAGAGTACAAGGAAAGGAGAATGCTTGAAAATGGATTTCTTTCCTAAAATTTATAACCATTCTTAAGTGATATCCTTTTTAAAAGCAAACCTAGTTCTTGAAGTCTAAACATTTCTGAAGCATATGCAGAAATTTATCCATGGTCATTCATTCACCACTAAAAGATTCAATTTTTATTATTATTATTATTCAGTTTAAAATAATTTAGAGTATTGATTGTCACCTTACTTGTTAGGAGTAAATATTTGAAAGTATATTTTCTTACTTTTGTCGTCTTATCATTTTATGTTGCCTGTCATTTCATTCTCTTTTTGCTAATATGTAAGTTCTATCCATGGTTTAGTTTTTAAGATTTTTGTAATTCTATTCGTTGATGTTGTTCAGAGGCTCACCTTGATATAGTAGCTAGTGTGGCTACAATTGTGTGACCAGATCAATTCCATATCTATTACTGACAATTATGTTGTATCCTGTTTATTAATGAAATATGATGTTGTCTTTTCAGGATTCTAGGAAATTTAGCGAGGGAAAAATGTCATTTGAGGTATATGTTTTCAATTTAAAAAACTCAGTTGGCGTCAGTAAGTTTATAGAAGCAGTAGCTATTGGCAAAGGGAAGCTAGATCTCACAGGCACTGCCATGGAGCCAGTAAAGACCAATCATATGGTTTCATTTCATCCTGAAATACCAGTTGGCAAAGCCTGCTCCTCTCTTTCATCCGCAGACATCATCAGGTTTCTAACAGGAGATTTTAGGTTAAGTAAAGCCAGATCAAGTGATTTATTCTGGGAAGCTGTTTGGCCCCGTCTTTTAGCAAGAGGATGGCGCTCTGAGCAGCCAAAGGATCAGGGTTTTTCTGGTTCAAAGAATTCTTTGGTGTTTCTTATTCCCGGTGTAAAGAAGTTTTCAAGAAGGAAACTTGTGAAAGGTGATCACTATTTTGATTCCATTAGTGATGTCTTGAATAAAGTTGCATCAGACCCAGGGATTCTTGAGATTGAAGTTGAAGCAGCTAAAGGAAGAGAACATAAGGAAGAAGAAAAGTTGGACCAAATAATGAAACAGAACTCTGATGGTTTGTCGAATAAACGACAGCATTACCTCCAGCCACGGAAGTCCAGTTACAATCGGCAGCTAATGCAGTTCACCATCGTGGATACTAGTTTGTTTCGAGGAGCAGGACGACCTAAGGTGAGGGAGCTGAGAACTTTACCTTTTGAAACTACTGGTGTATCTACCCCATCTAGTCTTTCCAGTGAATCTGAGCAAGATACATCTGAAGATTCAGAAGATGAAGAAGAAGAAACTGATACCGCAAATGTTGCAGATCACATGACAGATAGGGGAATATCTGCAGACTCGTCACATTGTACAAATGGGATTCTGAATAATAGTATGCCTAGCACCCCTATTTCCACGATTGTAGCAGTGGAAAATCATGAAAGTCATAGCATGAGTCCCCTTACCGATGAGCAGCAGATAAATACTACAAAGCAACAGTTCTTCCAGAAGGAAAACTCTGGCCATTCAAAAAGTCCAACTCCTGCTACTGAACTCCAGTATTTAATTGCTTGTAACCATGGAGAGTCGAGCTGCAGTATTGAGAATATCTCTGAGGATAGGAAACCTGATGAAAATGTGTCCTATTGCAGGTCAAACTCAAACGATTTGTGTGAGGACATGGTTTTTCATCTAGGTCCACCCCAAAGTTTATCACCCGCTAGTTCTTTAGCTAAAGACAGTTCAGATAGGAGCAACGATGGCAATGTTACTGAGAATTTCGTAGATAGAGAAGTATCCCCCAAAAACCATGAACACCCTCCATTGATAGACTTGAATGTCCCTCAAGTTTCATCTGATTTTGGAAATGATGAACCATTCATCACAGGCATTGTGCAGAACAATGATGAAAACATGTCCGCCATTCTATCTGAATCAAACCAGCAGGTTGAACAAGTGAAGCTTGGTGATGGTATGACTATTACGGATCAGCAACCTATCATGAACAACCGCAGGCAGAGTACAAGGAACCGTCCACTTACTGCGAAAGCGTTGGAAGCTTTTGCATATGGTTACTTGACCCCAAAGAGGAAGAGAAAAGATGCAGAGGCTCCACAGACCCGTCGAGTCCGTGGTAGGACTGTTGTTAGTGACACTCTTAACAATGTTATTCAAAACAATGTTGCTGAATCTGGGATAGAGAGCTTGGATGCACTATGTGGGACTGGTAATGCCAGTGTAGTCGGTGAGTCCTAGGTGTGATCGATTCTTGAAGAAATGTGCCTGTGCTTGCTAAGGATGGTTCTAGCATTCCATTCCTGATCTTCTGTTCTCAGCTTTGGAATCTTTGTTGGCATTAAATACTTCATAAATGTATGAGAAAAGCTCAGGAATCCTTTTCTGCTGCCTAGCTATTTGGGACTCGTGGCACATATACCCGTTGTAATATATAGCCATATCACACAGGTTGGTAATACACAGAAGTCATACAGAGTAGATAACAGTTCTGAAGCATACAAAGAAAAGAAAGACATGCCTTGCGGCGGACATTCTCTACAGGAAAATTGACATAATGTCAGTTTCTGATTAAGGTTTTAACTACAAACAAAAAACAAAAAAGGATTTTACCGCAAGTCTCAATTCTTTACAAGCAGAAAATCTTGTTTCAGCTGCTGAGATGGTCAGGTATTGAACAACGTTTTTAATAATTTGCAGCCTAATCATTTTGTTATAAGTTTCTCTTATGTGATTTTAAAAAGTTACATGCAATAATGAAATAGCTTTATACTGTAATAAGTTCCAACTTTTTGCTTTCTTGCCAAGTTAAATGAAAAAAAGAGAGGGAACTTGCTTGCTGAAAGCCTGAAACATCCTCCTTTTTAGATTATCCATGCAATGCAATTGCAATCATGAATCATGAATCATGAATCATGTATGGATGACAAATAACCACCCATGCAATTTTCTAAAAAGGGTCCCAATTATGGGCCATCAACCTATGCTGCTGCCTTTTATAAATATATACATACATGTTTGTCTTGTTCCAATCAAAACTTATATCTTAAAAAGCATTTTCCACAATCCATGGTCACTCCCTAGCATAAATTTCTAACTTCCCCCCTATTCAATATATGTACATACCTAATAATTCTTTAGTCAGAACCGTTCTGGAAAAAAAAGAAAAATCAAGGTAGCTATGTAATGTTACATATCTAAGGTTCTTGAATATATATATATTATTTTCCAGACCGTCCTAATCCTTTCGATATGAAAATTGATGTAGTGTGGTGATAGGTCATAGTCTCAGTTGCAGTATGACTGCATGAGTGAGCTCTCCAGAGGTGTAAAAAGAAATCCTGAAAGGGTCAAAAGGCTAGGGCAGGCAGAGGCAGCTTAGGCCCGTCCATTTGAAGCCTAGAATAGATTAGAGACCCTTTTTACATGTGATTTTCCTTGTATTAATTAATAGACCCCACCTCATTAAATCGTTAATCAAACACTAATAATTATAAAACTAGGATTTTGAATTTGTCAATCATCTCTCTCTCTCTCTCTAAATTAGTCAAAAGTTATTGGATTCTAAAAGATTTTACAGTCAGATCAAAGTATCAAACAATATCTTCAAAAACGGGAGCAAAACAAGAAAAATTGATGGTTTAGATTGGAGAGTTTGGAGTTTGGACACAACACAAGTCATACATATCAAGTTAAATTCAAGTATTTTCTAAATTCATATATATAACTTGTGATGTCTCACCAAATCGACATAGTTCATGCTTGATAATCGACCCAAAATCATAATTTTTTTTTTCTATTTTAATTAAAACATGCAAGTCCATATCAACAACAATATAGTATCCATGAATTTGTCTGTATTATTTAATAAAACATCATTTTCATGGATAATTTTTATATGATAAAAGGAAAAGAATATGAGGGCAATTTGGCCGTCTCTTGTGTTGGTTTTGTCCAAAGGGTTACTTTGCTTATGTCAATTAGCAGCTGGGTCAGCTTCCATTTATATAATCATAATTTAATCTATCAATAAATTGGAATAATTCTGTCCTTACATTGTTGTGCTCATGTTTAATTTGCTTCATAAATTACATCGATCTTTTACGATAATAACTAAGCAAATTCTTTTGTCATCTTCTTGATTTATTAGTTTGTGATGGAGAAGAAGAATCATATATCACAATTAACTTGACTGGAATTTCAGAATTTAGCTTGTGTTTTGATGTTATTCTACCTTTTGTTTGTTTCTTGTTTCTCGTTTCTCATTTTATTAGCCGGGCCCGGGTTGCTTGTCCTTTCTCACTAAGCTTCTGAAACTACCGGGTCAAAAGGTATATTAGAACATGTTAAGATCAAACAATACATGTACAATTCGGATATTTATATGGCTGTCTCTTAGGTAAATGACTACAACTCTTTAAATTATGAATAAGGTTATATATAGTGATTAGTTAAATGATGATGTTGTGTAAGGGTGGGATATTCTTGATTCTTCACTAATATGATTAAAAAGGAGATATCAAAAACTATAGAAGTTGCTTGAAGACATAGTTGGGTATTCCTAGGCTATCACAAAAAATAATTAGATATGATTCCTAGACTAATCATAACAAGTATATATCTCTATAAACAGAGAAAGCTTAGAGACTGCCAAATTGGCTGTTAATCAACCTGTTTTTTTTTTTTTTTTTTCTTCTCTTGTTTCTTTCTGTGGAGAAAGAAGACACAAAAGGAAATTCTTTTTTAATTTCTTCCAAGGAGATGCCACCAAATTTTCTTATAGTGTAAGTTTTAATAATATATTCACGGCATCTTATAATATCTATATATGTTTAATTACAAATAATAGAAAACAATAAAAATAAATCATGCATATATAATAAAGTATATATGAGTCTTCTTGCTTCTTCCCTTGTGAATTATCTTGATCAGGATCATAATATATAGTTTTTTTTTCTTAAATACTTACGATTATATTTAGATAATAATAATAAAAAAAAAGATGTGGACCGTCGTCTGCAAGTAAAATGTTTTGTTTGAAACGTAACTCCGCAATAAATTCTATTTAAAACAGAAATTTGAGTCAAGAATAATTCAAACTGCATGCGAATATATGAATATAGTAAAATGAAAAAACTTATATGAAAACGGTGAACAATATGAGGTTGATCCGGTTATATGCCCCGTACATCTACACCACGAGGTTATAGTCTCTCCTCCTTTCTAAAAACCTTAACGCTGTGTTTGGTAAGAGGGAGAAATGGAGGGAGGGAGAAGGTTGGAGGGAGAGCTCCAATCCCTTGTTTGGTTGGAGGGATAAGAGGGAAGAAAGGAGAAGAGGAGGGAGATATAATCCTTCCGGGCCCACCAAAATGAATCCACCCAATGATAGGCGGATGAGAAAGGAGGGAGAGAGGATTGGAGGGGAATGACCATAATGCCCTCAAATTTTGCATTGCCCTCCAATTTTTTAAGGGTACTATAGTAATTTTACAAATTAAATACCAATCCATCAATTCAACCCTCTTTTTAATACCAAACAACATGAAAGATAGATGTTATCCTCTTCATCCCTCCTACTCTCTCTCCCTCTTAATTCATCCATCCCTCATACTCTCTCTCCTTCCTACCAAACATAGCCTAGGCTATGTTCGATAAGAGGGAGAGATGGAGGGAGGGAGAGGGTTGGAGGGAGAGCTCAAATCCATTGTTTGGTTGAAGAGACAAGAGAGAAGAGAGGAGAAGAGAAGGGAGGGAGAATCCTTCCGAGTCCACCAAAATCAATATCAAACAATGGGTGGGAAATGATAATACTACCCTCAAATTTTTTATTACCCTCAAATTTATAAAAGGGTAATATAATGGGTGGGAAATGATAATACTACCCTTAAATTTTTTATTACCCTCAAATTTATAAAAGGGTAATATAGTAAATTTACAAATTATATACCAATCCATCTATTCAACTTTTTTTTCAATATCAAACAACATGAAGGATATATGTTATCCTCTCAATCCCTCATATTTTCTCTCCTTCGTAATTCATTCATCCCTCCTACTATTTCTTCCTCCTACCAAACATAGCGTAACTGATCGTAATATTTATATATATATATATATATATATATATGAAAACGGGGAACATTAATTTGTCGCATTCAGTTGTTTAAACTTTAAATGAAGAATTGAAAATTGATTATGCATATATAATTTTGTGGCGACAGTGAAAAGTAGTGTGGTTGATGGATCATTTTGATTTTTGATGATATTAAATAGATGGCTGTCGCCAAACTGCCAAAGCAAAACAATTAAATGAGTCAATTTATAAACAAGGACAATAGGACATTGACTTGTTTGGCTTCCTTCCATCGTTTGGATCAAATTTTACACAAATAATTCGGCACCGTTTCACCTTAATTATTAACAGACAAAAATAATATAATACATATAAGCTTCTTCCAAGTATTTGTATTAAATTGAGTTTAGACTTAATAATTTAAAAGCCAATTATATTTATAAAAAAAAAAAAAAAGATTCATTATACAAAGGAAAATCAACATTTTGTTATTTTTTTTTTATTAAAAGAAATTAAAAAAACTAATTATTATAATATTTCAAGAAAAAAATTAATTATAAAACGTTACTAACTAGAGAAAAGTGTAGATGCTTAAAGGTAAGCTGTTATGTATATAAACTAGAAAGAATCATTAAATAAATTATATATTAATGAAGAAATATAAAAATGTAGCAACCGATGCGAAAGTGGTCCGAATAGATATGTCTGTGAGTAGGTCATTGGTTGTAATTGGGGTTTGGGGTTACTGGGTTAGAGAGGGAATATTTAGTATGTAGTTGTAATAATTTTCTACATAGTAATATTTTTTTTTTCTCTTTTCGTCTTGACGACCGCGGTTTTTCTCATTTTTGAGTTTTTCATGTAAATTTTTGTGTTGTGTGATTGGAATTCTTTCATCTTATACTTTGCTTAGACATTAAGAATAGTAATGCGGTAGCGTTGCCAAATAATCACCACAAACACAGATAACGTCTAAGCAGAAATATAAGATTAAAGAATTCAAATCACACAACACAAAGATTTACGTGGAAAATCCAAAACCGTGAAAAACCACTGCCATCAAGACGACAAGAGAAAAACTATCATTATGTAGAAAATTGTTATAACTACTCGCTCAATATTTTTTCTCTAACCCCAACCTCAAATACAACCAATGCTCTACTCTCTGTGATGCTTTCAGTTGTATCTTGAGATCTTTAGTGGTATATTCAACCAAAAAATAAGCCTCACTATTTATAGGATAAGTATCATTGGTCTCTAAATAATCAGACTCTCAAAAGGAATTAGAAATCCCTTAACAAGTCTTTTCTAAACAAGGAATCCCAAAAAGGAACCTTCCATAAAAAATAAAAATAAAAAACTGACTAAACAAGAAATCCTAAAAATGAACCTTCCCTAAACAAGAAAACCGACTATCATACGTTTTTTCGTGTCTTCTTGAAGTTCCACACGCCCCAACGGCGCCCCAAAATAGTGCCCCACGCGCCCTCACACACCCTAAAACTTTTGGCTCACAACAACATGCTCCAGCTACGCAGAAATCTTCCGGCTGCACATGAAGGCATGTCTAGACCCCGATTCTCGTTTCCATTTTCGCCATTGGTTTCATATCGGACTCTTCTTTCTAACGGTACCTGAATCACATCCATCCATATTCATTTGGACCACTTTCACATCAATTGAAGTTGTTTAGTTTATTTGGGAATACAAGCTAAAACCTAACCAGTCTCACATGGTTCAAATTGATGGTGGAAAGTGGAAATATATGTTTAGCCTTATTGGCATCCACTTAAAATAAGTAATAATAGAGTTCAATGCTACCGGCTCAAGCTTAAGACATAATATTCCACCCCACATTTCAACATTTGTTTTTTTTTTTTTTTTTTTAAAATCTATAACCAATTGGATCAATGCTCGAGGCGAGATCGATTACTATAAATATAACTTGAAATACAACTCTTGTTTTTTGAAATTTGGGAAGGAGTCTCCCTACACTTTGCAAGATAATGGACAATTGTGAAACCCTAATCTCTATCAAAGTTTATAGATGGGAAGTGCATAACCACTTTGCTAAGTGTGAATATGCTCATTTGTCGGTCATTGTAGATAAAATTAAATACACCCTTATTAAAAAAAAAAAAAATTAAAAAAAACTCGGAGTCGTTTGTTTTTTTGTCTGAAGACTGAACAGTCCTGAATTTTTCTAAATACTGAATAGGGGACTGAAATCTGAACTTGAATAACATGTTTTTTTTTTTTTTTTTTCTCATATCTGAATGTATTGTCAATACGTTTGTTTTTTAAAAGTAAAATTGTCTGAAAATAAGTAATTTTACATTTATACCCATGTTAAACAATTATACATATAATATGGAATAAAAACAATCCAAAAATAATAATTATATAGAACACATATGGTCATGATCTTCTTCTTTGATTATAAACAAACTTTATTTTTACTAAGAAAAGAAAAGTTTTTTTTTTTTTTTCAAAAAATAAAAGGGGCAATAGGAAAACTCACACAAAGCACTCTAAAAAAAGAATAATATATAAATACATCACCCTGATATCATAATAAAGTATTGATATTAAACACCAATATGAGAAGTGATAAGGGTTCTTTTTTATTTTTAAAGCTATTTAAAATAATTAATATATTAAAATAAAGATTTCTATACCATATATAATTATGATGAAATTGAAAATATGTTATATATGGGAGATAATATCGGAAGAAAAGATTTTGGATTGCATTTAATGCAATTCAGTGATTTGCAATTAAGTGAAAAGTCATGATTTTTTACTTTTTATTTTAAGTTGTTTTTTGATATTTTTAAGTTGTTTGACCATTTAAAAAAAAAAAAAAAAAACTTAATAATTATGATTCAGATCTATTTAGTTTTAAGTAGAAAAAACAAACGACCCCTTACATTGAGTTGAGTAATGACTCACATATCTTAATGCATGCACAGTTACTCATTAATTGTAATTCAAATTTCTACATTAAATAATTTTTAGCATATATATATTTGTTCGAGTTTCACTTGCTAATCAGTTGAATATATCAATATTTAGTCGGCTATAGTTACTTATTTTTTGAATAAACAAACAAATTCTTAGGAGGTTGAAAATTGAAATCTATTTTTTCATTTTATATACCTCAAATGACTTGAACCTGAAACATTACCGGTAAATTATAAAATGCATACGGTGGGACTTGAACTCCTTACCAAGTGAAATCATACTCAAACTCAATAGGTATAAATTACAAATTACAATTTTGTGATTAACTGATTACATACAAGTTGTTGGAATCATTTACCATATGAGTGAACTCGAACGAGCTAGCAACTGAGTCAATCAAGAGTTGAATTCCAATAACTAGAATCATTATACAATCAAGATTAAATTAAATATACTTTTTTTAAATAAGAAAAAATATAAAGAAATAGTATTAGCATAAAATGGGAATTAAAATAAACAAATAAGGAAGGCAACAAGTGAAAGGCATTTGCCAAGCTAGTTGTCTATTGTGTATATAAATATATAATTATATAAAGCCAAAGAAGACCAAATTTCAATGTTAGTCCTCCTATGTGTATCCCTTCTAGCTTGTTCATGATCACCCACAAATGAAGGAGACTTCCCTGGTTTTTGTCCTCCCCTATTCATACCACACTCCTGATTTTCTGTGTTCGATCAACACCAAAGAGAGAGTAGCTTGTAGTTTTGTATAATTATATTAATTATATATCTTGATTCTTGAAATCGTTTGTCTTTAATTTCCAAGAATATTATGTCAAATATCACAGGTGATAATGAAGGCAGCTTCTCTTCAGGAAACACTGGTGGAGAAGAAGTCCACCAGCAAAACCAGAAGCATTTACATGCCTCCACTACAAGTGCTGCAACTAACAGCAATGGCTCTACTTCTCAACAACAGACCACCACAACTGTTAAGAAGAAAAGAAATCTCCCAGGAACTCCAGGCAAATTCAACTACTCCATCAAACTTACTTCTTCTTCTTCTTTTCCCATGACAAAATCTAACATGCATATATCAAACATATTCATTTTGATGAACCATGGAAATTATTCTACTTTTTAATTTCCTGGGATTGTTTTGAATTTTTACAAGTTTTTCAGTAGAACAAATTAATAACAAGAGAAAAATTAAATGATTCTATGAAAAGTTCAATTATTGCTATGAGATTTCAATTATTGATGAGAAGTACTATTTGCTAGCTTTTGATTACACTTTTTGTATCTCTCTTTTTTGTTTTTTCACTGTTTCAATCCATGTCCTACATTGAAGAATTTACAAAAAAAAATCTCAAATTATGATTTTGACTAATTAAGTTTACTTCTTCCTTAGAGAAAAATTCAACAAGATTATAATTATTTAATTATGGTACGTGATTTAATTTATTTAGATCCAAATGCTGACGTTATTGCTCTATCGCCAACAACACTAATGGCCACAAACCGGTTCGTATGTGAGATTTGCAACAAAGGATTCCAAAGGGACCAAAATCTACAACTGCACAGGAGAGGCCACAATCTCCCCTGGAAGCTTAAGCAAAGAACTACAACTGAGGTCAGGAAACGTGTCTACATATGCCCGGAACCAACCTGCGTCCACCACAACGCGGCGCGCGCTCTAGGTGACCTTACCGGGATCAAGAAGCACTTCAGCCGTAAGCACGGCGAGAAGAAATGGAAATGCGACAAGTGCTCCAAGAAATACGCAGTTCAATCGGATTGGAAAGCACATCAGAAAACCTGTGGCACTAGAGAATACAAATGTGACTGTGGAACCATCTTTTCCAGGTTCACATTAATTCAAACTATAGTTACTATATAATTTTATGGTTAATTAAAATTATATTTCTTTTGAATGATTTTCGTGGCCGACAGGCTGATAAGCACTTTTTGACGCCTTTTAGACTAGCAAGTTTGAAAAAAAAAATCTGTCTTTTGTCTCTTTTATTACGTGTTATAGGGTTTTATATAGTCGAATCTTGTATGAAAAAACGTGTAGAATTCTCGACCTATATACCTATAATATGACCCCACTGGTCTTTTTTTTTTTGTTGCAGAAGAGATAGCTTCATCACCCACAGAGCATTTTGTGATGCATTGGCTGAAGAGAACAACAAAGTGAACCAAGAACTAATGAACAACAACAACAACAACATGGGATCATCAAACATACAAAACCAGAACATGCCTCATGAGCTCATGTCATCATCATCTATGCCTTTAAACACCACATCCATTGGAATGTCTGATTTCAACGCTACTTTTGACCCAAAAAACCCTCTCAAGTCTCTTCCTCAAGAGATGGTCCCAATGCCTTTCAAGTCCATGAACATTGGAGGAGGAGGAGGAGGTATGTTCTCAAGTAGCTCCGGCACGCTCTTCGGCGGTCCAAGGTCCAATAACATCTCCTCGTCTTCTTCGAGCCTCCAACTTAGCTCGAATAGCTCTTCCGGGTTCAACTATCTCCAAGATAGTAAAAATGGGTGTCAAATTTCAGGTGCGGCGGCTCACATGTCAGCAACAGCTTTGTTGCAAAAAGCAGCACAAATGGGTGCAACTGCTAGCAATAGCATAAACTCTCCTATGATGCAAAAGAGCTTCTCTACAAGCATGGCAGGTCCTGATCAGCAATTGTCTCCAATCAAGCCACCACCACCCTATGGACCACCCATTATTCAGCAACATAACAACGTCACGTATCATGATCATCAATCAAACATGGTTGGAATCAACGGTGGAGGATTCACTACAACTAACCAGATCATGCAAAAGAGTAATACTAGTAGTGCATCACAAGAAATGTCACAACTTTTTGATCATGCAGGCAGTAGTACTACTGGAGCAGTAGGTATGAACGATCATATGGGGATTTTTACAAGTATGTACAATTTGGGTGATCAGGACAGTAGTGGATTGATACAACAACAGCAGCAGGGGAGAACAGCTAACGGTGCGGGGCCGTCGAGGTTTGGAGGAAGTGGTGACGTGATGACACTTGATTTGTTGGGGATTGGAGGATCAAGAGTGTCCAATATGCATCATCAACAACAGAGACTGGAAATGGAAGCTATGAACCAGCAAAGAATTGCAATAATGAATCCTTATCAGCAACAGCTCTCACATGGGGATTCAATGGAAAAACAAATATGGGATGTTTGAGAAAAAAAAAAAACTTTTTAAAGTTGTTTGATCAATCTCTACAATGTTTATTATCCATGGAAGAATTGCTGCAAATGATTGATATGAATGGGCTGGGCTTGTTTTGTTCTACTACAACCACTATCAAAGCCAATCTAATTTGAGCTTTTTGTAATTTCAATTGATGCGGGCCTCATGCATTTTGTTATCTTAATAACATCATTTAGAATATAATTCAGGATAAATATTTTTTTAAGTATAAATTTGGGTGCTATATATATACACAAAGAAAACAATTTTTTTTATTTATTATTATTATTTTTTAATAAGCTACAAAGTAACAAAGAAAACAATTTAAAGGATGAATTAAAGTAAATTGGTGTGATAGTGGGTGTACTTAGAATAAGGTCCGGGTATAATGGGCTGAAAGGCAGTGTTTGAAGCCCATTAATTTCCTTGTACACATAAGGGGCATTGTCGTAATTTGGTAAACCCTAAACCCTAATGGAGGCTGGTCCTATCACTATATATACATGACAAGCTCCACAGCTCCTCTCATCTCATATGCACTTTCTCTCTTGCTTTTCTTCTTCTTCTTCTTCTTCTTCTCTGTTTGTATTTTCACGTTCACACATAGATTGTAGCATTTGTGTTTTGTTTTTTGTGAGGATGAGAATGAAGGCAGTGATGTTTAAATATACTACCTATTTTATGAGGGATTATAATATCCCTTGTGATTTTAAAATACCAATGGATCCTTCTGAGCCTTCTCTCTCTTCTTCAAATTTTTTCAGATCTGTATTGTTTTTGCTTGAGATTTGAGAGCCACTGATGTGATGATGAACTTGTCGGAATATACCATGTCGACTAAAACAATTCAGACTACAATTATCTGATCTTTGGCTTTCTCTCTTTTTTCCACTTGTTTTTTATTCTAGGGTTTATTAACAATGCCCATGGTTACACACTATCTCATGCCCAGTAATTTTTTATAAATTTTGAGAAATTATGTATCCAATAGTTTGAAATAAGAAAAAACTACGCACTTGGATTATATTTCAATTCCTATAAGATTACTTTTGTTTATTTTCTGAGATTTGTCCCCTTACAATGTACTGTAAGTCTCGGGCACTCCAGTCCCTTTGTTTTTACAAGCAAAGCAATGAATGTCCTTAGATTGTGGGAGTCTCCTTGTTAGCTAATCAGTGTGAAACGATGGCAGTGGACGCCCCAATCTTAGCTGTAGGCTCACTTGGAAAACATTGGAGGCTGCCTTCAAAATCTCCTTTTCTGCTGCTTCTGCCACTTTCATTGCATCCCTGAAATTACTTCAAACATTAAAAACTCAACATGCGGCCTCCAACTACTATAGACAGTATGACTAAATTCTGAATATATTTTATAGACCTAATCAATGTCTCTGGTGGCATGGAGACTTCAATTTCCAGTAAGATTTTGCCTTGCAACAAGTGGGGTGTTATGCGCTCAACCACCATTTTCTGAAAAAGTTAAAAGAATTCGAGTTGTCATCGAGATCACTACAATGCTCACACTCCATGGTGATACACTTTAAGAGAGAGAAAATTACCTGTGGGAATTTTGATGAGAAAATGTTGTGAACGATTGCTTCAATATCCGACTCCTCAACATAAATATTCATGGATCCCTTCAAACTTTCGTGCAGGTCCATCATGCTTGGTGACAATTGTAAATAAGCAGGATCTACAAGGACATTTCGAAAAGAGATTAGGATACAAATGTAGATTGGAACAAGGCAGGATCTTAAATGGAAAATGAAAGTCACTTGATTCTAATTACCAATTACAGATTAAGAGACGAAGCAACACACCTATGTGTATGAAAACTTCTGATACTTCAGGATGAGACCTATGAATCTGATGACGAACATATTCACCAATGCCATGTGCAGCACTAACACTAGAGAGCGGCTCAACCTGCAACTCACGGGGGAGAAATCATTTAGGTTTTCGGTGATCTGACACGGATGCAGATTGCAGTCTCATGGATTCATGTATTAAATAACCTACCACAATATGTACATCAAGGTACAGAGATGAACCAGCCCTCCTTCCCCTCAAACGATGACATCCCTGCAATATAATATGAGCCTATAAAGTTTAAACAAAGCAACATGACAATTAACAGATCAAAAAACTAAACAAAGTAAACAATTTTCAAAGCAACCTCTTGGAAAAAAAAAAAAAAATCAAAAATCAAAAATCAAGTAGGATACCTTGACTCCTTCAACTTTTAGTATTGTTTGTCTTATGGGATCCAATTGTTCCATCGGAATTGCAGCATCCACCAATTCCAAGACACTAATAATTGGATATGGAGATTCATAATGAAACCAAATAATCAGTCCGGAATTTAAAACCACACATCCCCACTAAAAAAATTGAAGATGGACTTTAGGGTTGAAAAACAATATCATTGAAGGTTATCATCAGATATTTCATAAGCCATATAATCCAGTCTTTTACAGAGCCAAAGATATTCTTGTACCATCAAGTTTAAATGTATCTCAGGCAATTCTCAGCCAGAAAATATTAATATACCCTTTTTTGATGAATCTAGCTTATACTGAGAGGGCTTCTCTAAACACAAGAAGACTGACAGAAGTCAGATACCTCATTCAATATGAGCAAACCGATGCAACCATTATAGAAATAAAAAAAATTAATAAAGAAAACAATAGAAAAGAAAAGATACAGAAACTCTAGTTAATAACAATATGGTTTCAGTAATGTTAGCCTAATATTTAGTGCAGTTTGGCCTCTTCAACTTCAAAGTCTAAGAAGCTAATCTACCAAGTCTGAACAGAAACTAGAGAAAGCAGAGTATGCAGTAAAAGATGGTAACCATATAAGGAGTCCATGTAATATACCTCTGGTACCCCGTCTCCAATCCAATTTTTAGGATCATGCCCGAGACAACTAGTCCAGCAAGGGGATCAAGGAACCCAACTCCAAGAATAGAGCCTCCTAAAATCATTATGACAATCCATAATAAGTACTGCTGACAGAATTGGAAATCATTAGATAATTTAAGGGAGTGGAAGGTCTATCCCCCATTATGTAACCGAACCAATCAACAACAGAAAGAAAAAGGTAATACATTGGGCCATATATATTACTTAAGCAGTTGTGACAACTTCATAATCTATGAATCAATATTCTCTGTTTTTGCAATTAATATCGGTCAAATAACAAACTCAACAAATGATCATCACAAATATAGCTGAAAGTATTAAGCTAGCTGGCCACGAAATATATTACGAGTGTTTAAACAGAACTAAATGCTTAACCAAAACTTCTTACCAACCCCAATAAGAGCAACTACAGATGAAATGGCATCAGAACGATGATGCCATGCATTTGCTTTCATCAGTCCACTGCCTTGTCTTTCCCCAGCTCGCTTTGTTATCCAATAAAGCCTACATGTAAAACAAACTTTCAATAAATGGAATGACGATGAGGAACAAACAAGTATATCACAAGAGAAAGGTGATATCAATGAGGACAGAATTGTAGAAAACTGCTAAAATGATGTGGTTGCATGCAGCAAGGACCAGTAATTGCAACAAAATAAAGTGACAAGGTCCAAATTGAAGGGAAAACAAGGGCAAAGGAAAGGCTCAAAAGGAACAGATAGTCAAATTTTATTAAATATTGAGTGGAAAAGAAGGAATAATCACTGAGATTCATAACAAGCCTAAATAATTATGATAAAGCAATGCGGAAAATGTTATTCTCTTTTTTCTTTTTTTTTTTCCGACACAGCTGGACAAAAGGGGGAGATTTAATAAAATAAAAATGAACGGATATGCTTAGGCACTTAGCCGAAGGAAACATAATGATCTCTAACAAAAAAACAATCGTTTCTAAAAGATGTATATAAGCAAACAATTCTGTAATTAAATTAACAAGAAGTGACATTGGTACCCTTCTTTAACAGATATTGATAGAATCATCATAGTCAAAGCTAACGTTGGGTGCTCCATATCAATTCCATGATGATGGCTATGATCATGGTCATGTGTCAAGGACTGGTTAACTACTTCAGGAGCTGTGGACGTCAAACCCTGGACATGAAAAAAGTAAACCTCATGAGAAAGAGAGAAACTAAAGTAGAATCTGATTTCATTTCACATGCAGTAGTTAGCCACCACCAAACATTTATTTCTTGTATTAGCAATGAGAAATGCAAAGATCAATTTTTCTGTAAGAGTGAAGAGATGGGGAAAGAAGCTGTACAAGCAAAAGGTCTAAAGCATGCCATCCGATACCGCCAGCCGTTGCCAAAAGCATACAGGAGATTCCAAGAGCTCCAAGAGTTTCAAATTTACCATGCCCTGAAAATACAAGGAGGAAGAAAAACAATTATGAAGCCTAGAAGCATTTTGCAAAGAAAGTGATGCTTATACTTTTCTACTAGCATATTCTCTAAAAACCTTGTCATCTACAGCATCTATGATCTATGTCAACAGTAGCTATTAATAATATATAAGCAATCAATAGAAATGGAAGATTTCAGAAGACCAATCATCTAAGTTCAAAGGTATAAGGAAAATCACTACAATGAAAACTACGCTGAATACAAGAGTTCATAAAAAGCGAAAGCCAATCATGTATTAGATATGAAATCAAATTTTGATAAATAAAAATATTATCCAATCTGTATACAGAGTGGATATGCTGAATACTGAATAGCATTCAAATTTTCTATTATATCTTGCTTTGTGTTTAAACAATGCTAAGAGAACACTGCTTATTGCTTAAACTAACTAAGTTCCACATTTTTATTATCTACACAATAAGATATATGTATAATTGAAGAACAATGGAGTAGTGTGTAGGTACAGATCAAAAGCGACCATATGGATGCTCCTTGTCTTTGGGAGCCTTGGCAGCTTTGAATGACCACAGAGCAATGCCGCTTAGAACCTGAAAAACAAAACCCAGATCACAAATTTAACAGAAGATACACATAACATAAATAAACAAGTTACAAACTTGAAACTCGACATTACCACATCAGATATAGAATGGGCTGCATCAGCAATAATGGCAGTACTTCCGGATAAATATCCAGTGAAAGCTTTGCCAGTGGCTAAGGCAATATCGGAGGCGAGACCGAGGCGAAAAATGTTCTCGGCGTCTTTTCCAGAGAAATCGTGGTGGTGTTGGTGTTGGTGTTGGTGTTGGTCATGATGAGAATGAGCGAAATGCCACCTGATTGGGACCTTGAAATAGATTTTATGATGATCATGATCTTGGAATTGGAATTGGGTAATGATGGGGCGATGGGTTCTGTTGGATTGAGAGGAAAGGCTTCTGTAAATGGAGTTGAATTTGTTGAATCTGAATCTCATTTTATTGGTTTTAGAATTTGGCAAGTTGAAGGAAGGAAGACACTAATTAGCCGATTGTTTGTACAAGAACAAGATAGCTTCAAATTGACGATGACCTTTTTCGTCCGATTGTAGTCCTGCGTCTCCTGCTATCAGACATGACTCATGAGACCGCTCTCATCATACTTCCCTCTCATACACGTGTCCTTTTTTTTGGAAACTTTTTTACCGGAGCAGTTGATTTGGGAATCATTTGTCCAAATCCTCAAATTCGTCCATCTATAAGCTGAATTATATCTCTGAGACTCATACACGTGTCCTTTTATTCTTTCCTTAGTCCTTACATGTGTTATTTTAAAAGTTTAAAAAAAAAAAAAAAAAAACAATAAATTTTATTATGCTGAGAGGTGAATAGGTGATACACTGATATGCAATGTTTTTTTTTTCCAATATTTTTTTTTGAAGTATTATAACTCCGATAAACCGAAAGAAAACTCCTCACACATACTTATAAAATATGTATGATGGGACAAATCAATAAATAAAATATCCTTAATGATAGCAAGTCAAGACAAAAAACTTTAATATTTATTTTAATTTTGTCAAAACAAACATTCAACCATATATTTATCTCAATCACGAAGATATATTAAAATGTACTATGTATTGTTTTGTTATAACTCGTTGAAAGAACAAAGTGGGGAATAAATAAAAGTAATGGGTAAACAATAAAGGTAATATTTACCCTTAACCAGGCTGGTTTAATAGTATGAACGCTCATTTAGTCTAATAATATCTATTAAAATAAATAAATAAATAAACGATAAAGAAGCCATTATTAATCACAATATAACCACAATCCTTTTTATAATTTAAATCTATAAGGGTTAATGTTATACAATGTTTCTTTTACTAGTCTTTCCATAGAAAATTATGGGACTTGAATAGAAAATGTTGGGCCTTGAATCTACCAGAGAGAAATTCTCATTCAATAGAGTCTAAAAGTGAAGCATGTTTGGTAGATATCAAAACCCATATTATATAAAACTCGCTGACCAGTTCCATTTTATTCATTTCTTTGTGTAATCTTTTCAACACACTCTCCAGTCTCCTCCTTCTTCAAACGACTTCCACTTCCAGTTTTTAATTTTAAGGTCAGCGTTATGCCGTCACTTAGCTTTGTTACAGTAAGAGAGAGAGATGAAGAAGTTGTAGCTCTAGCACATTTTAGATGCTTTTTTTTTTTTTTTTTGTTGTCAAATTCAATATCAAGAGGAAGTTCTGAACATGATGAAAAAGCTGCATTTGAACAGCAGTTAAATGTTCAATAGTTGCCGCATCGTCCCGGTTCTCATCCAAAAACCAACTCCATGCTTGAAACTTCCATCTTGCTACAACACCTCTTCGAAAGACACCTAAACAGAATTCGGATTATCGTCTCCGATCAGACCACCTCTTATTTCCATACTTGTTATGGTCCTGGACATCCTGGTACCCAGGAGAATTCCACTGCCTTGACCGGTCAGGTCTATAGCTCATGCCGGGTGACATATATTCAGACGGCCTAGTTGGACTATGCTCAGGACTCCATGATTCAAATCCGTCATTGCCCACATATTTGTTTCTTCCTCGAGAAGGACCTGATAGCAACTGAGGCTGCTGCACAGGGCTTCCAAACGAGGCATTATAATTGTTGGGATTGGCTTGATAACGAGGAATCGAAGTCGAACCCTGACTTGCTCTCCAAGAATCAGATACAGGACCTAAATTCCCAGCTGGTGGCCTAGAGGTGTATTGTGGTGTAAAATGCATAGGATCAGACATGTGGGGATGTTGTGGCTGAGCTTGTGACCTTGTTGATGCGTGCAACAAGGAAGGTGACGAAAACACGGGTTGTCTCTCCTGTGCTTGCATAATATCAATTCGCATGGAAGGCCCAGCTGCAGCCGATGATAAGTTATTATTCATGGCTAAGTGCATCTCTGAGGCTTGATTATGTATAATTGGAGAATTGATGGAGAGGGACTGCTGATGATATAAAGAAGACCGCATTGTTGAAGGAACTTGTTGGGCAAATGACGGTTGCTGTGGTATAGTGTTGTTCATGGCAGGAATCTGAGACCTCGCCAAATGATTGCTAGTGGTAGCAATATCAGAAGAAGCGCTGTTTCCCATTGGATTTTGCCGTGAAAATGGGTTCCTGACAACTTCTTGTTGGCTCCATCCACTCTGCAGATATCAAAAACGGAAAAAATTGCACCATCAGATACACAAAAATCATGTCCAACCCCAAAAATAATCAATCCCATATTGATAATTTAATTATCAACAATTTATTATGACTTTTCTTTTTTGTTATTAAATGCATTAGCAACTTCCTAGTCTTGCGGGATCCACAGAGAAGAATCCACTACAGGAAGCTTTAATGCTATAACCGACACAAGAAAAAAAAAAAAAAAAAAAAAAAAAAAAAAAACAACAAACAAAAACTCCAACTACTGTTATGGTAATCATTAACTATGTGGAAATGTCTCCTTCCCCAACATCTACATGTGACTCTCATTTTTTTCTGCAAGTTTCTTTGTAAGTTTTATTTGATTTGATTTTACTTCTTTTGGATTTTAATCTGGACCAACAGGGAGTCCATGAAAATTGTGTATAGAGAGAGAGCTGGCAAAAAAGTTGTAGCATGAGCCTGAATTACGCACCGTTCCAGGATTACTCGCCGGAGTTGGAGATGGAAGAGAAACTTCGACCTTCTCTTCCACAATTCTCCCGAGCCCATTACCATTACCCGATAAACCAGACCCACCAGCAGCCTTAATCATATCTAGCAATTTCACTGTATCTTCACTTGACAGGTTACCAGCTTGGCCAGACGTCAATGCAAAAACCAATTCCGGGTTTTTAAGCAGTACAGCAAGCAACTCAAGGTCTGGTTCAGTGGAACTGGCATTGCTAATCTGAGATGGGATAGGCATTGCTGGTGTTGTGTGTACAATATCATTATTAATAGTGGCAACTTGTGTTTCACCACTATCTGCTGCATCAGGAGGCTGTTCAGTTGGGATTTCAACTGTCAAGGTATCATCATAGTCCATTTCGCGGTCCCATGGCTCCTTGGGATTGGATGGTATCTCCTGGAAAGTATCATAAATAGTTTCCTTCTCTCGTTGGTTTCTTTTTTTCTGAACTTCTACCTCTTTGCTATTCTCACCCGCACCAGCTCCCCAAACGTCGTTCAGTATCACTTCTGCATAAACGAAAAGCGCATAAAACGTTGGAATTTGCAGCGATTTTCATTCAAGGACAATCCATCAAAAATATATTTATATATAAAAAGGAAAGGACAAAGAAGTAAAAGCGTCAGTATTGGTTTTATCAACTTTTAACTGCAACAAGTCACCAGGTGGAGATTGGAGAAAAGAAAAGAAAAAAAAACAGAGTAGAAGTTGATATTTCGTCAGGACCAGGAAAAGGTACATCCAGAAAATTGACAGCATCTCTCAGCTTTTCTGGCAATTTCTTAAACATATGAAATTTGGATTGAGCTGAGTTGATAATTATAAAGTCAAAAATATCTGCACCTTCTACCACATTCTAAACAGCAAAAGGAAAACAAATCTGAATTGCTAGGTGCATGCAAACCATATAAATTCAATTCTTATAAGTGTCAAATTTTTCGAACATCTGGAAAGATAGGATTAGTTTTCAAAAAATCATCCAATACCAACTACTTGGTGATTGTCCTTTGTCATGAATTTAGTATTTTTATCATTGGTATTAAACCTGCTCTCATTAGATATCGTTTCGTTGAGCTCTGCAACATTGCAACCTGGCCTTATAAATAACATAGAACTGGTTCCAATAAGGTAGAGAAGCACCATGAACTTAAAAACACTTTTCCCAATCATCACTTGACGCCAGATATGCTCAAAATTCAAGTTAGAATTGAAAGCAGCGCTTGTCATCAGAAAACTCAGGAGGGCATTCAAACACCACATGGAGTTGGAAATGATTCCATTTTGGATTCCATGGCAAACTTACATATTGGAGCACTCTCCAATTTTGCGGGAAGGTGGATAGGTCCTCCTTTTAGACCTCTGTGAACATGTACAATGTTTTCGGAAGAAAACCGATATCAAGCTATGAAAAGCAAAATAGAATGATTCCAATTTAATGTGGATAAGAATGCCCTCTCAATGACTTGTTAGAATGATTTCAAACTGCCCAGTAAAGATGCTACAAAGGAAACAGTGTTATCCCAATAAAGTTGTGTTACATGAAATCAGCAATCAGTACTTTCAGTCCTCCCATTGAAGTTTCATAAGACATTCTGAAGTAATCACATTTTCATACCTCAGTAAGAAATATAGATTTCCAATTATTAATCAAATAAGATCAACTCAACAATTTGAAGTTTTAAGTAACAATACCACCTATGCTTTTAGTTATAATTATTAGACAAGAAAAGGTGAAAAATAGTATATACAACCCAACTTTTACACAAAACAAAAACTTTAGTTGTTATCTCAATTCCTATTATGAGCTAAACAACAAAATTTTGGTTGGACGGAGGCAATCAAGAAAAAAGAGTTAGCATCTGTGGCGCAGAAGCAATTGAAATTCCACCCTGAAATTGTGTGAATTACCTCTGAAATCGTCTCAATTGCTCAAAATTCAGGGAACTCCTTAAAATGGAGCTATTCTTTCTACACTACTATTATTGGCAAACAGATAAAGGAACCAACAAAGAAACACTTAAAGCAAATGTACCTGGCGGTGTCTGCCATGGAATTTGGACCATCTTGCCCTTCTCCTGCAGACGCTCCCTTGAATCCATTTTCTGCTTAGGATCAAGAGGAACTTCCAGCCCACTTGCAACTTCCGGGGAAGGAATCACCAATTTCTTTTGTTCCTCAATTTTAGGTGGAACATTAACTTTAGATACTGGTGGCAAAATGCTGGCTGGAGTGGCTGGAATGGCTGGAGATTTGTTTAAAGCTTCAGTCTTTGCCTCATTACTTCCATTAGATGAACTAGTTTTCCCATATTTACTCTGCATATGATGAGCTCGCATTTTTGCTTTTTGGATATCATCAGCAGACATTGGACGACCTTGATTCATAGCAGCTGCTCTGGCTGCCTGCGTGCTTCTGCCAGCCAGTTTTTGACCGGGCTGTTCCATCAATTGAACTTTTCTGCGCTCTCTGCTATCTGTTATTAGTTAAGGCTATGAAATTCAGTTCATTCATAACCATAAAAAAAACAATAATCATGTTTATACATTCAGAACTTTTTCAATCTGTTCCAGTATGGATATGCAGGTAGAACTAGAATTCCCTAGTAAATTTAATAGTGGATAATATCAAGGAAACTGATCAGAACACCAAAACAGACAAAAATCAAACACCAGATCATATTTCTAGAGCTATGCAGATTTGATAATCTAATATTCTTCCTATATTATCGATTACACAAAAAGAAATTTAAAAAAAAATCAACTCGGGATGAGAGCTTTCAATCCCAATTGTGAGCCTAACAAGATAAACAGACGATTCCTACTTTGATATTCAATCAACAACCATGAGATGAATATCTTATTGCCTCTTAATTTACGTTAAAGGTTTTAGATGCCATTTACTATACCAGCTTCAAAAACAGTCTCAAATTCCTTTTCTATTACTGTAGTTCATTTCTGGTCATACAATCAATTAACATGCAATCAACAAAAACAATTTATTCACCTTTTGTTCATTAATTCATTCATCAGACAAAAGTGGGTTCTTTTCCAAATTCAGAACGGATATTTACTTTTAAATTAGGCTTATTACCAATTTACAACTAATCTATTGTCTCTAGAATTAAGATTTGTTAGTATCTGGAATTCATAATCAATATTCATGGATTATTTTATTTTATTTTTTTGACAAAATGATTAAGGACATCTACACAAACAATAATCAGAGCAACAAAGTAAAAAAAGTCGATTGTTCAACGAAGGATGAACCAAAAAGACTGACTACCTCTATACAAAGGTAGCAATAAGCAATCAACCAGACTCCGGTGAGAATATGCCAGATTGGTCGGTCACTGACAATTTTTTCCTTGTGTTTTGTGGTTATTACCAGAATAAATCTATACTTCAGAGGACTATTCTAATAGAAAGAAGATTTTTAAATGATAAAATTCACTACATTAAAATTGTATTTCTAAATGGTTCCCTGCGCACCAGTTTTTGTTGAAATGCTTTTTTTTTTTTTAATTATTACAATTAATTTATAATTTGAGAAGATGATATGATTCGAATCCATAACCTCAATATAAGGGGTATATCGATGGGTAATCTCATCTTCTTGTGTTTGTCGAAGCATGATTAATTTATGTACGTGACTAATGGTCAGAATAAATATTAACGAATATTGATTTGATCAAAAGATACACAAATGTGTTAAAATGTTCAAGCCATTGAAAAAAAATGGGTGTACTGAGTGCTGCTAAATGAAAGGATTGGTAATTATAATTGAGCTAGATTTAATCAATTTAAAATTTTGACTTGTATTATATAACTTTTACATTAAATTGGAGGGCATTGATGAGGAACAAAGTAAAAGTAGATTGTTCAAGTCATCAGAGCAATGCTTCTTTCAACAATAATCAGTCACATTGGTGAGGGTATCCCTAACAGGGGAGCATTAATCAACTAAATTATTATCTGAAGTTCTTTTCCTAGTTAAATGATTTAAAGTTTGTAATATTTATTAAGAAAAAACAACAAAGGATACGGGAAGATGATACACCTAGGATGTTCTTCTTTGCAGAGTCATCGGAAGATGCAGTCAATAATTTCAGAGGCTGGGGAGATTCCAACTTCCTGAACAATAAAATACATACTTAATACCTCATTACCTCCACAACTATCAAACAACGCCAACTTGGCCAAATAACTGTAAGATCTTATATTATTTTCCCACCTGAAATTTTCTGAACTTCCATATGAGGGAGCACCAATAGCTTGCTGCACAGCAATAACACTAATTAGAAAAGATGATGCATGATGCACCAAGCCACCTTCAGCAGATTTTCAATAGAGTATATATAACACTTACAGGAATATCACTATTTGTTTGCCATGATTCATCAGCCATAATTTCACCAATACTGTACACAGTAAGAATACAATAATGAGAACCTAATTGGAAAAATCTTAAAGGTGTAAGTAGCAAAGATAGGACTTGCCTTTGTTTCAGAATTAACTCATTCTGAGCATCAGTAGAAGATTTAACGCCATTAGGTTTCTTCACAGCTTGGCTATTAACTAGCATTTTGCTCCATTTTGATAACAAAGACCTTGCCCTGTTTGATATGTCTGATCTTCAAATCAGATAAATGAGGATCCAAATATATCCCATGGACACAAAAGGATAATTGCTAAAAGGCACACCTGATGCCCTGTAAAAACAGAGTACCACATGAAAGAGTATTTCTAAAATAGAAGCACACCTGATGCACTGTAAAAACGCAGTTTGTTAACGCTTTGCAGTATCGCTGACATATGTTCTGGGAGAGCTTTATGTAAAGGCAAGTGAGAGAGAACCTGCATGCCAGCTAACCAATGTAATTCCAAGCTGGTTGCAAGGCAAGGACATATTTAACTGTCCACATAGAATCAAATAGTTATATACCTTAAGCATGACAACAAGAACACTTGTTTGTTCCTCAACAGCTGCTTGACTCAACCATGTAGCTAAAATCATCATACCGCCTTTGGTTAAAAACCTGCAACACAAGAGGAAATGGTTGGAGTAGGTAAGCAAGAAACATTATAACATAATGCCAAGTTTGTGAAGCATTTCAGCAAGTACCAAGATAATACTGATGAATTTTGTATTTTTAAGATCCACTCCATCAGCTTCACCTGCCCAGAAAATGTTTCTTCTTTCCGCAGCAAATTGAAAATATTCACAACAAAATATTTATCTAAGTCATCTATGCCAACTAGAGAATCATCATGTGCAGAGCATGCCAGTGATTCTTCGACACTGGGAGGGCCAACAGAGTTTAAGGGAACAGGATTAGTAGGTATCACACTGGTAGGGCCAACAGAGTTTAAGGGAACAGGATTAGTAGGTATCACACAGGTAGGGCCAACACAGTTTAAAGGAACAGGATCAACAGGTATCATGGAATCCAAGCTATTTTGGACCCCGTCATCATGTGGCTCTTTACATGCATTTGATCTTGTTGCCTTCTCCCTTGACAGACGAACAAATTTCCTCACTCTGGAACGTTGGCTGGCAAAAAAATCCTTAACCTATACAGATTATAGCATAAAGGTGTAAGCAATGACTAAAATGCATTTCATTGACAATGTCAAAAGAACAGTCGATATAATGTACCTATCTTTTAATTTCAGTATATTCAAAATATGGTTAAGAAAGGGAAATGATAAAAAGTGATGAGTTAAAAAAAAAAACACATATAATAAGCGGGAAGAAAAAAAAGGACCTGTGTCACTGTACCACCAAACTGAACGCTAATCTCACGACATTCCTTCTTACTTATTGCATCTTTCACAGAAAAAACTGCTTGCATGTGCTTTATGGCCTTAGGATTTAGTAAATCTCTAGGTCTCTTTCCTGTGATATTAACAAGGTAGTTAGATAGCAATGAAAACAAACAAACAGCATAATTAAAATACTTGAGACTGGAAAACATTGAATCAAGTGTTGAAAAAACTCAAAAAGCACAAAGATTTCAGTTCCATGTCACTTATTTTTTGGGAAAACAGGTATCCTACAGACGGTATCAAAATAGGGCAAGAAAATATACCATGTAAAATATTAGAAATGACTATAAACCAGTTAATCTTTTGCCCAATCAAACAAAAGAAGTTTACAAAACATTTACAGAGGCTGAAAAGCCAATTGGTTAAAAAAAATATTTCTTATAGAATCTCCAAAATCCAAATAATGAGAATTTGATTGGTATTTTTAGTTGGCTGAGCAGACACAATAACTCATTCAACTCCAACTGAAAGCAACTAAACTGATTGTGGAAACAGTGAAATGTATGTGTATGGACCCCCTGACCCCTGGAAACTAATCAGCATATAGTTCCCCAATTAAGGAATCGCATTGATAATGCAATCATTAGGAACCATAATACTACTAAAACTTACCAATTTTTATTGACAGGGCACCAGCTGCCTGCACGTGCCAAAAAAGGTGATCATTAGTAATCATGATAGATATAGATACAATTATTATTAGCTATCATTTTTCTAAAACTAAGTTTGGGAATGTCCACTTTTAGTTGTGCACTGTATGATTGGCTCATACTACATAGTGCCAGGTTACATATCAAAGTATCAAACTGACATAATACAAACTACTTTTGCTGGAGAGACTCTTTTGAAACAGTGCTTTATCAGTATTCTTGACTTGCAACATCTATTCATGGATTAACAAAATACTTTCATAACCATCACAGTTGGTTTATACAAGTCAGGCCAAGTTTTGATGGTGGTGGTATCCACTGAACTTCATGCCCCAATTTTAGACAGAAAGTGAACTTAATAACCTAACATATCAATTACCATCTACAATTTTTAACATTAAAAAAACGAAGTAAATAGGTTATAGCTTAAGTGATTATGTGCAAATGTTTAAATTTCATTTGGTTTCTGCACTGAAAATATTACCCTAATAATATTATGTAATATCTTCAGCATCATTATTAAAAACTCTTAATAAACTGCAGATCATAAATGAAGCTCCTAAATTAAATCAAGTGAATGTGCAAATATCCAATCTATAAACCTCACTTGCTAAAACAACGAAAAAACCTAAAAAAAGAAAAAGAAAAATACGAGTGGCTAGTTCCATTTATATCGAATTCAGTGGAGGTTTTTATTATTCGCTGAATCAATCATAAATTTGACGATTTAAACCCTAATTTTTCTTCGTTCCAAAGAAAGATAACAGAACGTATACTGAATTTTTTTAATAACGCACCATTTCTTGCGAGAGAGGATTGACTCCGGTTAGTCTGCATTGAGTAACGACGATGTTTTGAAGCTGATTGATCTGGCCGTGAAAAAGCTCTCTCTGCGAATCTAGAAACTTCCCGAACGACTCTGCCGAGCTTCCAATCTGTATCTCCAGCGAATTCTCCCTCGGCGCCTCCATTAACGAACTTGAAACTCGATGTAGCGAATTGACAGACACCGCGCATTAGAGTACAAATTAAAGAATCAAGAGATGCGAAAAGACAAATGAAAAAAAATGTCTAAATTGAGTTACAATTAGGGTTAGGGTTTTGAATTGAGAAAGAGATGTTGTGTATAGAGACCAGAAGGATAGAGAGAGAGAGAGAGAGAGAGAGAGAGAGAGATGATGCGCGAATAGACGGTACAAACGGTGCAGGAGATTAGAGCTCAGGCTCCAGAGTAACTATTCTCTCCTGGATCCGGTTCCTCGGTTTTTCGACTCTAGTGTAAGGATGTTGATGGGTTTCCCAAACCGTTCCCCATCCCCCATTTCCCCATTTGGGGAAAATGGGGATGGGGGAGTTTTAGGGGGCTCTTCTCTATTTTCCCATTTTTCCTATTTTTCTCCGTTTCCGTTTCACTTATTTTACTAAAAATTACATATTAAAAAAAAAAAAAAATCCATTATAAATTCAAATATAAATAAGAAAAATATTAAGAATAGAAAGAATAAAAAATATTAAGAATATATATATATATATATATATAGCACCGATCTGGTCAGTGCGTACTGATATAACTTTATGAGAATATTAAATGTGAGCCATTAGTTTTGACAAGTGCATACATACTTGAGTCAAAGCATGTAAAACTAATAGCTCACATTCAATATCCTCATATATTTACATCAGTGTGCACTAACTTGAACATTTATATATATATATACAGAAATTATATTATTAGTTC
The DNA here is from genome assembly GCA_008009225.1 of Acer yangbiense. Classification (NCBI taxonomy): domain Eukaryota; kingdom Viridiplantae; phylum Streptophyta; class Magnoliopsida; order Sapindales; family Sapindaceae; genus Acer; species Acer yangbiense. The sequence goes on from CM017764.1 coordinate 11,110,505, forward strand.
GAACTGACAAAAGTTATATCAGTTCCTTGCATGTGGGTCACTGGATTTAAACACTTTGACTTGGCTGTATGCACTTGTCAGTCAAAATATTTAAATCTAGTGGCCCACATGCAAGGAACTGATATAACTTTTGTCAGTTCGAACTGATAATAGAAAGACTGTATATATATATATGTAAATATTTTATATTATCAGTTCGTCCTGACAATAAATATATCAGGACGAAGAATGTGGACCACTAGATTTACATACTTTGACTCAAAGTGTATGCACTTGTCAAAACTTCTTCATAATCTATGTTCCACATTCTTCGTCCTGATATATTTATTGTCAGGACGAACTGACAATAGAAAGACTTTATATATATATATATATATAAGATTTGAGGAAAGTGGGGAAATGGGGATAGAGGGACCTCCCCCCATCCCCATCATCATAGGGATGCCAAAATAAACACAGGGACCCACACTTATTGGGTGGGGATGGGTTTCAATTTGATGGGAAATGGGGCGATGATGGGGATAGATAATAAAACCCACAATGAGTATGGGGTGGGGATGGATTTTATAATCCCCACCCCGCCTCGCCCTTCTTAAATTATAATATTTATTTATTTTGTTATTTAGTTTAATGTTTATGTTTTAAAATAATTGAATCTATTTATTTAATTTTGAGATTTATATTTATAAGATGATTGTCAATAGTTTTTTGGAATTACTTTATAAATTAGATCATATTCATTGGGATATATATTTATTATTTTAATAAATAAATATATATTTTTTGACAAGATTTTAATAAATAATTTAGATAAATGGTTTAAATGGGGTAAATTGGATGGGATGGGGAAAGCATATCCTGCCTCGCCCTGCCCCGCTCCATCTATTGAGGGGTTTTATGAGGGGATGGGTTTTCAAAAAATAAATAGGGTGGGATGCGGGGAGGGCCATCCCTACATCATCCCCATCCCCACATCATCCCCATCCCCATTTCAATTTTGGGATGAAAATCATCCCCATCCTCACCCATTTCCCCATTTTTTCTAAAACAATTCCCCCAAATGGTGATCGGGATGTGGGGATTTGAGTATCCGGGGATAAATGTCCAATCTTAAATGATAGTCAATTTTTAGTTCCACTTATTTGGACTTCCAAGTTCCAACCGTGTTTACAATAAGCGCCGTCACTTTGTAATCTCTATACATTCACTTTTCCAGTAAAGCACGTGATATTTTGCTTATCTACAAGTTTTCATTGAATTAATATATGTTTTTCTTCTGATTGCATATCATTCTCCATCACTTCCCAATCAAACAAAACTTTAAATATTGGATATTGAAAAAAAAAATAGGGTTTGTAAATGGGAAGAAAATAATGTTTGATTCTAAAAAATTGGTTTGGAATGTCTTTGGAATTTTTTTGTTTTCTTTGGTAATTTTAATTGAAGTTAAAATTGGTATTAATAAAAAAAAAAAATTAAAATAGAGTGTGAAAAGATATTTGGTGAATTGTTAACAACATCACTCATTTTTTTATTAGTATTATTAATTGTATATATCGAAACTAAATATTTACTCTTATCTTTGTTATATATTGTTGTTATACTTTTAGGTCATTTTAAAACTTTAAAAAGGGCATGGATGTCTTTCCATTATAGAAAGTTAAAGTAATAGAAGTTAATAAATAAAAAAATACGAAAAGAAGTTGGGACTACTTGGTAAATTAAAAAACTTCCCATAATTTCAGCAATAAAAAGACTATTTTACCATTTTCCCATGTATTTGATGTGTACTATTTGTGTAATTTTAACATTTATTATTGATAGTTTTGTCTTTCCAAATTACAATATATGGTAAGAGAAATACCAATTTGTAAATGACATACTTAGCCTCCATCATTAAGATGGCGTAGACATTTTAAGTAATTTTTAAGTATATTAAGGACACAAAAGTCATTATAACATCAAACAAATTAATTGGGGCTATAATTCCAAAAGTCTTTCCATTATTTATACATATAGTAAATTGAAATTAATATTGCAGTTTTCGATTCGGGTCTCGGTTTGGATCTTCCAAACCGAAAATAAACCAAAAATTCTCGATTCCTCCCTTTAGAATCCAAATTGAATCGACTAATTGGACAAAAACGAACTTAACACACACAATTTGGTTCGGATCGGTTCTGGTTACAAATTGCGAAACAAATTCGTAAAATGTAATAAAAAAAGAAAAGAAAATAACATTTAAAAAATAAATAAAAAAGATTTGTAATTGAACAAATCAGAATTTAGAAAAGAAAAAAAAAAAAAAAAGGACAAAGATAGAGCAGGTTTGGTCTTTCAAAACGGCATTGTTTCAGACTTTCAGTTATGCTTTGAGAGATAAATTGAAAAGAAGAGTCCACATCTCCAACACATCACCACCATCCATCTGCATCATCACCATCAATCAACACCAAACCAGAGATCCAACGCTGGTGGAGGAAATCGGCGCTAATCTCCTCTATCGAGGGGAGATCCGGCATCGGATTTCTGTACCTGTTTACCCTCAGTCATTATGAAATTTCAAAAAAAGAAACGAAATTCAAATTCGCACAATCTCACTCTCTCTTTTGCGCCTCACTGGTATGGAGATTTGTTAGCAAGCGAGAGCTCGAAAGTCAACTAGAAATTTCAAAATGGATTGTTAAAGTATGGAATTTCAGGTCCAGAACATCCAAAACCGAGTTTTGAAAAGTAAGCTTAATTTAATATTTCAAGCTTATAGTAATCTGGTCGGATAGAAAATTATTTATCAATTCTTTACTTTTTCTTAATATCCTCACTCTCTACATTTACAGTAGACTTGTTTATGCTTCTCTGTTCAATTTCTTTCCTGTCCTAAACTTTTCCAAAAATCTATTTTAAGTTTCCTATGCAAAGTACAAATTAAGCAATCCTAGATTTTAGGAATTAGATCGTTACTAGATTTTACAAATGAACAATGATTTCAATAATTTCTTAATGTAATTTTTAAGCTATTCTATTTTAGACTTTAGGAATTAGATGAAATTTCTCTGTTGTTAATTCTGTGTTTATTTGAATGAAATATACTTTTACTAGATTAGATTATTACTAGATTTTACAAATGAACAATAATTTCAACATGTTGATGCAAAGATGGGACACTGCTTGGTGATTTAGTGTGATTGAAACAATCATCATCCCATTCAAAGCTCACCATTGCAAACGTTATCAGAGAATAATATGTGGTTTGAACAAATATGTATGGTATTTCAAAAATATTTATTTAATAAAATCAAATAAATACTGACATGTCCTGCCCTATATGCCATTATTATATGGTAACAAACATTAGACATGACAAGAAGGGCACTCTGGTCATTTGAACATCTTGTCCCGCCCTGTCCCAACAAAACCAAACGTATAATAATACAGTTAACAGTTCTGTCCCAAACCTTCCAAACACAATTTGTCCTGTCCAGTGGCGGGCATATGAGATTAATACATTTATGGATAATTACATAAAACCCCTAAGGTTTAATAATATTACACTAATATGATATTTTGTCTATTTAGTGAAATGTAACTATTTTGTTTTTCAAGGTAAGTTATAAAAATACACATAATATTATGACTTTTAATATTATAGAATTAAGTTATTTTCAAGTTTAAATAATTTTTTTAACTACAAGTTTAAACAATTGTTTATGCATATATTTTACAATGTATTTCATATTCTAAGTAGTCCATTATTGAATTGGTGTCATCTTATTATTAAAAAAATAAAAATAAAGAAATACTTTCATCAAGAATTATATATATAAATTATTCTTAATCAATAGGTAGCATGTCTTGCACTTCATTATATCTGTCTACATTGAGAAATAAAATAACAAGGGTTTTTTCTACGGTACACACTAAATTTAATAAATTTAGTGCGAGAATTTGTGAGTCATTAATTAAGCATTATAATATATTGTTTAAACAAAAGTAGATAAATCCAACTATTGATAGCTAAGGAACTTAGTGCGTACCGAGGAAAAAAAAAAAAATATATATATATATATATATATATATATATAATTGAGCCCAGGCAGCAAATTTTTCCTGGGTTCGCCCCTGGTCCTGTCTCATCTCCGTGCCAAACGTACCCTGAATATAGAAATTAAGTCAAAGTTGGTATAGTTGTACAATTTTGCTCGTTTAAAGCAAATGAAGCTACAAATAAGTTTTTTTTTTTCTCTGATAAGTTAATTTTTATTTTCAGGAAGGAAGAAGCCTTCTAGCCATTGTATGGTCGAATTTTTTATTTTCATTTGTTTTGTATATGTATTTATTTGAATTGTTACTGAATTAAATTGATATGAGTTGGGATGTTGTGCAGCCTGATATAAAAGCAATAAAGAAGCGCATGGAAGATTTAATCAGCCGAGATTATCTGGAGAGGGACAAGGAGAACCCAAACACGTTTAGGTATTTGGCCTAAAATGAAGGGTGTAGAGCTAGCTTGGGAAAATGACAAGTGGTGTAAATGCTGTGTAGTTTTGGTGTCTTCTTTACTGATGACATTAGGAAGAAGTCGATACCAGAACTGGAGATATTTTTGTTAACTTTGGCTCTCAAGTCAGTTTTGTCAATCACTCTTTTTTTAAAAAATTAATAGCAACATGATTGATTTTTAAACTAGTGAAGCTTATGTCTCATAGGCCTTGAT